>OX578143.1:77334839-77869839 GCA_951213105.1 Amaurobius ferox
ACTACTGGTCTAAAAATCTATAAAAGTAAAACAAAAGTCTTAAGAATTAATGAAAAAACTTCTGAAAATGTAAAATTAGATGATGAATCCATTGAAGATGTAAATAGCTTCACGTACCTTGGTGTATTGGTCAACAAGGAGGGTGGAACAGGTGAAGAAATCAAAATTAGAATTGCAAAAGCTCAGAATTGTTTTAGAAAACTAAATAAAAAAATCTGATGTGGGCAACACAAGACTTTCCTTATATAATGCAATGAATTTACTACTTTTACAGATAAAAAAATGATATTGTTATAGTAGATACTTATATTCTTTCCAAGATATTGAATGAGTTTTCTTCAATTAGTTGTCATTTTGATTGATTTAGCGTCATTTTTATCGATTTGGCGAGACTTTTGTTAATTCGGCAACAATTAAAAAAGTCGCCAATTGTCGCCAAAATTTCGCCAAGCGTTATGGACGAAGAAATAAGTTATTCTTACAGAAGTTAAATAACTATTGGCGTTCAAATACAAAAGTATTACTCAAAGTATCTTTTCTCATGACTGGAACGAGCTAGATCCACGAGAATGATGTCATCCAATTTATCGCATGGTGTTACACATGAAAAGTGAACATGCTTCTCAATAGGAATTTTTTTTTTTATTTTATGACTTTTTGATAATTTTTTTGAAAAATGTACAATATCTCGAGAACGGTTTATGTTAGCGTTCTAAAATTTATGTCAATCGCTTTCTAATGAAAAATTACATAAGACATGTCTACTTGCGTAACTTTTTTTAGCGGTTTTGATTTTTGGACGAATTTTTCAAAACTTCACTCAAAAATTTAGGGGGGTTCTGGATATTCGATTGCGTATAAAAACAATAGGCTTCCAGTGTTTACGGATTGTGATTTTTGTACCAAATTTCGTTCGAATCGGCCCATTTGTTCGTCAGTTATCGTCTCCACATTCTCACTGACACACACACACACACAGACATCACTTCAAAACTGTTTGATTCGTGATCAGGGATGCTTGAAACGTGCTCTCCCTTCGAAAACTCGAATTCGAATTTTCGACCCCGTCACAATACTTTCCTTATACATTATGTATATAAGGAAAGTAATATGGAGAACTACTAACATTAATTAAAAAACCAAAATTAACCTTTTTAATTCCTTAGTGAAAAACGTTTTACTATATGGAGCCGAAACATGGAAATTAACAAGGGGCCAATGCAACAAGTTAAATGCCTGGCAGACTAAATGTCTGAGGGAAATTTAGAGAGTATTTTAGCCGTATGTTATTACTAACACTGAACTCTACAGGAGTACTGGACAAGAAGAAATTGATATAGAGATAAAGAAACGTAGATGGAAATGGACTGGATATGTCTTGAGAATGCCACAGCATAACATCTCTGCTGTGGCACTTACTTGGGCGGCTGAAGGAAAAAGATCTTGGGGTAGACCCAAGCTTACTTGGAAGAGACTTATGGAGCAGGGCAGAAATTTGATGGGATGGGCGAGCTGGTCAGAAGAAAGGAATGCAGCACAGGATCGACCAGGGTGGCGACGCAAGCTGAAGGCCTTATGTGCCACTAGGCACGATGAGTTATGATGATGAGGCCTTATGTGCCACTAGGCACGATGAGTTATGATGATGATAAAAACATATACTGGCATCAAAATCTCGAATTCGAAAATGTTCATGAAAACAATATTTTCTCTACACTATATTACATAATATGAGAAGATAAAAATTATCGCTCAAAAGATTTCAATGACAGTCAGTGTAATTCAAGACACGGGGTCGTCCCACTACCAATACAGTAGATGAAATTTTACAATTTCACTGAAAGAATCGGCAGCGACATTTACGGTCAGTCGACTCATACGCCATGTAATGTAGTAAATCTTAGCCATTGTTATATGCATGGAGGTACATAAAGGGAGGGAGTTACAACTGTATGTTGGGAAAACTTTGAATTCATGTGAGAAATCAGATGGCGCTAGAATAAGCCTATATCTTTGTGTTTCTATGGCGAAATGATCACATTGACTAAAATAATATATATTTAAAATGTTCATTTTCGAGAGAAAAGTTACCAATCCTCGAACCAATGAAAAATAAAACTGAAACAAAATAGAATATTAAAATATTAATATTTTACAAACAATATTAAACATTTGTTTTACCTTTCAATTTATTTTTGTCACTTTATATTCTGTACCCTGTTCTGCAAGTGGGAAAACCACTTTTACTTTTACTCATAATTAAGATACTTTAATTTAAAAATAAATAATAATCCATATACCAGGGTTGCCAATTGTGGTGGGGACAAGCATCACTGTAGTGTTGGGGGGGGGGGACTAGAGATGGGACCCAGATCCTTAAGAATATTTTAAGGGAGAAGAAAACACAAAATTTTCTCAAAGAAAGAAAAATCACATATGGAGGGGGAACCTTGATATATGTTTGTAGGGGAAAGAATAATTTGCATGGACTGTCCTGCAGTGCATATACAAAACACTTCTCATTTCTCTTGTGTCAAATGAAAACAGATGGTACTTTACTAACAGTAGGACCCAGATATAATTCTCAAAACATTATGGCATTTTCATGTTTTTCGCTTATGAAAGCAGGGGGTGCTTGTCCCGGTCATGATTGACTTATTTTTTTTTACATGCCTCTGCGCATATGATGTCACGGGATTAGCAAATGTGTCTTTTGTTCTCGGGTTCTAAGACGAGACGGAACTTGTTAACTGCAACTGTTATTTTGCCCACCGACATCACTATCTTTGCACGTGACTAAGGAAGGTGTGCACAGCATAATTTAAAATCCCTTTGCAAGCTGTTTACGTTTGGATATTGCCACAATATTTACTAACAATTGTTGATCGTAATAATGCGAAAACATGTTGTGTTTTGCCAATGAGTTCTCCCTGGTCAGTAACATCACGTATGGCGTAATGCTATGTTAGTGGATTTTGAGCTAGCAACTTTATGATTAATTTTCGGGCTGACCTTATATCAAAGAACCTTGTATGAAAGTGTCATAAAGCTTCAATAATGAAGGAGTTCTATTTATTTCTCTATAACTCAATGGTTATAGAGACTGCGGCGACTGCTAGCTTATAATTTATTTTACAATGTTTTTACATATACATTATACGCAAAAGATAAATTTCCTTAATACAATCTATGCATGTACTTTATCGTTAAAGGAATAACATGACTGACGACTAAAAAGTTACATTGTAATAATATATGCCACAAGTTTATAATAAATAAACATGATTTTGTAAATATATTTTGAAATGCGGAATATCTTTCAGGATAAAACATTCATTCAAGAAATACATGGGAATAGTTAATATATTCTATTCACCGTACGTTAAGAACAGTTTGAAAAGTTGTTGTAATCAGTATCAAATGCGGAAACGCCTTTTTCTCGTCCTATACACATGCATTATTAAATAAACACAGAAGAATAATTAGATGCTAATTACATCCAGGAGATTGTCAGTAAAGATCAATAAATCTAATATGGCTACTGATACAGATGTGTAATTGTATCCATGAAAGTTTAACTGTAGTTGTTTACCTAAATTAATGGCGTATGCAAGGGGGAGGGGTCTGGTTGGTATACAGACTCCCCCCATGAAAAAATATGTAAAAGAAACTGAAATGATAAATGAAAATTAACAAAATTAAGTTTCAAAATAAAAAAAGTATATATTCCTTTAAAAATTAAAGTCATAAATTTCGATAGATTTGTTTTTACATGAGCATTCTATAAAGTGTTTCATTCAGAATTTGTAATAAAATGATGGACAGCGTATATAGAATTCAAGAAAAGATGCCTTCATAGTAATTGATGCCTCGACGTGTGCATTTTTCACCAATTTTTATATGGTTGGTTGGTTGGTGTTGTGTCCCTAACATATTTATTAAGGAAGAATACCTAATTTTGATATGCCGTCTCGTTTAAGGACAAATATTCCCTTCGTGATGCTTGCTGTTTTCACCACTTCTGGTAAATTGCAACCCTGCGAAACGAAAGTGGAGAATTTCTTTTTCTTTTCCTTTTTTTATGAAAAATGTTCGGGTTTTACAGACATTGCGTACATCAAGGTGGCATTAAATACATTTGCTTCATATTATGGACAAATATTAAAGAAAAAAATGTGGTTTAGATAAATTTCCTGAAATCAAGTGATAAATATGTTTTTTTTTGCGATATTCTATTTCAAATAGTGAGAAAATGACTAATCTTATAAAATGTTCCAGTGGTATTTTAAAAAAAAAGAATAATTTATTGAATTGAATTGTAAGTAAATTATATTTGTTTCTTATTTCATAGTACATTTTTGCATATAGATTATTTAATTTATCTTAATAAACGTGTACTTATGAATTTTTGAACAAAATTAAAGAATAAGTATATTAATGCATTTCTTTTTGAATGGAATATGCAAACAAGTCACATGATATGCTCCAAAAAGTCACATGATATGCGGCATATTAAACGGGAATCTGTTTCCCCATACACACTTTACACCTCATCGCTTGGTACATTGGTGTGGTATGTTTTAAAACCAACCAAAAGAACACGAATGTACTATTTGCCGAAGTCCACATTTCGAGTTTTAGCATGAAAAAAATCAATTCTATGGCCCACGTGAGATCCATATAGTTTGTTATGTAGTCATAAGTAATTGTCGCTACTTGTGAGACTTAACCTTTTTGTACACTAATTTTTGAGATGAAGAGAACTATTGCTTTTTATTTTACAAGCGATAAAAAACAGAAAGTGCCTGGTATGGATGTTGCTTCCTCTTTAAGTAGTGTTAAACTTCTGGAGAATTGACAAACTGCAAGGGGCAAGAAAACCTGTACAACCGGGAGCTCTGGAAAATCAAGTTTCACCGAAATATTTAAGAATGAGTCTTCCAAAGAACAATTATAAACAAATGTGAATTCTGTAAATAACATTTCACTGATTGTTGGAGCAGAATTTACCAACTCTAAAAAAAGTAGAAGCGTTTAAACGATTGTGGAAACCCCCTCTAAATTACCACTTTCCTTCCGAAACCGGAAAAGGCTTCAAACATCATTTGCAGCGCAAATGGCTTGACGATTATAACTGGATAGCCTTTTCTAAAATACAAAATGGTCTTTATTGTTCTTCCTGTGTACTTTTCTACATATTGAAAAGGTCAGTATGGACTCTCACCAAAGAGACATGAGCTTTGTATCGAAACGTTTCTACAACTAAGAATGCAATTCAATGCTCCAAAAAACACGAATCAACAATATATCATAAACATACACTTTTAGCTCAAACTGACATTCTAGCTATTATTGGGAAATAAATGGAAAGTATCGAGAAGCAGTTAGATAGCAAAAGGAAGAAATGCGCAGAAAATAACAGATTGATATTGGATAGAATCGTTGAAACTATTCGATATGTGGCATTCAAAATATCTAAAATGTCAATCCGACTGGGGGCGCATTTCACTGTCAAACCCTCTGAAAATGATGACAATTTCCGTAGCCATCTCAGGTGTCGTGTCCATGGAGTGGAATATTGTGCTTCATGAAAAATAATTTACGTATTGCTATGTACACCAACTCAGGGATTCAGAATGCTCTTATTGATTCTTTTTCCAACATCATTCAGAAATATATTGCAGAATAAGTTCAAGGCAGTTGTTTTTATACAATTTTAGGGGATGAAACAACGAATATATCTCAAATTGAGCAGTTCTCACAGTGTGTAAGATATATTACTGATGTAGAACCTTTCACCATCAAGAAAGATTATCTTCCATTCGTTCCTGGCTATGATTTAACTGGCGAAACACTGACTGCAGTCATAGAAAAACTCTTGTTAAATACGGTTTAGATTTGATCAATTTGAAAAGGCAAGGTTGAGATGAAGCTTCATCAACTTCGAGGTCAATTTCGAGGTATTCCAGCCCTTTTAAGAAAGAAGTACTCCAAAGCTATCTTCACTCACTGCATTTCTCACTATTTAAATTTGTGCCCCATGGAGTCCTTTAAAGTTTAAAGTGCCGGAAACGCTATGGGTGTAATATCAGAAACTTGCACCATATTTAGAGATACTGCAAAACGTATGAAAGTCTTGGAATATAAAATCAAATATCTCGAACCAAATTGTAATAGTAGCAGAATTAAGACCCTTTGTGAAACCAAGTGATGTGAACGTCACAAACCTGTAATGCATTTTTAAGAATATGCTTTTGCCAATCGTATCATCACTGAGGCATCTCAGTGTACTACCAGGCGATCATTCCAAGAAAGCCTCACTTATTTTGAATAATATATGCACGCCACCATTCCTCTCATCTTTTGCTGTAACATCAAACTTGTTGAGATTAACCTATAATCTCTCAAAATATCTTCAAAAAGAGGAACTGGATCTTTTCAGTGCTGTCAACCAAGTTAATAGGATAAAGACAGTCGCCAAAGTTCTTCGAAACAATACCTGTCGAATTCTATCGATTGCTCATACATGTACAGAACATGGCCTCTAGTTTCAACGTCGACATCAATTTACCAAGAATTGCTGGACTCTAGAGACCCAAAATTCCAGAACCCTATAGGAAATGCGCATAGCACTTTCCTCACAGTCATGTTGTCCAAGCAATTTCATGCCCTTCCATTCAGGCCCCACAATAAACTAACGTTTGAAATCCAAGACAAAGTGGTTACTTTTAAAAATTGGATACAAGACCAATTGGCAATATTTATCGCCATTTAAATACAAAATCACAAAAATACACAATATTTCAGACTCTCCGTATAACTCTTTCCAATGGACCAGACAGATACGCATTGATGTTTAACTGCTTTCTCGTATAATGTTTCTTATACTTGCACCTAGAAGTATATAATAAATGCTTGTCCGAATTTCCAGAATATTTCTATGATCACGCTAATACAATTTACCTTTCGTCTGAAACGTATTAAAAGACGTATAATAATAACATTACTACCAAATACAGCGCTGGCTATCATATACCTGTGTGTAGCCATATGGAGCTAGTAATTTTATAATCCATAATTTCGTTCTACCTGTGCCACACTCTGCATATTACAATATCACTGCTAATCGATATATGTATAGTCGTATGTTGTTTTTACTCCAAAAAATATCTTTTTAATCATGGTCACAGTTAACCCAATATAATTGGATACTAATCAGAAAATCTGGTGGATAGCCCTCTTTGATTGCTTCTTTCAGAAAGCGCGATCACAAATGTATCTATCGTTTTTGGTAGAATTCAACAACTTGTGGAGTGTCACCAGATTTAAAATCAGATTTCTGAATATGTCTCGGTGTAAACATGTTGTCCATGACGTCAAATATTTAATATCGTATTTAAAGGTGCTATGTTTATCATACATTCAATAACTCTGTGATATTGTAGGTCTCATTATAGTGAGATCCAAAAAATCTAGACTTCGATCTTCATTTCATGCTGTTTCTATTAAATTTAAACATGGAGGATAAAAATCAAACTTCATTATATAATTACAATCCTCAAATTCGCATAGGAGATCGTCCACGTATCAAACAAATATTACCTCATTTAAAATATGTGTCCCTCTTTCATATTTATCTAAGTAAATATCTGTCAGAATAGAAGAGCAGTTACCACCCATTGGAATCCCCTTAATCTGTTTATAAAATCTGTCTCCATTAAAAAGAACTGTTTCGAATAAAACTAGTTTCACCAAAGCCTTGAACTTTCCTATAGCAATATAAAGTTGTAAATCACAACTATGCTAAGATTCTATAGTGATGTTGTATATATTATTAAAAATAAAATATACAACATCAAATAAAAATTAAAAAGGTCAGCAAGTTCGTAACTCATATATTCTGATGTTAGGCAAATCCTTTAGCTTTTTGACGATTTCAAGGCTCTTTTTAATGATGTAACTGCCCTGGCTATAGAGTTTCCGTAGAACCAATTTTAAATGACCCAATAACGATTTATTAGCCCTGGTTAAATATGTCTTAAAACCGATGATAACAGGTCAAAATTTCACGGAATTCTTATGTAACTTTGGTATTAGAGCTAAATAGGGAAATCTAAATTTTCTCACACATAAGTCTGTTTTTTGTATAAGATCTGTATATCCGTATGATTTAAATACTATTTTGTACGGTAATTATTTAAATAGGGAATATTATGATAAAGAGAAGGCGGACAATTTGGTTGAGCGGGGCTTAAGGTAGAGCCCTGGTAGACAAGTAGTAAACAACGGGAAAGTAAACAACGAGGATGATACAAGGGAAAAACGAGTTAAAAAATTGTAGAAAATATTGATAAAGTTTTAAGTGATATAAATGTAGGAAATAATATTCCCGAGTCATCGTTAAAGAACATAGTTTATGGAGTCAGGATGAAGTTTTTGAATAGGGTTTGGTGTCATTACAAAAAATACATGTAGAAAGTACGGAAGGCGATCAGTCAAAATCCATGACTATAATGTTGGATTATATCAAATTAAGAGCCAAGATTTATGGTATAGGTTTGGAAGATGTTAAAATAAAAAGGCCAATTAACCAATATCTGACCATGAGATACATTAATAAATGATACGATTTAATTCCTTTTTATAGGATATTAAAACTTTTCCCACATATTTTGCCTGCTAATGATTTGAAGTTATTAGTGGCTTTTAAATATGATAAACCTCTGGGTAGAAGGTTATTTAACTATAATTTTACATGTTGTAATTTACATATATATAGTAATGATGGCTACGAATGCAATACCTCGAATTATCGTGATGTACATCACAAACATATAGTAACAGGTGATCTGGGTCTTATAAAATTGAAAATTAAAGAATATTTTGTTTTAGGTACTAAATACCGATTTAAGTGTGGCGTATCCATTAAACGAGCCATGAAATATGATATTTCACAATACATTCAAAAAGCGGCTGTAAAATTCAGTTTGCCCACAGAGACTTTTGAAGAATGGAAGGTTTCGGTGATAAATGAATGTATTTCATGGTATCCCTAGAACGAACCCAGAAGTACAACGGGGATATAACCAGGATATAGTGAAAACGAACTGGAGGAACTAAAACATATGTATGTAATTACTTACGTGGCCAAAGTAACGTCTAATTTTGCTATGACCTGTAGATTGTATTATGTAAGACTATTAAGACAGGCATATGAAGTAACTAGTATGTACTCGTTATTGAATCAATCTCAGTTAGAAATCAGTAACCGAATTAAGGCATTATACAAAAAGACAGACTTGTGTGTGGAAAAATTTAGATTTCCCTATTTAGCTCTAATACCAAAGCTACATAAGAATCCCGTGAAATTCCAACCTGTTACCATCGATTTTAAGACATATTTAATCAGGGATAATAAATCGTTATTGGGTCATTTAAAATTAGTTCTACGGAAACTCTATAGTCAGGGCAGCTACTGCATTAAAAATAGCCTTGAAGTCGTCAAAAAGCTAAATGAATTGCCTAACATCAGAATATATAAGAGTTACGACATTGCTAACCTTTTTAATAATATAGCCATTGAGGATATATACAACTTCCTTATAGAATCTTACCGTAGTTGTGATTTACAACTTTATATTGATACAGGAAAGTTCAAGGTTTAGGTGAAACTGGTTTTATTCGAAATAGTTCTTTTTAATGGAGAAAACTTTTATAAACAGATTAAGGGAATCTCAATGGGTGGTAACTGCTCTTATATTCTGAAAGATATTTACTTAGATAAATATGAAAGGTGGACATATATTTTAAGTGAGGTATTATTCCTTCGATACGTGGACGATCTCCTACGCGGATTTGAGGATTGTAATTATACAATGAAGTTTAATTTTTATCCTCCATGTTTAAATTGAATAGAAACAGCATGTAATGAAGATCAGAGCCTAGATTTTTTGGATCTCACTATAATGAGACCCACGACATCACAGGGTTGTCGAATGTATGATAAACGTAGCACCTTTAAATTCGATATTAAATAGTTGACGTCATGGGCAACTTGTTTACACCGAGACATATTCAGAAATCTGATTATAAATCTGGGACACGCCACAAGTTGTTAAATTCTACCAATACCGATAGATACATTTGTGACCGCAGCTTTCTGAAAGAGGCAATCAAAGAGGGCTATCCACCAAATTTTCTCATAAGATTAGTATCCAATTATAATGGGTTAACTGTGACCATGACTAAAAAGAGATTTTGTGGAGTAAAAACAACATGCGACTATACATATATCGATTAGCAGCGGTATTGTAATATGCAGAGTGTGGCACGGGTAGAGCGAAAATATGGATTATAAATATGGTAGCTCCATATGGTTACATCCAGGTATATTATAGCCGGCGCTATATTTGGTAGTCATGTTAATACAATACGTTATTCAGCACGTTTTAGACGAAATGTAAAGTGTATTAGCGTGATCACAGAAGTCCTCTGGATAATCGGACAATAATTTATTATATACTTCTACGTGTAAGTATAGGAAACAGTATACGGGAAAGCAGTTAAACTTCAATGAGCATCAGTCTGGTCCATTGAAAATAATTATACTGAGAGTCTGAAATATTGTGTATGTATGTGATTTTGTATTTGAATGGCGATAAATACTGCCAATTGGTCTTGCATCCAATTTTTAAAAGTAACCACTTTGTCTTGGATTTCAAACATTAGTTTATTATGGGGCCTGGATGGAAAGGCATGAAGGTGCTTGGGCAACGTGACTGTGGGAAAAGTGCTAAGCACATTTCGTATTGGGGTCTGGGATTTTGAGTTATGAACTTTTAGTAATACGACTTTGACACATTTGGACTTGTATATATTCATTTTAGAGTATTAAATAACCACTAGTGAAATAAGTTCAAGCATTAGTATTTGAAATTAGCAGTTGTGGTCGAATTTACAGTGTTAAATAACCACTTAGATTAGTTACTGTGGATTTTATATTAAGTTCCATGGACTGTTTTATATATAAGTATAGTTGAATAGTTTTATAGATTTACATGTTTTTAAATCGGTAGAAAATGTTTATATTTGTAGGTTATTTGTGTTTATGGTATTGAAAGCATACCGGAAGCGTTTGCCATGGCGGAAAAAAAGCTTTAGCCGGAGAGATGGGGTCGTAACTCCCCCCGGCCGTATCTTCTGCTGCTTAACTTGCTTTATTACAAGTACATAGTTGCTTGTCCTATTTGTGTATTTATGTGATTATGCATATATAAATAGCAGTATGGCGCTTTACAAGTAGTATATTAACTTATTTTTTATTTTTTACTTTTAACTTATTAAATAATTCTCTAAAATTTAAGACATATTTCATATTTTATAATATATATATATATATATATATATATATCGTATATATTTATATATATATATATATATATATATATATATATATATATATATATATATATATATATATATATATATATATATATATATATCGTATATATATCGAGTACATTATAAACACATAGGAATTAAATGATTAAAAGATTAAATAATTCGAAAATGTTAGTTATTTTTGTTTCTCCTATTTTTATTGTTTGATTTGCAAATAATATTATTCCTTACAAGATATTATTAAAGAATTCATTATGGTGAAGTAGAAAGATAAAAAAAAATCGAAAAAGGAAACCCGAGAAGAATTGTGCTTTCTTAACCGTGGTTTAAAAATTGAGCGAAATTGAAATTTCTTTCCTTTCAGGTGTTTTCTGGAATTTTTTCTCATTTTGCTTTTGAAGTTATGGCATTTGGAGTTTTTGCATTTGAAATGCTTCTCCTCCCCCTCATACAAAGCAAAACAAATCAACTTGGAATCAAAAGTAAAAAGAACCATGTTCGAAGAAATAATTTCCTTCCGAGGAAATATTATAGAAAGTTGTTGCATGGAAAAATATCTCATCCAAGCATAGAAAGATATTTTAAATTCGTTGATGGAAAAACTGATAAAAAAAATATCGGTACCATCTTGCAACTTTGTTTCATCTTATTTATTTCCCCAAATATTGATTTCCGATATTTAAACGATGAGAGTTATGAGTCAGACAATACGGTTTTAATGTTTGCTAAATTTAGATATTCTATTAATGCGATAAAATATATAAGGATAGGAATTACACTCTTATTACAAGTACTAGAATTCTGCAGATTTTCTTCTTCTTTTCTTTGCTTCATTTTTTTTACCGCTTTAAGACCCGAGATAGCGTAGAACTGCAATAGCATCATGCAAAATTCTACGTGGCAATATTGCCAATTGTCTTGAAATTCGTCGTGAAAGGATTGGCGTAGTCGGTCATGAAATTTCTGATTTAAAGGCACTAAAAACTAAAAATAGGTTGGCAAAATAGACACAAAAAATGTAATGTACGCACTTAAAATAAGAACTACAATATAAAGTAAGCATTTAAAATATACACTAAAAATAACATAAACACTGAAAATAGGGACTAAAAATCAAATAAGCGCTTAAAATAGGTACCAAAAAGTTAAAAAAGAACACTAAAATACTACAAGCACTGGTTAAAAATTATATTACAAAGTAATATATATATATATATCGTTTTGTTATAGAAGACGACAAAATAGCTTACCTACAAATCTTCACATTAACACACAGAATCCTACGATTCTATAATCAGAAGAAGAATAATTAAATAGGGAATAATCCGTTCAAGTGTGTGGCATATAACAAGTTTTCTTACTACCAGCACGATTAAGAATCAATCTTCACTGAAGCTTCAAATATTGGATTTGTACTAACCATACTCCTGCGTCATTGCCAATCAGACCAACAAATCCGAACTCAAATGATGTATAAGTCCATTCTGTCTTTATACCTTCTGGGTTATTGTTTTGTTTAGCACTGACGAAGATGATTCAAAGTATCATCAAAACAGCTCTATGCTGTATCTGCATTGTATAATAATAGTGCGTAGCAAGGTTAGCTAAGTTTTTTCCTATGTAGAAATTAAATTATAAACGGGAGTACAAACATGGAATTATAATATATAGAGAGCTTGTATAATAATGCTTCTTGATTTGAATTTGGTACACTGATGTGTCAGGCATTACCCGCAAGTCTCAAACATTCATATTTCAGACTGATTTGGTATACTGGTATCCTAAACTATATCAAAATTGAAAAATAATATTGTTCATTTTGCGAGCTTTCGTTTACGAGTTTACCATTTAAAAATTTACGTAAAATGTCTTTTAAAATAGTTTTTCCAAGTCGGCAGAATGTCTGTCACGAAAATGAATTGCAGTTATTAGCTGATATTAGTTTATAAATTTATTATTCAATATTATTAGCATCCTGTTTAAATGGATGCGTTTGGTAATAAAAGATGCAACACAAATTTACTGTAAATAACATAATTTAAAATCACAGCCCGTGTTATGTGCAAGATGCATTTGTGTTTCTTTATTTGTTGTATATTTAATTGCATGTTTTTTGCGCCTTTCTATTTAGAGCTTTCTTAGGTAATGCATCATAGAAATCCTGGTCACGGCGCCATTTCTTTATTATTTAAATTTCATCTTCACAGCAGTTAGGTTGAACCTGTAAAAGAAAGGGGCAGTGGGGCAAATACATGCAATGTGACTTTAAGAGGGCAGTGAAGTAATCATGTTTCGCTAGAGAATTGTATAACGGAAGTTAATTTTTAAATAATTGTAAATATTGATGAGAAACCGGAGTCCACGTCTTTATGAGTGTTTTAGGGACTCTATAAAGTTAAAGAAAGTAATTGAAAGATTTTGGCAAAAAGGTGCACCATTGAAAAATACACACATTCATCAATTTTAACATACTTTATATGATGGTTAAAAATATATTTGAAATACCAAATTCAATATTTGATAATATTAATAAGTTCAACGTAAAGATTACAAATCAAACTCTAGTCCCCACCCATGTTTATCATCCATAAATTTAAAAATATATGTTTCATTTTCAATCTCTCTTCCACTGCAGCATATTAGTAAAGGTTTATAAATATATATTCAACAGAAGTGATTGCATGTAATTCTGCAAAAGTTTCGGAGTGTGCAACTGCTTTAATCCCGTGAGCTTTACCCAGTAGTGTAACCAAAACTTCTCGATTCCCATAGCACTTAATTACAAATAGAAAGAAAATGTTATGCCAAAACGTGCTATGAAAGAAAGAAAATTTAAAATGTGTAACTAGTTGAGTATTGATTTCATAACCGTTTATTTTAGAGAAAATATATCGAAATTTTCTACATTGAATTCGGAATATATAACACCCCTATTTATTGTAACGCGTCGGACTTTTTTCCTTACTCTTGTGATTCATTTGATTTATATTTGTTACAAAAACTTTAAACCATCTAGTTATGTTTAAAAATGTTCTTTTACAATATCGCATGTTACAGTAAATACTGTGACGACTGACAATATAGTATTAAGATTTCAGCAGAGACTGAAAATTAATTGCAGTGTGGCTCAACGCGACTTTATCCAGATAAGACCAGAATCCATTTTAATTTTCAAATTTTGCAGCCTTTTTCTTCTTCAAATTTGTAAGAAAAATTTTGAGAAATTGGTATCATTGGTTCAAATTATTACAATAATATTGTGTTACCCTTCACTTTAAAGGACGCAAAATAACTTTCGACTGCTACCATACTTGACAATGTACCCCCCGGGAGCGGGTAACCTAGCCCTAGAGGGGGAAGGGGGCTACGTCATGAATAAAAAAATATTTTGCGGTTATTTTTCACAACGATGATTGAAATTATAAAGTCTCGTGATCATTTAACCATAAATATAAAATTTCAAATAAATTTCGAAGTTTTCGTTCGAATTTAACAGATAATCCTATTTAGTGCTACATTTTTTGATAGCCGGATATAAAGTTTAGTGAAAACCCATTAATATTTGTGATTGCTGTATTGTACACAAGAAATCTCTCATAAATCTCAAGAAATTTGTATGTTCTGCACATAAGACATACATATATACGGACAGACAGATAGACTGACAGAAAGACGGACATCACTCCAAAAACAATCTAAACGTGTTCAAACCGTATATTGGTATCAAAGTCTCGAAATCGAACATTTTCGTGAAAATAATTTTTTTTAATACTACATATGCGAAAATATGTGAAAACTTTCTCAATACTACGTAAAATGGTGTATAGTTATAAAGTTTCAAAATCAAGAGCTATGAAACAAGAATTGTAAAAAAAAAAAAATGTGTCTAAAAGGGACATTCAAGTATTTACGTTCCTAGAAATCTACAGTATTTTTCAGAAGTTTTTAAATGCAGATTGCTATGAAATTTGGAAAAGTATATAACATCAAAATTTAAAATTCATTTCTATTACATATCATTTTTTTGATTACTTATGCTTGAAATGCTGTACTGTATAAATTTTAATTTTGCTCATTCATCGTGTATAATCAAAATTCAAATCAAACTTCGAACTTCTTTGTTTTTAGTACAAAAATTAAAAAAATAACGTTCCTTTCGAGCATAAGGTTCGAAACAATTGTCCGATTTTTTGACAAAATATTGAAGTATACTTGTGACATAATATTATAAGAAAATTTGAAAGGAGCTTTCATATGGTGGAAGGTGGTGTATATATGTCATTTCAGACACAGCTATATTAAGCATGTTTATTCTCTTTTGCTTATTTATTTCTTACAGTCATACGAATTTTCGGAAAAACCGGAAATGACATATTGAGAATCAGAAATGGAAATCATTAGTGAACCCCTTACTTTCATAACGCCTTACCACCCCTTACCAAAATTTGATGCTGAATACATACCAGTTATCATCTAAACTCTATATTCAAAAGCATCACATTTCAAAGCATATTTTAAGTAAAATTAATTTTTTTTAATTAAAAAAAACGGAAATATTTATTTAGTGACCCCCCTCCCAATTATTTTCCTCTGAAATGTAATGCTGGATTCGAATCAGTCATCATCTGACCTACATCTACAGGAAATTTGAGATATAGAAGTTTCAAAGGAAAATAAATCCTATAAAAGATAGTATGACAGAATTTGCGCCACCAACAAATGTTGAAAATATATATCTCTCAAATCCAAATATCAAATCCTATTTCTTGCTCAAATTCTTACATTAAAAAAAGTATACTATTGTATACATTGATACTATTTTGTGAGCGATTGAAGTGAAAAATGTAAGATACATAATGAAAAGGCATTATATTTTGAATTCGTTATGTAGTCCAGCCTTCGGTTTCTGGAATTTTATAATATGAATTTGGAGAAATAAAACAAAATTAATGGGCGCAAAACACATGATGCATTTTTAAACTTTAGAATGTTTAAGGAAATTCATAATCTCGAAGCTATATTTAACAGCGGGATTTTATTTCATTAAAACTACTTTTCGGAATATTCTCTGGAAATTTTGCGATTCAACAAAGAGAACATTTTCTTGTTTGTGCAACTTCGCTAGCAACTTTGTAGATATAAACTCAAAGAAAACGATGCAATGAAACCCTGGAAACGTTTTAGAGAATGCATATCTTTAATCCCTTCATCATATCTGGAAAGTGGGATTCTGGGATAAAGATTTCCTAGCATCTATATATTATAGACGACCGGAGCTAAGTCCGTTCTCTATTCTTAACGAATGGAAATCAACATATGTCTGAATTTTGGAATCCCTTTTACTCGAAAACTACAATATGCAAGAAGATGAAATTTTGCATACATACGTGAAATTGCAGCACGCAGACATGATAAAAATAACAATTTCAATTATTTAAATGAACTGTAACAGGGCGAAACGCTCGTGAACAACTTCAAAATAGCTCATCAAAATGTGTGCACTTGCATGCATTGTGATTTAAACTTGCTCCTGTATATTAAATACGTTTTCGCAATTTAAATGTGTTACTGTGATTTCATTTATTTTCCTGTATTCTAATCTGCTTAATTTAATATCCAAATTCTAAAATCTTACTTGATTTTTTGTATTGGAAATCTTCAAATGTTGAAATTAATTTTTTATACTTCTAGTTTCATAATTATTTGTTTTAATTTGAAATCTTTCACAGCTTGCACACTCATTTCTGGTAGGTCGGACAGTATGGGGCTCAATAACAACAACAGCTTGCACACCTCATATATGTGAATCTATCAAAACCCCGACGTTTGCTAGTAGTTTTAATGGTAAAGTTATAAGCTTAACTGATTTTGTTTCAATGTTTATTTAATGTTATTAAGAAGGGTAGAAAATTTAAACTATGTAATTGACAGTTTTTCTGTATTTTAATTTGAAGTGTTTTATTTCCATTATTTAAGCTAAAACCGTAAGATGTTCAAATCTCAACTCAAAAGAGTGTTCTTTCTTATAGACATTGGGTAGTTATTTGTCCTGAACTAACCAATAATAAAAACAGCTTTAGTTACAGAGTTCAAAGAAGTAGTGAATCATAATATGATTTTATCCTGTCAATGCCCTTCTGAAGAGGTACTATTGCAAACACTGCTTGTAGTTCTTAAAGTTCGTGGGAAAGAGCGAACAGTTAGAGCACTGATTGACACAGATTTCCAACGTTCTTATATTTTGGAAAATACTGCAAAGAAGATGGGATTTGAGCTGTGAGTGCTGAGTGGATTAACAAAAGTTGTGTCTGGAGGAACCGCCTCTAGCAGAGAGCACAAGTGCTACAATGTAATTTTGAACAGTTCAGTTAATAACTATTGCTGTGAAATAAAAGTGTTAGACCAACCTACGATATGTGGCTCAATACCATAACTCAAGACTGGATCATGGAGGAAGGAATGTGACAAAATGAAATCTTGCTCACAGATATAGGAAGCCACCTATTAAGACACTTATCGGCGTCGATTTCGCGGACCAACTTTACACACGAATCATTGAGCAGCTAAAGTGTGTACTGGTCGTTGTGTAAACTCACCTCAGATGGGTTGTGATCAGAAATTCTGAAAAGGATTCATGTTGTAACATATGGTTCTGTTGTTTGTTGTAACATAACAAATTGTAACATAAACTTCGTTTTTGATTCATAGTAAGAATATTCTTGATTCATGGAAGTTCGAAGCTATTATGATAGCTGATCCTTGTCAGCATCAAAAATGAAGTAGAAACAACTGATTTGAATCACTTTAAGAAACAGTTCGAATTAATGAAGATGGAAGATGCCAAAGTCAGTCTCTTTCGAATACACAACCAAGGAGAATTGTCGACTAACAGAAAAATAGCTGAGAAGTTGTTGAATTCCTCAACATCTAAACTCATAAAAGAAGGAAATCTGAATGTTACAATGATGTTTTCAATGAGTGGTGGCAAGAAAGAATAATCAAGTCCAGGTCACCAAATACCGGAAACACCGTAGAAATTAAACCAATTTCATACGTTACAATATTTACTAAAATAATTGTAAAGCTGCTCTTCATTTCTTTATTTCAAAGCTTAACATTCCAAACGTACAGCTCGTTCATCTGACATCGTAAACAAAACCGATATTGTTGCCATAGCATAATTACAAAAAATATGGTGTTGCCATAGCGTAATTACAAAAAATATGCTGTTGCCATTACGATAACTAAAATAAACAAATTCACAATAAATACCCTTTTAAATATAAGAATGAATAACGAAAGGAAAGTGCGTTACTCAACAAATATTGGGCCAATACTGGCTTCTCTATTCTTAAATTCAATTTTTAGCTCATATAGTTTCCGAAACATTCTTTTTGTTAATTATTTATTTAGTTCCTTCTTAGTTCTAATATCATTCCATAGTGGTTTTAGGTTTTTTTGATGGTTTGGTACTGGAAATTAATTATTGCGGTTAATTCATAGTTTTCCTAATCAGTTCTTAAATAAGTTTTATTTACATTCATATTGTCAGTATCATGTTATTATACATTAAAGTAGTTTGTTCGTTGGCTACTTGCATATGTTAATGATGTCACTATTGTAACTCTCCAAAACCGATTGTTTCTCCTTCTGTACTGTAGTTGTTTGTTAACTAGGAGTTTTTTATGCATTCGAACTCTGATAACCTTGTTATTTATAAGCATGCAGTTCTTTACAGCTTCGTCGCCAAATATGCATTCTTTATATACATCTATGACTTTGAATCTTAGTTCATATAGCATCCATAACTGCCCCTAGTAGCATTTAATATTGGTTCAGTATTGGACCAATATTGTATATCTTGTCATTACATTAGAAATATTGCCAATGCAATGCCAATATATTCAATATTGGTCCAAAGTAATCTCAATTTTTGCCAAATATTGGGGTTACATTGGTCTCCAATATTGGCTTATATTCTCATTTCAATATTTCGCCAATATTGGTGTTACGTTGGAAATACTGGCGTGATATTATCCCAATATTTTAAGCCAATATTGGGACAATTCCGTCAAAATATCCACTTTTTCATATTGGTGTAATATTGGAGTAAATAAAAATACATCATTGGGAGAATGTTTTCTTTCTATTTGATTATACCGCTCTTAATTCTCTCATTTACTTATTGTGAGCCCAGAAATAGATCTTACACTTTGATGAGTCAAGTTTATATGTGTCATTTATTGTGTACAAAACTGCAAACAATACTGCCAGTCTGGATGGCGCCTAGTTTTACAACACGTGAACCCAAAAGGTCACAAAATCATAAATTTAGGGGCGCCAAAACAAGGGGGGCCGAGCGGGCCCTTACGAGGATGTGAACCATGCCATTGGATAAAGATTACCCAATGGAAAAAGGTGCTTGTTGCGTCACTCTTAATGCCATTGGATAAAGATTATGCAATGGGTGCTTGTTGCGTCACGCTCAATGCTACACATGAAAGCAAGGGGGAAAATGACAACCCCGAGAAAAGGAGGACCACAACCTGTTACCTAACAAGAACACTGGTCGAGACTTGTAAAAATACTCGGGCGACAGTATGATATTAGATGGTGAATTAGATGGAGACATTTATTATGACTTGTGCAAATACTAGAGATGACTTAGTAATTACAATAAGAACGACGACTTGGTGAGAATGGAGTTAACAGATTAAAAGAATGCAATAAGTGCGGGTGTGCGCGCCATGAGTACAAAGTTATCGTCGATATTACGAGTCGGTGAAAGAATACTTCGAGTTATTTCTGTGATATGATCGGCGAAGGACGTGGCGGTGACAAAGCCCAAGACAGACCTGAAGGTATGTTCCCATTGAAAAATCAGGTCTAAGACATATTTTTAGGCGAGTTTACCGGTCTCACATGATCCATCCACCCAAATAATTAATAATATGATAAATTATTGTAATTTAGTGTTTAAGTAATGTTAAGTGTTAATAAATATTTTTTGTTAAAGTTAACATGGTGTAATCCTTTTGGTAACTTAATAATTAATCATTCTTTTACAGGACTCACGAAAAGTAAATAATTGGAGGGTTATTGCGAACACAACGTAGTAGTATAATAATGTTAATTATAACTGTGTAAGTTACTTATTTTGAACTGTGTGCCACACTTATATTGTCGAGTAGATTAACAGATTGATATTCTCTTTTAGTTGATGAAGTTTTCTCATACAGTTTTTTGAAACCAGTTTTCCTTTATTTTTATCTGTGTATATTACTTTATTTGACCTAGTTTCAATCACTATTAATTTTAAAGTAGTTTGACTGTCAAAATTCACTCTCGAAACAGGTTTCTTCCTTTTGTAATTTCTCATTAATTACTTCCACATTCTTCTGTAAATTTCTAGCTTTTTTCCTTTACAATAGTTTGTCTATTTTTCCCCTATACACTCTTTCATTTTTTTACCAATAATTTAACGGCTTATATATTTCTTCTCTATTTTTTAAATATCATATCAAAACTTAAGATTTTATAATCAGAGGCAGATCCCCTTGCTTTGTGGTGAGGGATTCTTTATCATCCCGTGATGATATGCTAATGGTTGTCTTTTAATGCCGATATCACCAGTTTGCGAATTTTTTGCTGTGGGTTTTATTCTAGCTCTTTTGAATTGCAAATTCTGACGCTTTCGAATTTCTTTCCTCTTCGCAGTTAGCTTTCAACTTTTATTAAGAGCCCATACTGTTCTAACAGTCATGTTTTGTCCTCAAGGAGTGGGCTTATAACGCCCTCGAAACAACTGCTGTGGGTTTTATTCTAGCTCTTTTGAATTGCACACTCCTGACTCTTTCAAATTTCTTGCCTCTTCGCATTTCGCTTTCAACTTTTGTTAAGGGCACATACTGTTCTAACAGTCCTGTTTTGTCCTGAAGAAGTGGGCTTATAACGCCCTCGAAACAATTGTAGTCACCTAACTGACATACGACTGTTGCCTACAAGGAAGTTGTGTAAGTTCTTGTCTGGGTGCAAAACTTTAGCCAATATTGACTTGCCCAAATATGGTTATTTTTTAAGCAATGACAAGCAATGTTTACAATTTTACAGAAGTATCTAAAATTTATATTAATTCAATCATCCATTCATTTTACAACCACCAAATATAGAAATTACCATATTTTAAACATTTGCATTTTCTACTAGTGACATTCAAATTACGATAATATATCAACATTATTGAAATGCTTGAGTTTGTACCTTTTAAGCTATACATATTTTTCAATAGCATGTTGCACAGAATTATTATTACCGAACAAGTTAATTCACAAAACTTCCCATTAGAGAATTGATCGCTACTGAAACACATTTTTCTCGTTGTTTATACTTCTGAAGAGAATGAAAAGTGTTGTTCTAAGAAAATGGTTTTTCAGCAATGCGTATATCAATGTCTGATCGAAATCGAAAGCACTCAGAAACAACAATTTTATTCATTATAAATGATTGATTCCGTACATATTTCTTTTTCAGAGGAAGTTCCATTTTATTCCTTGTTGACATCTTAATTTATTTGTTACATCGCGTTGCGAAAGCACCTTTTTTGTTTCTCATATTCACACATTTTGAAATTATCGCTGTGTTTCCAACTTAAGGAAAGTGTTTATGCTGAGCTCTTATCTGCTGCTATTGTGTTGTTTATTTATAGCGAAAAAAAAGTAGTTGATGGAAAACTTGTTTTGAATACACATGCACCGACGGAATACGAACTGTTAGATAAATAATTACCTTCGAGAAATTTTGCATATGTGTCAATCTCTTCTCATTGTTTCGACAATAATTATAGAAATATCTAATTTAGTCATCACATGAATTGTTTTTAGACATTGTTATTTTTACTTTCCTTATAGTACATACTGTATAAGGAAAGTATTGTGACGGGGTCGAAAATTCGAATTCGAGTTTTCGACGGGAGAGCACGTTTCAAGCATCCCTGATCACGAATCGAACATTTTTGAAGTGATGTGTGTGTGTGTGTGTAAAAGTATGTGTGTGTATGTGTGTATGTGTCAGTGAGTCTGTGGAGACGATATCACATGAACGAATGGAGCGATTTGAATGCAATTTGGTATAAAAACCACAATCCGTGAATACTGGAAGTCAATTGTTTTAAAATACAATCGAATGTTCAGAACCCTCCCCCCCTTAATTTTCAAGTGAAATTTTGAAAAAATCATCAAAAAATCAAAACCTTTAATAAAGTTCTGCAAATAGACATTTATCATGCAATTTTTCCTTAGAAAACCATTGACATAAACTTTAGAATGCTAACATGAACCGTTCTCGAGATTTTGCACATTTTTCAAATAGATTTATCAAAAAATCCAATAAATAAAAAAAATATTAAAAGCTGATAAGAAACATGTTCACTTTTCATATGTAATATCATGCGATAAATTTGGTGACATCATTTGCGTGGATCTAACTCGTTCCATTCACGAGAAAATCTACTGTGAGTAATACATTTGTGTTTGAACGCCAATAGTCATTTATCCGCTGTAAGAATAACTTATTTATCCATCCATAACGCTTGGCGAGATTTTGGCGACGGATTTAGCGGAATGTCGCCAAATTGGCGACATTTTTAAATGTTGTCAAGTTAACGAAAATCTCACCAAATGGATAGAAATGACGCTAAATCAATGAAAATGACGACTAATTGAAGAAAATTCAATATCTTGGATAGAATATAACTATTTACTATAAGAATATTTTTTTGCTGTGTAACTTCAGTGCAGTATATAAGGAAAGTCATGTGCTGCCAACATCAGATTTTTATATATTATAGAGGCACGATACATTGAGCTACAGCCACGAAACTCAGCAAACAAAAGTCGTTTTAAGAATTATGAAAATGCCCAAACTCTCAGCGCTAATGATGATATGCGGAAGGCCAGAAAGTATACTAAGTCAGAAAGCCTTCTTTCAAATCAGACGCCAAACTTTGTTTTATCGCCAGCGTGATACGCGAAGGAGCGCTCTCTCTCAAGGTTACTATAGCAGCCACATCAACAGAAAGGACTCTCGCAATTTGATTTATCTTTTTATAAGATATATAACTAACAATTTAGCAATAGAGACACGTTTTAAATGGATTGTCTCTTAGATTGGAATTAAATTACTTCAATATTGATTAGATTAAAGAAGCCGATATATAACTTACAATTAAGTAATATGGGCTTATCTCCGATATCTAACTTACAATTAAGCAATATAGACACTTTTTAAATGCATTATCTCTTAGATTAGAATTAAATTAATTCAGTGTTGACTCAATTAAAGAATCATTTTATTATTTTCTAATGCTATTGTATACAGGAAGTTCACGGATAATCACGACATTTAGACGAAAAAATACACTTAAAGACACCATGAACACATTTCGAACATTTTGGGAAATATTTCCATCAGTGTGTGTGTGTGTATCTGTGGGGTGCGAATGCACGTACCACTATGGCAATTTATATGTAGATGCATTCTGTTGAAAATTAGAAACAGGTAGAATATTTTGTAATAAATGAGATTAAAATATTATTCGAAATTAGAGATCTTATATTAGAGAGAGTACGTACAGCCACGAAATTCTATATGTAGCTACATTCTGAAAAAATTAGAATTAAGTAGATCATCATGTAATTAACGTGATTAAAACACGGGTGAAAAGGAGGGAGGGAGACACAGAGAGCGTGAGAGAAAGAATGTGGTTGTGAAAAAATATAGTGTGGTAACTGCAGGAGAGGTCGACCTTGTTTCGAACGAGTAGGATTCAAAGGCGCCCATAAAACTTATTTCTGAGATAGCCAAACTCAAGGATGGGAGGTAAATATCTATTAACTTAATACCTACATTTCTGACCTTAAACGTTCAAGGGAGCGAAAGTGCCTCCTCGTGCTCCCCTATGGGCGCCCATAGAACATTTTCCAGAGGGTAAACTGATGGATGAGAAGTACAATATTGACTAACTTTATACCTACATTTGTGACTTTGAACGCCCCTATGGGCACCCATGGCTATAAGTGTTGAAGACCCAGACCATTTGACTAGCCCTATAGGGCTTACAGCAGTTGTTTGAGTGGCCGGGAGAAATGGCTATAAGCACAGACTAATATAGTGTTCTGTGGCTATAAGTGTTGCAGACCCAAACCACTCGGATGACCCAGATGGCTTGCAGCAGCTATTTGAGTGGCCGGGGTGGCTATAAGTGTGTAAAGCTTTAGACTTCACGGAAACTTTTGTAGGGTCTGGAAAGACTCCATTTTTCCACTCCTGGGGAAATCGAAACTCAACTCCGTTAGGTTCTGTCTTGAGGTTACTAGTATAAGCAGGGAGTTTTTTCAATGAGCGCCCATAGGGGAGGGAAAGGAGGCTCTTCCGCTCCCCTGGACATTCACTGTCCCAAATGTGGGGATCAAGGTAGTCGATATTGTACATATCATTGAGTTTAACTTCTAAAAAAGTGCTATGGGCGCCCATTCTTATAGTATCGACAACGGGACAGAACCTAACGGAGCTTAATATTTTTGTTTCTCACTCGAGGGCGAATAAAATGGGTGGGAGTGTCAAAAAGGCTTTATCAATCAATGATTTTGAGTCCTTCACAGCTTAACCGAATTAACTTTTATTTTGTTCAAATATTGTATTTGAAGCGATTATAACCGCGAAACTCAACATATCTTAAATCAAGAATATTAATTTCCCCAAAGGGACAGGATTTATCAAATAAATTAAACTTCATTTTCCAAGATATTGACTATCATCAATTTGACATCATTTTTATTAATTTAGTGTCATTTTTTCCAATTTGGAAACATTTTAAATAAAATGTCAAGTTGACGATATTTTGTTAATTTATCGACAAGCATTACAGATATACAGACAAACTAATAAATTACATTTGACAAATTGTTTGATGTCAAAATACAAAACTATTGTGAAACAGTGTCTCCTGAATAAAACCTACCAGAATGATGCGAACACTGTTGTCACATAATATTGTACATGGAATGGAAACATATTACGGTAGTTAGCACTGTTGTAATTACATGTATTTTTTAAAATTTATTTGAAAAACTTACAATATATCAAGAATGGTTCATGCTATTATCCCAAAGTTTATGTTATTCATTTTCTAATAAAAAATTAAATAAAAAATGATATTTTATGTAACAATATTAAAGGTTCTTATTTTTTATGATTTTTTTCAAAATTTCATTTGAAAGTTTGGAGCTGGTTTCCAAATATTCGATTGTTTATAAAATCAATAGACTTCCAATATTCACTGATTGTAAGAATCGAATTTTTTTTTATTGTTTGAAACGTTCCATCCGTTCGTTAGATATCGTATCCACTGGCTCAAGGACGCACACACTAATATACATACACACACACTAATATACATACACACACTAATATACATGCACATACTACATACATTAATATACATGCGCACACACACACACAGAGATATCACTTTAAAAAAATTCGAATCGATTTCAGGAATGTTTGAAACAAGCTCTACCGTCGAAAACACTAAGTAGAATTCGAGTTTTCAGCCTCGTCGTAATACTTTCCCTATACATTATATCCATGTTTTTCAAATTTATTTCCTCACGAAACCCTTTTGAAATTTAATTTGATGGTAGAACCCCAAAATAAGAAATATCCCCATTTGTCCAAATTATGCATCAAAATTTTACACGTTTTTAAATTTAAGACAATTTGCATGAAACTATCACGTCGCGGAATCCCAAGGGTTCTGAAAACCTTGAAAAGTCCACCTTGAAAAACGATGCATTATTCTAGGTATGTCAGAAAAGTAACATTTATTGCTCCCACAAACCGAAAATGTCAAGCAAATTTCCTTAAAATGTCACAAATTTTGCATTTTTAAAATGACAAATATTCCTTCCTTTCAAATAATCTTCAATTTTCGTCACTGATTGTTGTACTATATAAGTATTGAACAACACACGGATCCTACACATATATTTGCTCCAAAATCTCGCATATAAACGTTTTATTCAAATAATAAATTCAAATAATGTGGGTGGAACATTTCTTACACTCATTGCAAAGAATCTATGTGCAGTACAAAAAGGTCTTAAATACATGTATTTTCATAGTATTACTTTAAAACCAAAATGTACATAAAACATGATTCAAATAATGGGAAACAAATGTATCTAATCGGTCTTCATGAACAATATCGCGGATTAAAAACAATCGTCTTTCTCTCCACTTTTGCAGGAGTTGCAAAAATAGTGTACCAGAACTGGCGATAATACGACGTTTGGCGTGTGATGTGAGAGAAGCTTTCTGAAATGGTATACCTTTGGGCTTATCGCTGATGATATAGGACTTATGCAACGCACATACTGAGCCATTGTGCAGCATTTAAAACGACCGGCATTCTTACTCACAGGCAATTGGAATTGGATTTTCTACTTTGTTACTGCAAGTCGTATACAAAGATGCCAATGAGATGTACTCGACGGGCCAAGCAAACAATTGTTGGACGAAGCTAATTGGTCCAACAGTTGTATCAGTCGCTAACTTAGTCGTAGTGATATGTAGTTGCTCGGTGTTAGCAACAGTTGATCAGGGAAGGCACATATAACCATCGCAGAGTCTCAGGATACCCCAAACAGACAACTGCTCGGAGCATCGTGCAGTACAAGAGAGGAACTACGTCCTTACCAGCATATTATTCATGGTGGTCGAAGCATTGCTGATTCCAAAATTTATATTGATCATCGGTAATTTGGTATTTTAGAACGTTAACAAGCACGACACATGTCGAGTGGCGTTGGTTGATGCACTGAAAATTTAATTCCAAAATTTATACCGACCATCGGCGATTTGGTATTACTTTCCTTATATACATAATGTATAAGGAAAGTATTGTGACGGGGTCGAAAATTCGAATTCGAGTTTTCGACGGGACAGCACGTTTCAAGCATCCCTGATCACGAATCAAACATTTTTGAAGTGATGTCTGTGTGTGTGTGTGTGTGTGTGTGTGTGTCAGTGAGTCTGTGGAGACGATAACAGACGAACGAATGGACCGATTCGAACCAAATTTGGTACAAAAATCTCAATCCATAAAGACTGGAAGCCTATTGTTTTTATACGCAATCGAATGTTCAGGAGCCTCCTAAATTTTAGAATAAAATTTTGAAAAAATCGTCAAAAATCAAAACCACTAATAAAGTTACGCAAATAGACATTTCTTATGTAATTTTTCATTAGAAAACTATTGGTATAAGTTTTAGAACGCTAACACAAACCGTTCTCGAGATATTTCACATTTTTCAAAAAAAATTATCAAAAAGTCATATAAAATAATAAAAAATATTTCCTATTGAGAAAAATGTTCACTTTTCATATGTAATACCATAAGATAAATTGGGTGACATCATTTTCGTGGATCTACCTCGTTCCATTCATGGAAAAAGATACTTTGAGTAATACTTTTGTATTTGAACGCCAATAGTCATTTGTCTGCTGTAAGAATAACTTATTTTTTCATCCATAACACTTAGCGAGATTTTAGCGACGAATTTGGCAGAACGTCGCTAACTTCGCGATTTTTTGAAATGTTGCCAAATTAACGAAAATCTCGACAAATGGATAAAAATGGCGCTAAGTCAATGAAAACGACGACTAATTTTTGAAAATTCAATATCTTGGAAAGAATATTAGTATCTACTATAAGAAACACTTTTTTGTTACTGTAAAAGTAGTAAATTCATTACATTATATAAGGAAAGTCATGTGTTGCCCACATCATATTTTTTTAAAACATTAACAAGCACGAAATAACTCCATTAATGCTGATCGATGCACTGAAATTTTGATTACCAAATTCATACCGATCATAAATTATTTGCTATTTTAGAATATTACCAAACTCGATGCAAATCTATTGATGTTGATAAATGCACTGAAAGTTTGAATCACATATTTATATTAATAATCGGCCATTTGGTATGTTACACCGTTAACAAGCACGGTATAAGTGTACTGAAGTTGGTCGAAGTACAAAACATTTTGTTCCAAAATCCATACTGACCATCTGTTATTTGGTATTTTAGAACGTTATTAAGCACTAAACAAGTCCATTGATGCCGGTCGATGCACTGGGAGTTTGATTCCAAAATTTGGAATTCTACAACTATGAATTTGCGTATGCAAAGTAGAGCTATATAATTCTCAATTATGAATTACTTATACAACTAAAAGTAATGTCTTTGTCATTACAAATATTTTTATTAGAAATAATAAAACACGTTTTTGATAGAAGCAAATTATCAAACAAATTTGTTCAGAAAGTATTTTAAATAAAATTATTTGGGCAAACTATATCCCTATATCAATTATGAATTAGCTGTATAACAATAAATAGTATTTTAACCATTAAAATAATGTTGAAATAGACAAACATATATCCTTTGGATTATTGTAATTCGCCAATTAAAATCACTTCAATTATATTTGGAACATCATTCTCCAAAAAGTATTATTCTTTTTTATTACGAATTTTCCATGCCACTAAAATGCATACTTTAAACTATTCAAAAATTGTTAAATTTTTCACAGAAATGGAGATACATTTTTTTTATTATCATAGTTCATCAATAAGTTTCATTGCAATTATATTTTACAGAAAATTAATTAGCAAAATCCTACCTATGAATTATAATTTCACGCATAAAAGTAAACAATGAATACAATACGAGAACTCGTATTTTATCATGATGTCATATTTTAACTTTACTAAAGAATTGGAAATGCAAGCAGTATTCAATCAAATGTCTGGGTTTGGAATTTCAAGTATCAGAAATGCATGACAGAAAAAACTCTGAATTTTTTTTTCGCTTTATAGCAAGTCGGAGACTTTACATTTTTATGTTCTTGTTTACTTTTCATTTAAATTTTGCGTTACTTTTGGCATTCATATATCAAAGTAAGTTTCAAAACCAGGCACGGAAATGCACGGTTGGCATATTCACAATACAAATACTTTGGAATTAAATTTGTGATTTTTTGTGACGTTGATTTATCAAATATTTCATTATATACATTGAGATTTTATGAACAGTTCTAGCACTATACATTTAGGGGAACAAATATTTAAATCTTAAAATGATTTTTTATATTAGGCTTTATGATTCCTTGCACTAAGCAAATATCCAGTGATCATGCTAAAACAAGTTAGCTTTTTCTCTTAGCTTTGTAAAGAACCTAGTTTCTCCAACCTGAAATCGCCAGCCGACTTTTTATCGTTAAGCTACTGGCACGAAATTGCAAGCTCGTGTTGTTGAAGTGCGCTCTGCATTCACCACTCCAGTGTCAGATTGGCGTACTGACAATCTGATAGACCTCATCCTGCTATTTTTATCTCAGGTTAGCCTCTTGATGCCATTTTTATCCATTCATGTTAGTTTACTGCGTGGACCTCTTGATTTGATATCAGCGCTGAATTCCCTAGAGTCCACTAAATATGTGCTAGTCGTACTAGGGTCGCTTTCAGACCTCCGACATATTTTCACTAATCTACAGAGACGATCCCTGTTCGGGCGCTATTGTAAAGAACCTTGCTGCCCCAACCTGGAGTCAAACCCTGGATCTTCTAACAGGCCAGACGACGCTCTACCGTTGAGCTACTGGGATGAAATTGCAAGCTCTTGTTGTCAAAAAGGACTCTGTACTTTCCCTTTCCAATAAAAATCTAAATAACACATACATCCTACCCATAAAGTACTTTATACGACAGGCGTGTTTCAATTCCTGGTATTGATAAGTGTTCCCTGTATGCCTATATTGTGATATCATGTATTTCCAAACAACTGAACATGAATCTAAGATTTAGCAAACGTGGAATGGCAATGCAAGTAACAGTGTTGACACGGAGGTTATATATGTATGAGTGTTTGGTGCGTCATAATAAAATTATTTAAGAAGCATGAATCCGTAATTAATACCCATTAAGTAATACCACATATATCTCGTAGTGTTTGGAAGGCACATCAAATTATAGTAGATCCTAGACAATATATAACTTGTGTACTTAATATGAATAGTTGAACTTTAAAATAATCCAATTATGTCCAATATCAGTTTTGCAAGCTTTGCGCGAAGAAAGTATTTTGTTAAATTATTTATTTAACAAGGATTTAACAAGGATTCTGCTTCCTAATAGTACAAAGAGGATTTTTTTTCATCGTACATAATACATGGTGAATAATTTTTGCAGTAAAGAAATATATAAAATGTATATATATTCACATGCATTTTTACTAATATTTTCTTAGTCTTTAAGAATATAGAATTATCAAGTTTTGTAAAACCATAAAGATACAGATGCATGCATAACGGATATGTGTAGCATACGACTACATCAAAGTGCATTTACATATATCAAAGCACAGACTTAGGAAATTTGATTGACTACTCCATCAAAAGCTTTAAATCTTTTTGAGTTTTTATTTCTGTGAGACCGGATTTTGAGTACGATTTAGCGGAGACAGTTTTATGTTCTTTATTTATGATGTCTGTGATGTTTAACAATAGGCAGCAGACGTTACAACGCTAGTACAACACTTTGACCCGATAGGTCAATCAGGCCATAAGAGGCTACATATAGTCACGAGAATGGTTTAAAACGTTGACCAATTATGCAAGATGCCTGATCACATTGCCTTAAGGTCAGCCAATAGTAGCGTAAGAGACGTTACTGACCCCAGGCAAATGAGGCGGCAACCGAAGGTTCTAGAGTGATATTGAAAATTTCAACACGACACAGTACCACTACTACGGAAGAATTTACGATGATTTCGAGGTGAGAAACGATTTCTCATAGAGAGATGTAGTAGTGAAGTATTTCGCAAGTTTGCAAGAATTTCTGTAGAGATTCCACAGAAATGAGCAGAAGCAGTACGAGTTGGAGTCCAATACGTAGCGTTAAGGCCAGTACAATGCGTTGATTCAAGAATTGTGGTCAATGGTAAAGCCGACAGTGAAGCTATGTGCCCATTAATAATTGTTGACGGTCATAAATGCAATTTAGACATTTTAATTAACTAGTCTCACATTGTCTCTCTCCGCCGCAATTAATGATAATTGTTGTAATTGTTTTAATAAGCAATCTATGTTAATAAATGATTTTATTTTAAAGTTACAATGGTGCAATTAATTTATGGTAGTATGTTACCATTTTCTATTCCAGGACTCGCACTGAAGATTAATATGGTGGGTTTTTTAAGCAGAACACAACGCAATGTGTTTAATGTTTTAATATATAATGATTCACAATTTACGATAATTCGGCCTGGAGTAAGAGAATTTAATTTAATATATGTTTTGCATATAAGTTTCCTGAACCACAAATTCATTCAAAGTTTTGAATTTTAGAATTTCATTTAACTTTTATTCCATTCAAAGTTTTGAATCTTAAATATTAAAGAAAATGAAATTATTTTAACATTACTTATTTTTACAAGAATTTTGAAGAAAAGACTTTATAACGTTGCACGTGGTATATGTACTTCATTTTCATTGAAACTGTTAAACATTTTCATACTTATGTACTCTCCTTCCCTAAAATTGGACGATTTTTTTAGAAAACAAGGAAGTGACATCTCCATAACCGGAAGTAAAAGTCTTTAGTGAATCTCTTAGCCACTCAATTTGATTCTGTATACATAAATCAATCATCATCTAAGTATAACCGATTCTGAGAAAAAGAGGAATCAACGAAAATGTTTATCAAAAACATGGATTATAAATTTGATCACCACCAGCACTTTAGATGCTGCACTAGCTTTAAGATATCCAGATTTAGAATAATCAATCGACATTTCTACATTTTTTGTATATTTTCTGAACATAAATATTCTTTGACAGTTCATAATTACGTTTAGACATGAAGTAATATTTTCTTTGAAAGACACAAAAATGTATTTCTTTAACGAAAAATATCTAATGAATTTGTAAATCCTGTTTTCGTTCCTGCTTCTATAAGTCATGTAATTTCTCTTAAACAGCCCTCTGAATTCAAAAGCTTTTTTTAAAAATTTGATATAAAAAGCAGAAAATTGTTCGAAGATAAGTCTAACGTGCTTTTATCAAAGTTGAATTTTCAAAAAAAGTGCCCTGATCTTTACGATATTTATGCATATGCTTCTATTGAAAAATTTCAATTTTCTTTTTTTTCGAAGCATTCAGCGAATATTAATTCTCATATGTCATTTTAAATGACAATGAAATAGAGATGCACGTATATGTTTGAAACATAAATTATTATTATTTTTCAACTAGCTTGTTTTTATTACTTTTAACTTTCATTTTTATACAAAATGACATTGGAAAAAATCATTAAAACATAAACTATCTTATACACTCACGTATATGCGGTAATTTAACTCTTAGGATAAGATAGTAAACATCGTTCTCTCTTATGTTTGTCTACATCCCTTTAACTTTAGACTGCGTATTATGTAGCTTCCTATATAGAGAACTAGCACATTCGCCATTTTGAATCTTACACTTACTATTCCGATAGCATGTTAATAATAAAATTATATTCCTATTAGCAATAACATGCGAGGATGTTCGATCCTAATTTGCTCTAATAATTCCCGAAAATGATACGAATGTTTAGAGTACCGAAAGAAAAAGAAAATGTATAAATTATGGAACAGAAGAATCCAAGAATATCATTTTTTCGCAGTTATCGACGATAAATGCGCCAAAATAAATGCGTTTCACTGAGGTTATCAAGAATATTTTGGTGATCAGCGTTGATAGTTCCCCCTTGCTGTTTCCAAGACGTTCCTCACTTTATTCAACATAGTTGCCATAGGTCATCCTGTGTTATAGAAGCTTTAGCTTGGAGTATGACAAAATATTTGACTAGATTTCTTTGGCCATAAACAATTGGAGAATGTAAACAACACAAGGTTCCACATTCAGGCACATCACAAGTAGCAACGCTTCGGCTTACTATAATTGCACTTACGGCACTTGTCAATTAACCGCTTGCTTCGTAGTTAAGATGTATGCTCCTAGTATTTGTCAGTATCAATAAAAATTACCGATTACTGGTATTCAAGACTGCCAAAGACAGGGAAACTAATGCTCTTAATAATTATGTTCCATAATTTTTAATAAGTTAATTTTATTTAGTAATGCATGATGTCTAGCCTCTAATAGTCTTAATTGAATATTTGTTCAGTTAAGTTCTATCCTACTAGTGAAAAGTATAAGTCTTCTAAGTCAACGTGGGGCTTCAGGTGGGTTTAGTAAGACTTTTGACATCTCTTTTGTCTACCCACTAGAAAAAATCGAAAGTGTGTCTGTGTTAGGTTTTTTGTCCGTGGTCGATACTAAAAATATGAAAGGATTAAATATTCTAAGTCACCGATGGGCTTCTGAAGGATCTGGAGTCATTTATTTATTAAAAAAACCACCCATATTTTCTTCACCTTAAGGGGATTTGAATATCTTGCTTTGTTAGGTATTGTGCCGTGGTTGATACAATAAGCAGAAGATTCGTCATTTATTTAACCCTGGTGTCCACTGCAAATTCTGGAAAAAGTGTTGTACACACCCTTCTATTTTCCTTAACCTCCGAGGATAAAATACAAAATCAGGCTAAGTTAAGTTCTGTCCTATGATTGGTGTTATGCGTGGGCACATATTCGGCTTTCAAGGTCACCAGGGGGTTCTGGAGAGTCTGAAAAGACAAAAACATGTTAGATAATTAGTATTAAACATTTAGTTTTAGTAAAATATTGCATTGGCCGGAACTCGGATTTTAACCCGGATTTCCTGATTAGCGCTAATGTATAGTTATTTTTAAACCATTCCGTTTATGTCAAATAATGTAATATATCACATGTCCTGCTTCAAATCGAAAAAGATAAAGGTTAATTTTAGACTCCATTTCACTTAAACCCATTAGGCCAAAACCTTGTTTCAGGATTAGCACCAGGTATGGTAGTCATTGGACCTCTGAACTATGTCAGAAATAAAATTTGACAAAGTGTCTAAGCACATTATTAATAATTTCCCACATCAAAGTAATATAAATTTAGAATATGTTTAAGACAATTAGTTTTTATACTGGTAATTATAGAATTAATAGAAATACCATACCAGGAGTGGCGACACGTCACAATTTCAAAACACTAATTATTAACAAATGACAAATCTCAAACAGATCCAAAAGTCATTTTATTATACAATCATCCTACAGACTTAAATACAGCCAAAGCGCTTTTGAACATCTTCCATGTTCATCCTCAGTGGCAATACATTAGGAATAGATGCCAACGTGCTTAAAAAATTTAAGCACTTTGGCATATATTTCTAATTGTATTGCCACTGAGGATGAACATGGAAGATGTTCGAAAGAGCTTTGGCTGTATTTACGTCTGTAGAATGATTGTGTAATAAAATGACTTTTGGATCTGTTTGAGATTTGTCATTTGTTAGTAATTAGTGTTTTAATAGAAACAATTCTGGGCGATTTAACCCTCTTAATTGATGTCCATGTCACCGACATTAGCATTATTGAATTTATCACTTATGTGGGAATTATATGTCAAATAATTTGAGTGTAAGAAATCAAACAAAAGTTTTCACTGATTTCATCTTGATACTTTCCTTAAACCTATTTATTTACAATACAAGAAGTGTTGTACATCTTACTCCTCAAAGTCTATCTTCAAAGCTTTTAGAATACTTCTGAGATCTCTTCTTTAGAAAGTAATCGAATATTTTATATCCTGACGCTGTTGAATCACGCGTCACGTCGATGTGAAGAAACTCTTCTTGTTAAGGAACAACGAACACAAATCACCTTTTCCGGCTTTTCTTCGAACATGTCTTTTTTTTTCGAGTGAAAGCTATAGAACGCCTTATCACGAGTCAGTCGTTACCAAAAGAATACTTTAAAAAGTGACACTTGGTGAGTTTTAAGCCCTAGTCATGTAGTTTAAAGAAAAGTATATGTATTTTAAAAACTGAAGCATGGCAGTTTAAGTTAAATGTAAAGAACATGGGTAAATATTTTCTGAATTTTTCTTTTTTTGTCTCATGTTATTGATTGTGTTTTAGAAAGAACTCTTATTTGATCGAAGACTCAACTGCCTTCCTCCGGCTGTCCGAAAGTCGGTTAGATGAGATAAAAAAATTATTCAATTTCAAGGAGATACAAATTTTCCCTTTCTCATTGAGATGCAGAAATTATATTTTCTCAAGGAGATACAGAAATTATCTTTTCTTATTGTGATACAGTAATTATCCTTTCTCATTGAGATACAAAATTTATCCTTTCTCATTGAGATACGAAAATTATCCTTTCTCACTGAGATTCAAAAATTAAGTTTTTTCATTAAGATACAGAAATTATTCTTTCTATTTCACTTACTTTATCATCCTTCAAATTTCATATCATTGTAAAACTTACAACATGTTCATTCTTCTCATTTTCAACTGTTTACTCAGGATAATATCATCTTTAAGACAATACTGCTTGAATTGAAGCGAATGATATGAATCTTTAGGTTTCTGGAAAAATTTCATTATTGTATTCAGTATTCAGTGGTGTAATCGTAAAAAAAAAGTGGGGGGACGCTCTTTTTTTGAAGAATTTTAGCCAATAATGTATAATTTCTGTGATTGACATAGGGCTGGGAAGTATCGCGATACAAGTATCACCCATATAAAATGTCTTGATTAAAGATCCTAGTCTCTAAATGTATCGGGGATTTTGTATTGAGATACTTTTTCAATTGTATCCAGTTTTTTTTTTTACTTTCCAACTCGAACTCTTAACATGTTGATAAAATCAAAAGAATGATAATTATTTTAATTTTATTTAGTTATTTATTAAAAACCAAAAATTGTGCTCCAAAGCATATGATTCTCAGCTCAAGAAAGAAAAATAAATTAAGATTCTTGCATTTTGATATGAAATTATCTCAAAGAACTTTCCATAGAGATACTTTTTTATTGATTATTTTGATTACTCATTGAATACATTGATTCATTGATTACATTGATACTTGTCATTGATTTCTCTAATGATTTTTAAAGCTTTTTAGCTATGGAAAATTTCTAAAATCCGAATGTAAATAAAATGTAAATCACATTTTTTTGTCTACAAACGTTTTTCTTTTTCTAAAAAAAACCGAAAACCGGTTATTTTTGTAATAACCGCCATCCCTATCCATATGTTTTTTCAGAGACAGAGTGACCAAAGAATAATAATTTGAGACCATCGGCCAAGCATTCCATCCATGCCAAGCTGCAGAGGGTTATATATGTATATATAAATTTAAGAAAAAAAAGGGTCCCCTTACAAAATAAAAAAGTGGGGATACGCTTAAGATCAAGAGAAAAGGTGGGGGCTCTGCGTCCGCCCGCGTCCCCCTCGACTACACCCCTGATTGAATTGCTCAGACATCAACCATCCACTTTGCAAGTTTAAATTGTTAGGACTCCATTTTAAAGGACGCTTTTTACAACGGAGTGTAGAAAATCTAATCTTCGATTGGTCAGAAGATGGTGTGTATATTGAGGAGTCAGGATGATTACAATATTTTCATCTATGACGTTGGCCCTTGATGTTTTGCTGTCTCAAAGAATACTTGCTTCTCGATTTTGTTGGAAATTGATATCACGAGACATTCTACGCATGGTATTCAATGCATTTTGGCGGAAAGTTATTGTATAGACATAAATCGTGGCTCAAGATACAGATCTATATCCTAATGTACACAGCTAACCTAAATTATGCAATTGAATTTCCCCTGGAGGCGACTTTTGGAACTTTTTTTTCTTTAGATATCGAAACCGCATGTTCCATTGTGTACGCCCACTGAGTTTTGTTACGTTTCGTCTAATGCATTACTCGCTAGAGGAATCTGAACACATCACTTTATTTCATGGCCGCCCGGTATACAGGGTGTCCCACAAACATTGACCTCGGGTTTTATTCCTTAAATATTGATCTTAGACATATATAATAAATCACAAAGCTGCGTAAAAAGGCACAGATTTTTTATGAACATGATTAAAATTTTCAAGGGAATTACATTTTAAGAAATACAAAATTTAAATTTTTATGTGTACCTCGTACAAAAACATTTCCAATGACTAAAATGTGCCCCATACACTAATAAGGTGATGGACAAAATTTCAGCATTTTATCATAAAAAGTCCCAGAGATATCAAAAGACAAAAATGCTGACTTAAACCACTTTTTGATGTATCGACATGGGTTCTTAGAGGGGAAATATCATGTCGGCAGATCGCGTTTCAAGGGTCATACACAAATTACGAAAGAAAGCAATGATTACATAAATAAATAATACTTTTGCTATTTATTGGTACAAAAGTATCTACACTCTGTAGAAATTTGCAACTTTACACAAAGATTACAGAGCTTGTTCAAAATGTTTTCCATCCATGCCAAAGATCCATTAAAGGTAAGAGGTAGATATTATTTGTCTGTGATGCATTTCTGCGTTGCATCATTTGGACTCTTGCTGTAAATATTTACATTTTAATTTGTGATTAATCCCTCACCAACTTTGTTTAAATACATCTCTGGAAATTTTTATGATAAAATGCTGATATTTTGTATATGGCGCTTGTATCAAAGACTTGATCTTGATCGGACATTTCTACAGCAAGCATATCAACAACAATACCCCATTCCTTTTATGCTACATTATATTGATAATATATACAGTAACAATAATGCTTATTGTTCAAAGTTAAAATCTATTTTATATCATTTAGCAGATGAAGGTTCGCATACTATGAATAACAAGACCGCAGAACGATAACACAAAAGTTATATACAGGTCATTGTGGTCTAAAGGAGTAGTTGCTCATCCAGTGATGGTCTTCATATTACCATTGGACTTTTCTTTTTTAACGGTCTTGTGATTATTGTTATTGTCACTCCGGGGGTTGGCTTCAGCCAGGGCAGGCGTCCAGGAGTGCAATGCCGCGGCATTTATGACAAGCTTGTTGACAACTGGGGTGTAAGGTCACAACCCCTTACCGCCATTGAGTAAGCTTCTCGCTAAGCCTTCCTTCTTTTTTCAATTCAAAAATTATTTTTATACTTTTTATATTATATATATATATATATATATATATATATATATATATATAATAGAAAAAATTGGGAGATTGGACATGAAGTCAACCAACAGGTAATACATAAAAGGCCTAGGGGCTTTACTATTTTACTATTCTAGACTACTTCAAGCTGCATTGCGCTTAAGACATTCATAATATATATATATATATATATATATATATATATAATGAATGTCATAGTACAAACAGTACAAAATCTGTTATCTATACCTATAAGCGCAATGCAGCTTGAAGTAGTCAAGAATAGTAAAATAGTAAAACCCCTAGGCCTTTTATGTATTACCTGTTGGCTGACTTCATGTCCAATCTCCCAATTTTTACCATTTTATATATATATATATATATATATATATATATATATATATATATATATATATATATATATATATATATATATATATATATATATATATATATATACATATATATATATATATATATATATATATATATATATATATATATGTATACATATATATATACATATATACACACACACACACATATATATATATATAAGGATATAAACAAGAAGAAAAGAGAAGTGAGAACAGGAGTGCCTATATGATTTGCATAGAATGGCAGGGGTGGGGTTTCTATTTTTGGTGGAGCTTCTATTTTCTCCTTCACTTAATTGGAAGTTCCTTTAGTGATATACATATTTTTGATATGTATATATATATAAGGCCTAGCTCATCGTGCTACACTTGGCTTCTGATTAACAAAAAATTTTTACCTTTACTTTCAGTTTACAAGCAATTTTCTTTGGAATTTCTCGGGTATATATATTACAAGTAATCATAAACATCTTCAATTAGATATATATATATATATATATATATATATATATGCACACACACATGTATATATATATATATATATATGTATATATATGTATGTATATATAAATATATATATATATATATAAAGAGAATTAGAAGCGAAAATGGGAAGACCAAATTCACTGCATGAAATGGTAGAGGGGGATTGCGACCCCTCTTTCCCGTTTAAAGCACCCTTTCAGCCCGGCAACGCTCACGGAACCATTGCTATTCAATGGTCAATCCCCCGTAAGTGCGTAAAGTCAATAGCACGCGAAAATGGCAAACAAGAACACCAAAGTATTAATAGACGGAACCAACAGACTGAAGATTACAGATATTAACAGCACTATATAAACATCACTCACGCATGCGCTGGGTAGTAAATGTTGCGCAGGTGTCCTAAAATAAAGCAATATCCTTATTAAAGGAATTATCTTCTTCATTATTATTGAAAATGGAATTATAATATCTTCTCAGGAATTTAATAGGGTAGTGTTTTTTAATAGCCTCATTCACAATCCTTCTATTACTTGCAATGCAATCGTTTTTGAAGATATTGATGTTTTGGTTGCGCTTGAGGTGTCCAATAATTAGGTTCCTGAAAATATTTTGAGTAAAATTTGACTTCCAGCCTATGATGTGATTGATCTTCATTTTATAACAATCACGCTTATCATGTAATAAGGTATACACACCATATAGTTTGTGGTATTTTATCGTGATGTCCAAAAAAATTAACAGCGTTACCTTCTGTATTGTTGTTTTCGATTAATTCCAATTCTTTGGGATATAAGGTGAAATCAAACCCCGGTGGATGTTCATAATGCCCTAAAAGAACATCGTCCACGTAACGGAAGTAGGGCATTTCATATAACATATGTGTGTCTTTTTCAAATTTTGACAGATAATCACCTTATATCCGCTAGTATGGATGAGCAAACTCCTCCCATAGGAATGCCCTTAATCTGTTGGTAGTATCCATTGCCGTCATGTAAGATGTTTTCATACAATACCAAACGTATAAAATCCATATACCTTCGATAAGTTATAAAGTCTTTTAAACTGTATTCTTCATGTATTTCCAGTAGTATATCATATAAACGTTTTAAGTCTATATTATTGAACAGATCTCGAACATATCAAAGCTTGCAAAATGGATATCCTTATTGCAGTATTTAAGTCGATTAATGACTTCGTAACTGTTCTTAATCATAATAGAACCTTATTTTTGAAGTGTAATCATAACGTTTTTGAGTATATGCAAAAGTTTCTTATTCGCTATAGTTAGATATGAACCGCATCCCACGGTTATTGTACGAAATTTAAGAGATTCTTTATGGAGTTTAGGAATGAGAACGAGATATGGAAAATTCACTGATTTTAAATCTATACGAATACGTTTGTACAATGCTTTGATCTTATTTGCTAAAACCATTACATTATAGGGTAAAGGTGAATACATAGTACGATCTTGATAACTTGTCTGTAAAGTATCAACATAATATTTCTTGCATGTAAATGCGTAATTAGAAACTATTTTGCCTGTGTATGTTAATACGTAACGATCTTGAATATCTTTGATAGAAGGTGGAAGGGAAGATCCAAATGTTTTTTTATATTTCTGTTAGTAGTGAAGTAGTTTTTTCTGTTAGTAGTTTAAGGTGAAATCCATTGGAAAGGTGATATTTCCATTTATCAAAAGCGTTAACCGGTAAACTATATTTCACTGCTGATTTGTAAGTAAAATCATCCAGATCGCAATCAAATTCATCAGTAACATTCTTAAAATCCTGAATACGAAATTTAAAGATATAAAGATCCCTTTCCAACATCTTCTGTAAAGAAACTCCGCTCTCTTAGAACTTTTGGTAAATCCCTCCCCCCTTTCCAGAGTATTTTTTCGACTGTGGCACTGTTACCGCCACAGTTTAATTTGAAGCTATGACATTGTAATAGAATCTTTAAAATTTGTATTTTTGGCATTTTGCCAAAAATGCTGCATTAAGCTAACGGTGAGATAGTTTAAGAAATGAGAAAAACAGGAGTGGCGGGAAAACGAAAGCTGTCCTTATAAAAGCATGCCCGTCGGCATGTGTTTTTATATTTCGATTGCAATAAAATTTTATAGATATTATTTTTTCATGAAATAGAACAATTCAATTTCAAGGGGTAAGGCGAATGATAATTGAAAAAAAAAATTCCTATACAATGTTGGACCACCCTAATATTGTTGGACCACCCTATATATATATATATATATATATATATATATATATATATATATATATATATATATATATATATATATATATATATATATATATATATATAATCTCCCAAAAAGGACTAGTACCTTATATACCCATAAAGATGTTAAAAGAGTATTTACGAAGTGACGGCCGGGGGGAGTAGCGACCCCCAACTCTCCGGTTAAAGCTTTTACTGCCAAGGCGAAACGCTCCCGGTAGCCGAAACCTTCAAACCACATCCAACAAGACACTCACCATTACCATTAGATTATTTGGATATACACTTGTATAAAGCAGCATTCCGCTTTACCGTTGTATTTAAAATGTTCTTTTAAATTTTTGGAAGGGAGTTTGGCTTTTTAAGTCATTATTTGTATTTTTATTTGTATATATATATATATATATATATATATATATATATATATATATATATATATATATATATATATATATAAGTAAAATGGTTATTGATCAAATTTGTAGGCTCAGGGATTGTATAAATATTAATAAAACACTATTCCAAGGAAATTGTATTATGCAGACAATTTTTTTTATCCGAAAATTTATTTGAAGAAAATCATAAAATAAATGTTGCTTATTAGCAAAATTAAATTACACGTGTTTATGCTGTGCAGACGGTTTTCATTTAATTTATTCTATTTCAATGAAATACATTTAATGCATAAACTGTGTAATCATGAAGTTAGAAAGGAAATAAAATTCCTGAATCAAATGCTTGAAAATGCCATAATGCTTTGAAAAATTATATTTAGATGACGCTAGTGTTAGTAATGTAGTCGCTATTATTTGTTTTCACAGTAAAACGCGGTGGTATTTAGTATATGTAATCTTGATTATTTTTCAATTAAGGGTTCCCAATTTATGAGTATAAATTATCAATATTTGTTCATAGTTGTAGGATAGAGTACGATATATCTATCTAATCTACATATATATATATATATATATATATATATATAATATATATATATATATATATATATATATATATATATATATATATATATATATATATATATATATTTATATATATATATATATATGTATATATATATATATATGTATATATATATATATATATATTTATGTTTATATATTTAATCCAATTTGGTGAGAAGAATATAGAAATATGGAGAGGTATAGACATATGGAGATGTGTAATATATGCCTCAATTAATTATTCCGTTTAATTGGAAATATGTTTGATAAACATGCTGTCCCACTTAATTTGAAGCTCTGTCAGCATACTCGGGAAAGTCTCATCGATCTTCTTTGACTTCCATCTGCTGGCAGACGTCAGAATAAATGCAAACATATTTTTACTTTTATTTTCAAAGAAAGGAAAAAAACTGTCTTAAATCAAAATTGGAGTGTTTCGTATCGGACATGAGTTTGAAAACTGCTTTGATTTATGCGTTTGCCATGAAGGGCATTGTTTTCTCCTGATTTCGAAATTTTATTAAGAAATTCAAAGTTTTGGGTATAAAAGAAGTCATCTTTCTATGTTGTTGTTGTTGAGACCCAGACCGTCCGACCTACCAGAAAGGTGTAAGGTAAGAGTTTGGACGGCCGAGAAGTGCCACCCAATTTAGACCGGAACCCAGTGGGGGAGGTATCCACAAGGACCGTACCCCTACCACCCTACCTTCCCCTACCACCAACCTCTCGGAAGGACTTACGGAACCACATGTTTAACGTGATCGTATTCCGCATGAACACGGCGGCAGTTCAGGCAGCGTGCAAATCCAGCGTGCAAACCACCGGGCTACCGTACCCGAAATGTGCCAACAGCACGCGGTGTTCCCAGGTAGTCACCCACCCAAGTACTAACCGCGCCCGATGCTGTTTGACTTCGGTGATCTAACGAGAACCGGTGTTTTCAGCAAGGTACGGCCGGTGGCTCTCATCTTTCTATGTGAAATTTTTCTAATGATTCCCAAAAATTGATTGAATTACTTTTGTATTTTCGAATTCTTATAATTTGAAATTCGAAAGAAACATTAAAGAGTATTTAATTATTCAATTTTCAAAATAGTGTTAGTTATCTGCTTTTTACGATTCGAACAAACGGATAAGTAATGAAAAATCGAAGAAAGTTCTAGATATATTTGCGACATTTTAGGCAATTATAAAAAAAACAGTAATAAATTACATGATGCAATATGTAAATATTTTCATATATATGCGGAGAAAATCGGTTTATCAAACCTGGGGTTGCAAGAAATCTTTGTTTATAAGGTACTACAGGTGTAGTCCCGTATAAAATCTTGTACACGTTATGTAATTAAAATCAATCCTATATATATGAATTCATATATAGAAAACTCATGTATGAGGAATCTTGGATTTTAGTAAATGAAAATCGAGCAAAAATGCCCATAACACTTATTCATCTTAGCATTCTTTGTTACATACTAGAGCATTTTAGGAAGTCCACTTCGACGATAAGAGCTGGAAATTTCGTCCCGGTAGCTCAAGCGTAGAGCGTCGGCTGGCCAGTTCAGAGATCCAGGGTTCGATTTCCGATTGGAGCAACACGGCTCTTTACAATGTCGTCAGAATAAATCAACCCTGTAGGTTAGAGCAAAAATGTCGGAGATCTGAAAACTCCAGACAGTGCAACTCACATAGTGGGTTTAGAATAGCTAGCTGAACGGCCGGGAAAGGATACCTCCAGCACTCAGGAGACATCTAAGATCTACCATCAAACGAACATTTATTTAGATCTAAAAAGATAACAATTGATAAAAAATATTGTGGTTAAACAGACAGTTTTACATTATATTTGAACTTGACAAGTACATCCATTTTTCAAAAATGGATGTCGAAGGTCTGAAAGTGGCCCTAGTACGACTAGTACGGATTCATTGGACTCTGGATATAGAGCGTCGATTTCAAAATTGAGAGGATAACGACCAAGGAGGTTACTAACCTGGGTAAAAATTGTACTAGCAGGAAGTTAACCTGAATTAAAAATAGCAGGTGGTGGTCAGCCAGATTGTAAGTTACCTGCCAATCTGACTTTAGAGGGTGGAGAATAGAGTCTACTTTGACGATAAGAGCGTCGTCCCAGACGTCTTTGACGATAAGAGAGTCGTAATTTCGTCCCAGTAGCTCAACAGTAGAGCGTTGGCTGGCCAGTTCGGAGATCCAGGGTTCGATTCCCAGTTGGGGCAGCAAGGCTTTTTACAAGTATGCTTGCCGATCCAGTGGTCGAGAGGTCAGGGGCTTACGTTTCCATCTGATCGCTGGATTGTCGGGTTGTGGGTTCGAATCCCGCCAGCGGGCATGGATGTTGTGTTGTCGAGGCGAAGTCAGACTTCTGCCCTTGGGGAGCCTCAATAAAGTGAAGCTGCATATTCTCTCCCCTTCGCCATGGGATCAGGGGTCTAGTGGACGTGGTGCATAGGCGCTCCTTCACCACGGGGGATTAGTAACAACAACAACACAAGTATGCTTAACATACAAGACGAGTGAATACTTGATAAAAAGAACACTCGTTAGACGACCATTAAACAGAAAGACAGTAACATTTTTCTAACAATTTTTATTTCATATTTTGGCAACTCTGTTTCGAAAATATTTTCTTGTGAAAGAAAACTACGGATTACTTCACACAGAAGTATATGGCAGTGTTACTTTTATATTTACACCGCAAGCCACCTTTGTCAATGCATTGCAAATTAAAGGTTTAGGAGTATATTTGCAAATAATATATCTTATACCGAAACTTCGGCTATAACGAACGCTTTTAACGTTTTACTTTTCCTGCAATACATGGATATGTACAAGGAAAGCATTGGAATCGTGTCGAAAATCGCAACTCGAGTTATCTACAAGTTTTGGGACCTCTAGAACATGAAAAATCTATTTCTAGCGTGATGTCTGTGTATGTGTCTGTATGTATGTGTATATGTATATATCTGTGCGGTGTATGTATCCACTCTAACTCAAAAACTAATTGACCAAATTTCATAAAATTGTATAGGTATGTCATTTGTGGGTGACACTCGTGTTAACTAGTTTTTGATATAATTTGGGATAAAACCCTGCTTTTTTGCGAAATAGATCTCAAAAATTGTATGTATCCACTCTAGCTGAAAAACTAATTAACTAAATTTCATAAAATTTCATAAATAAGTCACTTGTAGTATATTTTGGTAAGCTTCGGAAGAAAAAAATCTCCTTTATTTATCTCCTTTATTTAAATTAAACACCACGCGTGCTCAAATGTACAGGGTCTTTAAGAAATGACTCCCTAACTTTGAAATGACATAACTGCGAAACAGTGATAGACAGAAAGATGAAACAAGTGGTATTTAGGATAGACAGGTCTGGAATTTTAAATACACAGGTTTGCAAAATTTACAAGATTGGCCAACAGAGAGTGCTGCAGTTTCAGTGCAATGTCCTTTAAATAGTAGGTGAGATTGTTTTTCGTAAACAGGGATCAAATCACATTGCCATGGATTTGATATGGCCACCGTGTATAGCAGTAACATGACGCAAGCGATGGACGAAGTTTGAAGCCACCTGCTGCAATGTCTCTAGTGAAATGAGTGCACATGCCTCACAGATGAACTAACGTTTGAGGATTCTTACTATAAAAAGTGTCCTTCAAATGGCCCCAAAGAAAGAAGTCGCATGGATTGAGATCCGGGGAGTATGGAGACTGAGCGTTCTGTACTTCTGAGCATTTATAAGTCATTTAAAGCTCACTGAGCTTGCAGCGCCTTCTGTTAGCCAATCTTGTAACTAGTTTTGCAAACCGGTGAATTTAAAATTCCAGACCTGCCTATCCAACATACCACTTGTTTCATCATTCTGTCTATCACTGTTTCGCAGTTATGTCATTTTCGCAGTTATGTCACACCGGATGTGGCGAAGATGGTTGGATCAAAGGAATGTGGCACGTTTGAGGGGTGCCGGTACAGCCAGTACGGCGACGTCAGTACGAGTGGACCGAAGCATCCGCCGGCAAGCGTTGGCGGCCGACATTTCCGTCGCCCTTTTGCAGCATGTTCTTTGATGCTCCCATATCGACCAGGACCATTATCCGCCGATTAGTCGCCGGCGATTTGCCCTCATGCCCCCGTTAAGAAGACTGACATTGACCCAACAGCACAGACGCCTTCGTTTGCAATAGTGTATGCATATAACCACGTGGAAGGCGGAATGACGCAGGATCGTTTTCTCAGACGAGTGACTCTTCTGTTTTAGCAATGACAGTCGCCGTGTATGAGTCTGGTTCCGATGTGGTGACAGGTCCAATCCGGTCGCATCTGTGGAACGCCACACTCTGGAATGCCCGGCCACACATAAAACTGCCATAAATCCCAGGGTTGGCCGTGTGGTCTGGATCTTTAACACTCTGGAACGTGGCATTAGGATTTGGGGCGGCAGCGCCTACGATAACAGATCACCTCTGGTCCGTATTGAGGGCACTATGATGACCCAACGATACGTAGATGATATGCTGAGGCATGTGACACTATCCTTCCTTCAGTGGGTACCCAATGCATTTACCAGCAGGATAATGCCCAACCACACATGGCACGCATCAGGCAACATGCCCTGTAAGGTTCTCAGGTGCTTCTTTGGCCACCAGTCTCCGCTGATATCTCACCAATCGAATACATCTGGGACGTGATTTGGTGACTCTTGCGTGCACTGCCACCGCCGCGTTTAGAAGACGAACTCCGGCAAATAGTTGACAGGGAAAGGCCCTCCGTCCCTCAGAACACCATCTGCACGCTTATTGACTCTATACCTAGACGTGTTGCTGCCTGTATCGCAGCCTGCGGTGGTCGTAAAACCTACTGATCAGACGGGGTTGTCGGTCGGTGTATAGGTGTATCATGTTGCTATACACATCACTTATTGTTTGTTGCTGTCTCTCTCTAATGATTTTCATCACTGTCTGCCCACTCATTCTTGGTGTCTCATTTGCACTGTCACGTAGTGTATATTTCTTTTTTAGAAACCTGTTGCGCTTTATTTACTTAAAATGAGACGTTTCAAAGTAGTTTTTCCATTAAAGCGCATATCTAAAAGCTGAAATTTAGGATGTGATATCTAGAAGCTGACGTTTGTGTGTGTGTCTGTGTGTGTGTATGTGTGTTTGTCTGTGTGTGTGCTTGTTTGTGTGTGTGCGTTTGTTAGTCTGTCTGTGTGTCTGTCTGTGCAGAATTTATATTCACTCTAAATCAAAAGATAATTCACCGAATTTAAAAAAAAAATTATAATTCACTTGCTGGTGACTCTAGCGCTGATTGGATTTTGGTACTATTCGGCATAAAAGAATCTGCCTTTTTCTGCAAAACGGCCCTTAAAAATTGCCTGTATCCACTTTAACTTAAAAACTGATTGACTAAACTGCACAAAATTTGGTTGATAAGCCTCTTGTCCGATGTTCTGGTACTTAATAGATTTAATGCGATATAGAAAAGGAGAACCTGGTTATGCTTATAAAATGGTCCACAAAAATCGCTTAAATCTAAAACGAAAGACTACGTATTCTTAAACGTATCAATTAAGTACCTGTCTTATACGTAATGATTAACAAGGAAAATATTGCGACAAACCCCATTACTCTAGGACTAACCTTTCTCGAACAATTTTAGTTTTTTCGCAATTTTGTTAAGCCGTCTTTGAAAAAAAAATGTCCAGTTACCAAATATAAACCAATATTAAATTAAAAGTCAATTATTTAAAATCGAATTAAGAGTTAATTAAAGTTCAGTGTTTTTTGTGCACATTTAATGTCAATTTAATGTATTATTAAATAAATAAAGAGAAACTTAATTTGAGTCTGCAGGGAGAGTCTGCCTGCATTAGATATTTTACGTTGGTGACAACGTAAAACAACGTACACCGTGGTTACGTTGGTACTTTGGTTTGCATTTGTATGCGGTATACAAATAGGCCGCAACATGGCCGATCTCTCAATTTATTCTGGACAAGATGGGAATACCCGAAGATTTAAGATGCAGAACTCTGATTCGAATTATACAGAAACATAGTAGATTTTGTATCCATTCTAACTAAAGAACTAATTGACAGAATTTCATAAAATTTGGTAGACGAGTTCCTTGTGGGTGACTCTGATGCTGATTAGATTTTGGATTTTCGGAAAATAAGAAAACTTTTTTTTCTGCGAAATTCCCCGCAAAATCGTCGAATCTGAAATAAATGACTACGTATGCACAAATGCATCAATTAAATGCTTGTTACATACGTAAATTCTGTTGATGAAATGAATAAGCCGAGCCCCATTACTATAAGACTAGCTGGTCTGAAGGTATTTTAGTGTTTTTGCATTTTTGCCACGCCAATTTTGAGAATAAATCCAGTAAACAAATGAAATCGAAAGCTGAATTAAAAGTATATATATATATATATATATATATATATATATATATATATATATATATATATATATATATATATATATATAAATACATATATATATATATGTATATATATATAAATATAAAGTTAGTGCAATTTCAATTAATTATGAGTGTTATTTTGTGCATTTAAACTCAATTTAATGAAATTTTAAAGAAATAGAGAGAAAATAAATTTAATTGCAGTGAAAGTCATGTGTTGCTCACATCCGATTTTTACTTTCCCTGCAATGCATGGTAATCCATAGGGAAAGAATTGGAATCATGCCGAAAATCACAACTCGAGTTTTCGACGAATCTACGCGTTTCGAGACCTCTAGAATACGAAAACACTATTTTTAGCGTGACGTCTGTGTGTGTGTCTTGTGCAAGTTTTGTATCTACTCTAACTAAAAGACTAATTGACCGAATTTCATAAAATGTGTTAGGTAAGTCACTTGTGGACGAATGTGTTGCTGATTAGTTTTGGGTACGATTCCGGGTAAAGCAACCCGCCTTTTTTAATAAATGGTCCGCAAAAGTCTATATCCACTCTAGCTGAAAAACTGATGGACAAAATTCGACAAATAAGTCGCTTGTGGGTCACCCTAGCGCAGATTAGATTTTAGTATGCTTTGAAAAAAATAACCTGCTTTTTTTTGTAAAATGGCCCCATAAAAATGTCAAAATCTAAAATAAAAATTAGGTATGCTCAAATATACCCATTATTTTATAGGGCCTGTTTTATAGGTAAATTTTAACGAAGAAAATAATAAGACCAACCCCACTACACTAGAACTAGCCGATCTCGAGATGTTTTTGATTTCTCGAATTTTCTCTACGCCATCTTTGAAAATAAGTCCTGTTACCAAATGAGAACTAAAATTGAATTCAAAGTGAATTAAATTTAACTAAAATAAAGAAAACGTGGAAGTCTGCAGGGAAAGTCATGTGCTGCCCACATCCGATTTCTAACATTTCCACTGTCCTTGAAGTTGAGTTTGATTTATCAATTTCAGCCAGACGTTTTCTCTTTTAAAGTTCAACAGAAAAAGAAACAGGTGCCTTCAAATGTAAAAATCTGATGTGGGCAGCACATGACTTTCCCTGCAGACTTATATCCACGTTCTCTTTATTTTAATTACATTTATTTCACTTTTATTCAATTTTCGTTCTCATTCGGTAACCGGGCTTATTTTCAAAGGTGGCGTAGGGAAAGTACGAAAAACTAAAATATCTCGAGAACGGCTAGTCCTAGTGTAATGGGGTTGGTCTTATTCTTTTCGTCGTTAAACATTACGTATTAAACGGGCATTTTATGGATATATCTGAGTATACCTAGTTCTTTAGTTTAGATTTTGAAGATTTTTGCGGGCCGTTTTGCAAAAAAAGGCAGGTTATTTTTTTTCCGAATCGTACCAAAATCTAATCAGCACCAGAGTGACCTATACGTGACTTATCTACCGAATTTTGTGAAATTCGGTCCATTAGTTTTTCAGCTAGAGTGGATACAAGCTTTTGCGGGCCATTTCGCAAAAAAATGCGGGTTCTTTTATTCCGAATCGTACCCAAAACTAATCAGCACCAGCCCCGCCCACAAGTGACTTACCTACCAAATTTTGTGAAATTCGGTCCATTAGTTTTTTAGTTACAGTGGATACAAAATCTGCACAGACAGACAGACACACAGACAGACAGACAGACAGACACACAGACAGACAGACAGACACACAGACAGACAGACAGACACACGCACAGACGTCACGCTAAAAATGGTTTTTTCGTATTCTAGAGGTCTCGAAACGTGTAGATCCGTCGAAAACTCGAGTTGTGATTTTCGGTATGATTCCAATACTTTCCCTATACATTACCATGTATTGCAGGGAAAGTAAAAATTTGACTTCTCGTTGGAATAAAATTTCCATAACTACAAGAGTATTCGAATCTTTCCTGTCATACGTTTCTGAAACTTCCTATTTCAGTCTCCGGTGTTTTCAAGCCTTTGAAGTACTCTGCCCATTTTTTGTCTTTTTATGATGGCTTGTTTACGGTTGGATGTCACTTGCAGAAGTATTTTGTATTTCTCTCAATGTTTGTAAACGTTCACAATATATGCTGTGATAGCATGAAGTACCGTTTCCAATCTCAGAAGAATGCATTTATACAGCTTATGTGGTGCAGAAATGTTCGGAGGAGGAATTGAATTCAATGAGAAACATTCAATATATTAATATTTTATTATAATATTTTATTTAATACTTATTTTATTTAATATTTTATATAATATTCATTGCATTCAATATATTATTATTTTATTATGCAGTATTAGTTTTCTTATATACATAATGTATAAGGAAAATATATTGAGCACGTTTCAAGCATCCCTGATCACAAATTGAATATTTTTGAGGTGATGTCTGAGTGTGATTGTGTCAATGAGTCTGTGGAGACGATATCACACGAACGAATGTGTGTGTGTGTGTGTGTGTGCGAAAGTCTGTGTGTGTGTGTGTCAGTGAGACTGTGGAGACGATATCTCACGAACGAATGCAGCTATTCGTTAAAATTTGGTACAAATATCACAATCCGTAAACACTGGAACATTTTTGTTTTTAAACTTAATCGAATGCCCAAAACCCCTCTAAATTTTCGAGTGAAATATTGAAAAAATCATCAAAAAATAAAAACCTTTAACGAAGTTACGCAAATAGACATTTCTTATATAATTTTTCCTTAGAAAACGATTGACATAAACTTTAGAACGCTAGCATGAATCGTTCTCGAGATATTGCGCATTTTTCAAATAAATGTATAAAAAAATCCCATAAATTTAAAAAAAATGTAACTGTTGAGAGATATGTTCGCTTTTCATATATAATATCATGCGATGCATTTGGTGACATCATTCTCGTGAATCTAGCTCGTTCCATTCATGAGAAAAGATACTTTGAGGAATACTTTTGTATTTAAACGTCAATAGTCATTTATCTTCTATAAGAATAACTTATTTCTCCGTCCATAACGCTTGGCGATATTTTGGCGACGAATTTGGTGAAATGTTGCTAATTTGGCAACTTTTTGAAATGTTGACATATTAAAGAAAATTTCACCAAATGGATAAAAATGACGCTAAATCAATGAAAATGACGACTTATTTCTCCGTCTATAACGCTTGGCGAGATTTAGGCGACGAATTTGGCGGAATGTTGCTAATTTGGCAACTTTTTGAAATGTTGACGTATTAAAGAAAATTTCACCAAATGGATAAAAATGACGCTAAATCAATGAAAATGACGACTAATTGTCGAAAATTCAATATCTTGGAAATAATATAAATATCTACTATAAGAAAAACCTAGTTTTTGTATTGTAAAAGTAGTAAATTTATTGCATTTTATAGGGAAAGTCATGCGTTGCCCACATCAGATTTTTTTAATATTTTATTCAACTTAAATAAGAGAATAAATTTATCTATGTAAACATAATTGAATATTCATCTGTTTGTCTCTTTGTCTCATCATCACGGGAGAATGGCTGTACCAAATTTCATGAAATTTTGATGAGTAGCATTGGGTATGTTTTTGCATAAAATGTAAATGACTGTCTGGTCTTTTGTCTGACTGTCTGTCTGTCTCAGATTCCTCACTCTGGGGGTGGCCTATACTCTATATAAACCTTCAAACCAAAGAGCGTTGTCACTCATCAAATAATAAATAACTAAAATTCTACTCCTGCTAAAAACCCATGGAAATATATACAAGTAATATATGATAAATCATTGGAAAACGTCAATGGAAGAAATAAAATTTTAATTCATTTAATATTGTCTCCATATTAAAATATTTACTTTTTATTTCAACCAGTCTCTAAAATAACGTAACCTAATCGTTGTTTGAGCCCTTCTACAGTAAATGCAATTTAAGTAAGGTGACCAGCAATTTAAATAAGTTGCAATATAAGTAAGTGACCAGATCCTTATTTGTGCATATACTTTTAAAATTATGGAAGCTAAATAAATAAAATAAAAAATATATTTATCTATCTGCTACATTAAAAGAATGCACATTTTGTTTATTTCATGATTTTTATGTGTACCGTCTGCCATATATTTCTACACTATATTTGCGATTACATTTTTAGAAATGGCAACATTTTTAATATTTTTTTTACTGACTGGCAATATTGGTTTATTAAGTTAAAGAATTAATTATTTTTTCATTATGTATACAGTACGAAAAAAAATCTGATATGGACAACACATAACTTATATCCACAGACTTATATCCCCGCAGACTTATATCCACAGACTTATATCCCCGCAGACTTATATCCACATTCTCTTTATTTCTTCAATAATTAACTAAATTGAGCTTAATTTTATAAAATAACACCCATACTTATCTTAAATTACATTGAATTTGCACTTTTAATTTAATTTTAATTCTCATTTAATAACTGGACTTATTTTCGAAGGTGGCGTAGGGAAAATGCAAAAAAAAAAAAGAAAGAAAAAACAAAAATATCTTGAGAACAACAAGATCTAGTGTATTGGAATTGATCTTATTTTTTTCATCGTCTAAAGGTATGTATAAAACAAGCATTTAATTGATATACTTGAGTATACATAGATTTTTATTTTAGATTTTGACGATTTTTGAGAGCCAGCCATTTCGCAAAAAAAAGGCAGGTTATTTTTTTTCGAAGCATACCAAAATCTAATCAGTACCAGTATAACATATAGGTGACTTACTTAACGAATTTTAAGAAATTCTGTCATTTAATATTTTAGTTAGAGTGAATACAAAATCTGCTACATATCTGTATCTGCTATTTTGACAAACAGAGACACACAGACAGATGCTACGCTAAAAATGGTCTTTTTCGTATTCTAGAGGTGTCAAAACGTGTAGATCCGTCGAAAACTCGAGATGCGATTTTCAACATGATTCCAATACTTTTTCTATGCATAATCATGTATTGCAGGTAAAGTAAAAAGGTATACAGTGTTTATAATATGACTGACTTTGTGATGGAGTGATGTATCAAAATTATCAAGTACTTCGGATATAGCTAGGATCTTGGTTTGGGTGCCATTCGATTTGAATTATCTTTAGAATCAAAGAAAAGTCTTAAATTTTTAAAAAAAACTTGAATTAGGATTGAAGGGGTGTAAGTCAATAATAAAAAAAACTCAAAACCATTTTTTCGTATTTATCGATACAAAAGAATAAACAAAAAACTTAAAACGGCTTTCTTTAATTAGCTTTAGCTTACTGAATTACGCTTTAGTTAGAATTTTGAATTTTGTCTCCTTTGATCCGTCTCAACTTTCAGCCCAAAAAAAGATCCGATATTTTAAAAATTCGAATTAGAAGTAACGATGCAGAGGAATAATTAAAAAATCCAAAAAACAAATTTCTAAATGATTGAGCACTTCCACTCAAGCTAGAATATTTCGGTTTTGGCCTCATTCGATTTGTATCACCTTCCAGATTAACGAAATAAATTATTTAATAATCCCATTCCGGATGACATTACAAAGGGATTTTACAATACCTTGCACCACATTGCTTCTTAAAAATAATAAATGCACTATTTCATTTCGCTTCAAAAATTAGAAACCTGATGTGGGCAGCACATGACTTTCCTTACATAATGCAATGTATTTACACAAAATAGGTTATTCTTATAGTAGATACTTATATTTTTTCCAAGATTTTGAATTTTCGTTAAATAGTCGTTAATTTCATTGATTTAGCGTCATTTTAATCCATTTGGCGAGATTAGGTATCCATTTGGCACCCATTTGGCAACATTTAAAGCCATTTGACAACATTTTATCCATTTGGCAACATTTAAAAAGTGGCCTGATTTGGCAACATTTAAAAAAGTGCGACATTCCGCCAAATTCGTCGCCAAAATCTCGCCAAGCTTTATGGACGGAGAAATAATTTATTCTTATAGCAGATAAAGGACTATTGCCGTTCAAATACAGAAGTATTACTCAAAGTATCTTGTTTCATGAATGGAACGAGTTAGATCTATGAAATGATGTCACGAAATTTATCGCATGATATTACATATGGAAAGTGAACATGTTTCTCAATAGGATATATATATTTTTTGTTTTATATAATGTTTTGATAATGAAAAATTGCAAAAAAAAATGTCTATTTGCGTTACTTTATTAGAGGTTTTGATTTTTTGATGATTTTTTCAAAATTTCTTAAGAAAATTTAGGGGGTTCTGAACATTCGATTGCGTTTAAAAACAATAGGCTTCCAGTATTTACGGATTGTAATTGTTGTACCAAATTTCGTTCGAATCGGTCCATTCGTTCATCAGTTATCGTCTCCACAGTCTCAATGACACACATACTTTCACACACACAGACATACTTTCACACAAACACACACACACAAACACACACACACATACTTTCACAGACACAGGCATAATTTCACACACACACATACACACACACACAAACACACACAAACACACACACACGCACACACACACAGACATTACCTCAAAAATGTTCGATTTGTGCTCTCACGTCGAAAACTCGAATTCGAATTTTCCACCCCGTCATAATACTTTCCATATACATTATTGTGTATAAAAAAAGTAAAAATTGTTATCAACATATTTAATTAAGAGTGTAGGTGTCTCATTTAATTACCATTAGCCATTCAGTAGGAAGAACGTTACCATTCGGTTGAGAAAGAACTAGGCTAGGATTATTTAAAAGCTTATATATGTTTTATAACACGAATATTTAAATTCCAATTTCTGAAATATTTTTGGTGTATGTATTTCAATTAAGGCAAAAGATTCTTCTCACAGGTAAGGCTATAAAAGTAATTTATTTTCGTATAAGATAGTTTAAAATACTTTTTGAAGACTCTAACTATTATAAACTAGTTCTATTTTCCCTGAAGGCTTTCTTATTTTAAAACTATATGAATAAAAGACGACTTAGTTGCATTGCCTTCATTTTATTACATTCTTTAGAAATTTATATGTAGAAATACACTGAAGTATGTGTTTCCTCTTGGGGTATACTTTCATTTCCATATGTTGAATGTAATTTATGAGAATTAAATCCATATGACGTTAGAGAATATGTAGGATAATACAAATTATTGATATCAATTTATAATTTGGATAAAATATTTTGATATGAAAAAATTTCAGTGCGCAGAGTAAAGTAAATCTTAAAAGAAGTGAGACTTAGATCAAACGAAAATAGAGGTATGTAACGGAAGTGACATCATAATTTAAAGAAAAGAAAAAACATTTATTGATCTCAGTTTATATTCTGGATCATATGTGTTTGATGTGAAAATTTTTAGTGCGCCGAGTATAGTAAATCATGAAAGATGTGTGACTTAGATTAAACGGAAGTGGAAGTTTCTAACGGAAGTTATATTAAAATTTAAAGAAATGATAAAAAAATGTTGTTCTCAATTTATAATCTAGATCAAATATTCTGATGTGAAACATTATTAGTGCGCAGAGTAAAGTGAATCTTGAACGAAGCCTGACTTAGATTAAATGGAAGTGGAAGTGTGGATTGGAAGTGACATCATAATTTAAAAAAAAGTATAAGAAAGTTATTGATCTCAATTTATAATTTGGATTAAATATTCTGATGTGAAACATACTTAGCGCGCGGAGTAGAGAAAATCTTGAAAGAAGTGTGATTTAGATTAAACTAAAGTGTAAGTATGCAATGGAAGAGACATAACTATTTAAAGAAATAATAAAAGAAGTATTGATTTCAATTTATAATCCGAAACAAATGTTTCTGATATGGAACATTTTTAGTTCGCGGAGTAGAGTATATTTCGAAGGAAGTGTGATTTAGATTAAATGGAAGTGGAAGTTTTAACGGAAGTGGCATCATAATTTAAAGAAAGAATAAAAAATATTGATCTCAATTTATAATCTGGATCAAATATTCTGATGTGAAACATTTTTAGTGCGCAGAGTAATGTGAAATTTGAATGAAGCGTGACTTAGATTAAATGGAAGTGGAAGTGTTTATCGGAAGTGACATCATAATTTTTTAAAAAAAAGATAAAAAAATTATTGACCTCAATTTATAATCTGGATCAAATAAATTTTCTGATGTGAAACATACTTAGCGAACGGAGTAGAGAAAATCTTGAAAGAAGTGTGACTTAGATTACACTAAAGTGTAAGTATGCAATGGAAGAGACATCACTATTTAAAGAAATAATAAAAAAAATATTGATTTTAATTTATAATGCGGATCAAATGTTCTTGATATGGAACATTTTTAGTTCGCGGAATAGAGTATATTTCGAAAGAAGTGAGATTTAGAATGGAAGTGGAAGTTTGTAACGGAAGTGGCATCATAATTTGAAGAAAGGATAAAAAATATTGATCTCAATTTATAAGCTGGAAAAAATATTCTGATGTGAAACATTTTTAGTGCGCAGAGTAAAGTGAATCTTAAACCAAGCGTGACTTAGATTAAATGGAAGTGGAAATGTTTATTGGAAGTGACATGATAATTTAAAAAAAGTATAAAAATATTATTGATCTCAATTTATGATCTGGATCAAATATTCTGATGTGAAACATACTTAGCGGGCGGGGTTAAGAAAATCTTGAAATAAGTATGACATAGATTGAGCTAAAGTGTAAGCATGTAACAGAAGTGACATCATTATTTAAAGAAATAATTAAAAAATATTGATTTGAATTTATAATCCGGATCAAATGTTTTTGATATAGATAATTTTTCGTTCGAGGAGTAGAGTATATTTCGAAAGACGTGAGATTTAGATTAAATGGAAGTGGAAGTTTATAACGGAAGTGACATCATAATTTACAGAGAGGATAAAAAAAATATTGATCTCAATTTATAATATGGATCAAATGTTCTGATGTAAAACATATTTAGTGTGCGGAGTAGAGTGAATCTTAAACGAAGCGTGACTGAGATTAAACGGAAGTGGAAGTGTGTAACGGAAGTGGAAGTGTGTAAAGGAAGTTCAAGTGTGTAACGGAAGTGGAAGTGTGTAACGGAAGTGACATCTTAATTTAAAGAAAGGGTAAATGAAGTATTGATCTCAATTTATAATCTAGTTCAAATATTATGATGTGAGATATTTTTAGTGTGCGGAGAAGAGTAAATCTTGAAAGAAGTTTGGCTTGAATTAAACGGAAGTGGGAGTATGTAAAGGAAATGACATCATAATTTAGAGAAAAAATAAAATTATAGATCTAAATTTATAATCTGAATCAAATATTCTGATATGAAACATTTTTAGTCAACGGAGTAGAGTGAATCTTGAAAGAAGTGGGACTTAGATTAAACGGTTGTGGAAGTATATAACTGAAGTGATATCACAATTTAAAGAAAGGATGGGAATATTATTGTTCCAAATTTATAATCTAGATGAAATGTTTTGTTGTGAAACATTTTTAGCAACCGAAATAGAGTAAATCTTGAAAAAAGTGTGAGTCAGTTTAAACAGAAGTTGAAGTATGTACAGAAGTGTCATCATAATTTAATGGAAACCTATATAATACTGAACATAAGTATTTGTCTCAGAAAATATAGGAACAAGTATTATTCTATTATATTGAGTCAGTTGTTAGCTTTGAGCGTTTTTTCGCATTTATAGTTAAAGCAATAAAATTGGTAGAGTATCATATGTCGGGATTTAAAAGAAGTGTATCTAATATTGAATCCAAGTATCTGTCTTGATAAATATAAGAGCAATCATTCTTAGATTGAGTTCATTTTCCGATTTAAACGTGTTTTTTTTTACGTTTCGCAAAGATAACAAAACATCTAAAGTGTCATATATTTGACTGAACTTTGTGATAGATTCAAATTTTGGATGGTGACGTGTTGTTAAATTGACATTTATTGAGTGTAATTTATATCGATATGATATTAATTGCATTTAATAAATTCCAATATTTGAAATGTTATTATAGCAATGAAATTCAGTATTTATTTTATATTATACCTATTTTATATATAGATTAGGCAAAATACCAATGCATCATAAATGCTCCCCGTGGTATTCTTGTGAAACTAAAACTTTACAGAAAATTTCATTTACAATTTTTTTTCTCATGTTTCTTTAAAAAGTGGAATTTTCTAATTTGACACAGAGTCGACCAATTTGTAAAAAAAGTTCTTGCATGTTTTGGGCAATATATATATACATATATATATATATATATATATATATATATATATATATATGTATATACAATACTTTCAGTACTATGCTTGTAAAATTTAAATCTATAATAGCATCTGCCAATATCTTAAGATGAGTTCATATTAGCGCTCTAAAGGTCTGTCATTCATTTTCGTAATTACATTTTATAAAAGAAATGATCATTTACGTAACATTACTGAAGGGTCTTATTTTTTACTGATTTTTTTTTAATCCATTTGAAAATTTGAGAGACTTCCTAATATTCGATTGCGTCCAAAGTCAATTTGTATCCATTATTTACCGACTGTAATATTTGTACCAAGTTTCGTTTAAAACCCACAACTCATTGGTGAGATACCGCTTCAGACTCACGGACTGACACCATCTCCAAAATGCTGGATTCGAGTTCATGGATGCTTGCAACGTGCTCTTATGTCGGAAACTGGAATTAGAATTTTTTATCCCGTCATAATACTTCCCCTGTGCATTATATTATTTATATCGGGAAATTAAAAATCCCTCATTATTCAATTACCATGTTTATTAACAATTACGTATATTGTTTTAGTGTTTTAGGAAAAAAATTTTATAATATTTATTTGAAAATATTTCTGGAATATAAATTTTAATTAAACCTTTGTAATTAATTTTAATAAATATTACACAAATACAATTCCATTAGCGGTCAGTTCAACTATAACTGATGTAATAATCAATACAATGTTTATGGCTTCTTTATACCAGGAAACATTTACTGAAAATTAGAAAGTGAAAATTTATGCTTTAAAATATTTATTAGCTATGACTATCATATAGCAACTTTCAAAACAATTTCTTGCTATTAATGTACCTCTATAATTTCATTTTAAAATTGTGTAACTGATGTAACACAATTATACAAGATGTAACTGTTGATTCAGCAAAAAGTTAAATACTATCAAAATGTTAAAAGTAGAATGGTGCTGGTTTTGTTAATAAAAATACTGAATAACTAACAGATTAAGTGATTATCCATTTATATTTTATTTATCAACCATAATTTCTAAAATTACAGTATTTTTTGTAACTGACGTAACATGCTTCTGTAACTGATGTAACAATATCAGTTCCTTATGATGTCAGTTATATTTGTAGTGCATTTTTATTTATCGATCTCGTTATATGAAATATAAAGTTTTTTACTAATACACATGGACAATCTAAGAATTTTAAATTGAAATTTGAAAAATTAAGAATATTATTATTAAGAATTTGAAATTAGGCAATAATCTGAATATTTATTTTGGGGAAAAATGAAACTCCTATGTGAAATTGACGTAGAATAAAATTACGGAGGTATTTTCCACGTTATAATTTCTTTAATTCTCTGAAACCAAATAAATTTTAATGCAATTTTTTGCAATAATTTATGATACAGCAATTTAATTTTAGGAAAAAATAATTTTAACCTGATGATGTTTTAGAAATGAAGGAAGAAGTTACTTTGAACCTTTTGCTTTCCCATCTGTTAGTTTAGAACTGTATAAATAAAAAAACGACTCGATTTTATTATCTCGTCTCATTCTCTATTTTTTTATAAGAAAGATGCATGTCAGACAGAGATTAATGATGAGTAAGTTTGATCACAGATGTTCAATAATAAAAACACATAAAACGTGGACATAAGTATATTTTGGTGATATATAAGAGCAAAATATCGTCCAATATAAATAATTTCGATCCAATGTTATGTCAATACTTCCAAATGTCTGGTTGGAACAATTTGATGAAAAATGCGTTTAAATCAATTTGAAGTTTATAAATAAAAAAAAAAATGAGATCTATAAATTAATAAATTTTGAGTGGTTACGTTCGATTGAAGATACCAGAAAGATTAAAGGTATGTTTGCTGTCTTCAAAATGTGAAAATATCACCTGTTTTTAAATTTAAATTATCGGGAAGTGATTACAACTATAGTGTATTACCCTTCATTTTAAAAGGCTTGAAAATTTTTTTCGATTGATACCATACTTCACAATGTACCCCACAGGTGGAACTCCCCCCCCCAAAATAAGGGGCTTATGCTGTTACGAACAAAAAATAATTGCATCGCGGCGACTTTTCATAACAATGATTGAAACTGTTAAGTCTAGGGATCATTGAGACATAAATAAGCTCTTTTATGTATGATTATATCAAATTTTGTTTTATGCTACCATGTTAAAAAAAATATAAAATTTCGAATAAATTTCGCAGCTTTCGTTCGGTTGTTAATAATGTTATCTGGTTTTTTGATAACGAAGCTGGATATCAAGTTTCGTGAAAACACATTAATGTTTGTGGCTGCTATCATGTACACAAACAATTGACCACAGACAGACAGATGTACATCACTCCAAAAATAGTCAAAAAGTTTTCAGGAGGTCTTAAAATATATATTAGCAACAAAATCTCGAATTGGAAAATTTTCGTGAAAACAATTCTTCTATATTGCGTAGTATGATAATGTAAAAATGCGAGTGTTATAAATAAAGAAATATTTGAGTGGTTACTTTTGATTTAAGATGTAAGATTAAAGGTATGTGTGCTGTCTTCAAAATGTAAAGACATCGTCTGTTTTTTAATTTTAAAAATCTCTATTTTTTATATCTATCTTTTCCTATCATGTACTTTGTTATCAGCTAGGTATAACTCTCAATATTGGTTTATAATTTTACCACACGATATTTATTTGGGGCTTCGCACCACCCTGAACACAATAGCCGCAGAGGCGGACAAGTATACTTTTTCTGTTGTTGTTGCTAAGCCCCCTGATCTAGAAAATGCTTGGTTAAGTTCAAAAGATCACGCCATCCCATGAGGCTATCAAGGAGGCAACTCCTTGATAGGAGGTAAATCCTTGCTGCTTTTGTTAAGTGAAGCCCCCCATGCTATTTCCTTTGCGAGCAAGTCTATAAATAAAAATGCAAATTTCTCGATATATATTGTATTCATTATATAGATGAATGAATCATTTTGAACTGCAGATGAAAACCCGTATCCATTTTCTTAACATATAAATAATTGTTTCTCAGATAATTTTCAGTTTCGTATTGTTTTTGGCACATATCAAGATCTTACCTCCTAGGTAAAACATGTTGCAGATTTCTAGGCTAAGAGCTAGCGCTTTAAATTTATGTACATACTAACATACTAAAATATATACCTACATGTAGGTATAGTACATATAAGTCTACATGCACTATACCTAAATGGCGGAAAGTGCTCCAATAGTGTAGACAATTAATGTAACTCTAGCATTTAAAAATCTGATGTGGACAGCACTTGACTTTCCCTGAAAACGCAAATTAATTTTTCTTCATTTCTTCAAGAACAGATTAAATTGAGTTTAATTGCACAAAATGACACTAAATTTGCATTTTAATTCAATTTCTGCTTTTATTCAGTAATTGGATATTTTTACAAAGGCGGCATAACAAAATGCAAGAAATATCAAATATCTTGAGAACTGTTAGTCCTAAAGCATAATAGAGTGTGAAAACCCCAGGCCGTCCGACTCGTCCAGAGGACTTAGAGTAACTAACATAAGTAACCTAATATGAGCAACCTAGAGCATAATAGAGTGTGTTATATTCTTTTCCTTGTCAAAAACTGCATATAAAATAAGAATTTAATTGATAAATTTCAGCATACGTAGTCTTTTTTTTTCAGATTTTGGCGATTTTTGCGGGCCATTTCGTAAAAAAAGGCAGGTTGCTATTTTCCGAATCGTACAAACTCTAATCAGCACCAGAGTATACCGCATGTGATTTATCTACCAAATTTTGTGAAATTTGGTCAATTTGTATTTCAGCTCATCTGAATACATGGAAGTTTTGCAGGCCATTTCGCAAAAAAGGCGGGTTCTTTTCTTCCGAATTGAACCAAAAACAAATCAGCACCAGTGTTATACCCAAGGGTCTTACCTACCAAATTTTATGAAATTCGGTTCATTAGTTTTTGAGTTAGAGTGGATACATACATTGCACAGACACACAGACAGACACACAGACTGACACACATATACACAGACACACAGACAGACACACAGACTGACACACAAATACACAGACACACAGACAGACACACTCACAGACGTCACGCTAGAAATAGTTTTTTCGTATTCTAGAGGTCTCGAAACGTGTAGATCCGTCGAAAAGTCTAGTTGCGATTTTCGACATGATTCCAATAGTTTCCCTATACATTAACATGTATTGCAGGGAAAGTAAAAATAAACATGTTTCTCCAGCTTGGAAAGAGAGGGAATATATTTTTAGTGGGTCTCCATATTTATTTACTAAAAGCATACCCGTTATTCGTACGGAGTATATAATATAAAGAAACTTAAAATTCGCAATCATGTGCAAATTCCTATAGTATACTAAATGAAATTTTAATCAAAATATTCTGTTAAAATATTTAATTTAATGCTCCTGCAAAGAAGTTTAATAATCTTAGATTAGAAGATATGTCAGAGTTTTAGTATTAGATTAAACTCATTACAATATCTCTTTGCCAAAAAAAATTGCTCAAAAATCTTTGCCAAAATAAAACAGATGACGTAATAGTTTGAAAATATCAATAATCCCCGTAATCTTCATACCAGAAGGTCATACTTGATTCCACTATATACCAATATATATCAAAATATATGCCAATATACCTGTACTACTTATATTCCAGTAGATTAGGAGATATATCCGTGCATTTGTAGAAGATTACTCGTACAACGTACAATATATGAGTTTCAACAGTTTTTGCCGCAATAAAACAATGACATAATAAATTGAAAATATCAATAATCTCTGAATCAATAATTCCCGAAAATATCAATGATAATAATGTTTAAACCTGGAGGCCGTAATTGATATTATCTAGTCAAAAATGCAATGGCAATGAAATTTATTTTATATACATATCTTCTTTATTCAAATCGAAAAATTTTAATAAATATCGTCTGCCTCATAACACATTGGATTTAAATCCGTTGCTGAGCGACTTGCTAAGACGAAAAATATCGTCTGAATAATTCTATCTCTATGGAAGTTTTGGCGACATTTCGTCCACTTTGCGACATTTTAAAAAATCGCCAAATTTATCGCCATCTGGGCTGTAGAGCTGACAGGCCCACTTGGGGACAAATTAACGAAACATCTTTACAATACCATCTCCTAACAAAACACAAATCATTTTATTTCTTTAGCGCAATTTTATCAATTTCAAGATATTTTTATGGATTTACAAACATTAATATCAATTTGATGACATTTTAAAAATTCGCTAAATGTGTCATTAAGTAGGACGGTTGAACTGACAGACAAATGCAAAAGAAACATCATTTCAGTACTCTCTTCTAACAAAACGAATTTAATTTCATTGATTTGTTCGTTTTCTCATTGATCGTTTTTAAAAAAAATGGGCGACATTTCCGTCAATTTGGCAGCGTTTAAGAAAAGTTGCCAAGTTAGCGATATCTTTCCAAATTCGTAGCTCTAAATTTGCAGATCTGCATAAAACATCCTGATCCCGTTTGTATTTTTTATTTTTCTAACTTGCATTCGAAATATTTTGTAAACTATAAAATACAGCTATAAATAGTAAGCGACAAAAATATGTACTAAGAAATGAATTTAATATTAAATTACATATTTATTACCAAAATAAGTCCTTTCGAATAAGTTTTTTTATAATTTTCGAGAAATTGTCTTGTAAGTTGAAGAAGATTGAACCTTTTTCCGTTTTCCAAGATTATAATGCTCATATTTGAAAAACTAAAAGAGCTAGCTTTAAACAATAAGCGCAAGAATTTGTAGCTCTTTAAAAGTCTTATAAGTGTATATGATTGGATTTTGTATCGATCTCTATTTTTGTCGAAAAATACTTAAAATGTCTCTGTCTGCAGGAGATTTTTACTTAATGTATATGTCTGAAGGCGATTTTCACTTAATGCATCTGTCTGAAGGAGATTTTTTCTTCATTTTCCATACTTTCACTTAAAATATCTTCGAAACTATAAAGGATAGAAAATATAGATATAAGTAGGAATCGACAAAAGTTTATAAATCCATATTTACTTAAAAAGAAAATTATTATACTTTTCAGACTATCATTTTGCTAAGTTTTAGATGTATGAAAATTTTACATTTCTCAAGATTTTTATACTTATATCTTAAAAATTAAAAGTGATAACTGTAAACAAGGAGTTAATTTGCAGTTCTTTGAAACACCTATAATTTAGAGACCTATAGATAAGATTTTAGATCGAGTTCTGTTTTGTCGATACTACAAAAGTTGAGATGCATTTTACAATATGTAAGTCACCAAACACATTTCAGCTCCATCGGATTAGAGCCACAGCTGATTTTTCAGTTATTGATTGACAAGTTTTTCTGTTATTATTCGACAAGTATTTTCTGTTATTATTAGACACGAAAATATATTCTTTAGTACAAACCATTTTATGTGGGATTGCTTGTCAGTCGAGTGCTGCAAAATAAGTTTTACTGCATTCTGAAAATAGTTTTATATTATCACAGTAAAACGTACTTTCAAACTAATTTTATGTAGGGGGAACTGCAAGTAAAACTACTTGAGGTATCAGCTGGTTTTGAAATTTTGTACTTATGAATTTCACTACAACATTTCTCTTTTTCAACTCAACTGAAAGGACAAAGGTGCAGGAAAATGTAGAATTTTGACTTTTCGTGGGAATAAAACTTACACAATTTCGAAAACATGGGACACTTTGCGTTTCAGATGTTTTCTATTTTGGTCTAAAGAATTTTTAATGTTTGTTTGAATACTCTGTCGATTTTTCTCTTCTGTTGAAAGTATGTTTCTGTTCTGTGTTATGTGTCATAACTAGTAAATATTTCGTATTTCGGTGAAATTTCCTAAATTTTCATAATATTTCAAAAGTACTTGGAACATCTTTCTTTTGGTGTTAGCAGAAAAATACATATATATTAATATCATATCGGATTAACTAATTTATTTATAATTCGGTAAATTCATTCAAATATTTTGCTCTTAAAATATCTTATAGTATAATTCAACTATATTAGTAATATTAGTACAAATACACATACACACACTCATTCACTGACTCACCCGCACACACACACTCACACATACACACACACACACACACACACACACACACACATATATATATATAGTAAAAAAAATCTGATGTGGGCAACGCATGACTTTCCTTATATAATGTAATGAATTTACTACTTTTACATTAAAAAAAATCTGATGTGGGCAACACATGACTTTCTCCTTATATAATGGAATGAATTTACTACTTTTACAGTAAAAAATTAGGTTTTTCTTATAGTAGATACTAATATTCTTTCCAAGATATTGAATTTTCGACAATTAGTCGTCATTTTCATTGATTTAGCATCATTTTTGTCCATTTGGCGAGATTTTCATTAATTTGGCAACATTTCAAAAAAGTCGCCAAGTTGGCGACATTCCGCCAAATTCGTCGCCAAAATCTCGCCAAGCGTTATGCACTGAGAAAAAAGTCATTCTTACAGCTGATAAATGACTATTGGCGTTCAAATACAAAAGTATTATTCAAAGTATATTTTTTCATGAATGGAACGAGCTAGATCCACGAGAATGATGTCACTCAATTTATCGCATGGTATTACATATGAAAAGTGAGCATGTTTCTCAATAGGAATTTTTTTTTTTATGTGACTTTTTCATAATTTTTTTGAAAAATGTACAATATCTCGAGAACGGTTCATGTTAGCGTTCTAAAATTTATGCCAATCGTTTTCTAATGAAAAATTACATAAGAGATGTCTATTTGCGTAACTTTATTAGCGGTTTTGATTTTTTGACGATTTTTTCAAAATTTTATTCGAAAATTTAAGGGAGTTCTGAACATTCGATTACGTATAAAAACAATAGGCTTCCAGTGTTTACGGATTGTGATTTTTGTACCAAATTTGGTTCGAATCGGTCCATTCGTTCGTCAGTTATCGTCTCCACAGACTCACTGACACACACACACACATACTTTCACACACACACACACACACACACACACACACACACACACACACACACACACACACACACACACACATACACACACACAGACATCACTTCAAAAATGTTTGATTCGTGATCAGGGATGCTTGAAACGTGCTCTCCCGTCGAAAACTCGAATTCGAGTTTTCGACCCCGTCACAATACTTTCCTTATACATTATGTATATAAGGAAAGTAAAAATAGGTTTTTCTTATAGTAGATACTAATATTCTTTCCAAGATATTGAATTTTCGACAATTGGTCGCCATTTTCATTGATTTAGCGTAATTTTTATCCATTTGGCGAGATTCTCGTTAATTTGGCAACATTTTAAAAAGTTGTCAAGTTGGCGACATTCCGCCAAATTCGTCGCCAAAATCTCGCCAAGCATTATGCACTAAGAAATAAGTTATTCTTGCAGCAGATAAATGACTATTGGCGTTCAAATACAAAAGTATTACTCAAAATATCTTTTTTCATGAATGGAACGAGCTAGATCCACGAGAATGATGTCACCCAATTTATCGCATTATATTTCATATGAAAAGTGAACATGTTTCTCAATAGGAAATATTTTTTTTTATTTTATATGACTTTTTGATAATTTTTTTGAAAAATGTACAATATCTCGAGAACGGTTCATGTTAGCTTTCTAAAATTTATGTCAATCGTTTTCTAATGAAAAATTACATAAGATATGTCTATTTGCGTAACTGAATTAGCGGTTTTGGTTTTTTGATGATTTTTTCAAAATTTCATTCGAAAATTTAGGGGGGGGGGGGTTCTGTACATTCGATTGCGGATGAAAACAATAGGCTTCCAGTGTTCACGGATTGTGATTTTTGTACCAAATTTGGTTCGAATCGGTCCATTCGTTCGTCAGTTATCGTCTCCACAGACTCACTGACACACACACACACACATAAACACACATACTTTCACACACACACACACACACACACAGTCATCACTTCAAAAATGTTTGATTCGTGATCAGGGATGCTCGACATATGAAATCATATATGAATATGCTCGACATCTCCCTTCGAAAACTCGAATTCGAATTTTCGACCCCGTCACAATACTTTCCTTATACATTATGTATATAAGGAAAGGAATAATGACATATATAAATAAAAATTGAAATTTTTTTATTAAAAACTATGCAAACTACAGTAAGTGCAAAAAAACCCGTCTCTAGCATATCTGTTACAAATAAGTAACTATAGACCAAGAGGAAGTATATATGTATATATATATATATATATATATATACAGTTGTTAATGATTGCATATATATACAGGGTTGATAAAATAAAACTGGCCCTGAAAAGTCTTCTAATGATCTCCTTGATGTTTAGATTAAGTTTTCACGAAATTCCGAAAAAACTTTTCCGGGCCAGTTTTATTTTGTCAATCAATTATTTATATATATATTCATATATATATATATATATATATATATATATATATATATATATATATATATATATATATATATATATATATATATATATATATATATATATATATATATATATATATGCACTCATAAACGATTGAACTATAGACGTGAAACTCGTCGCGCAAACGTTGTTTTATGCAAATGATCAAAATAGTTAAACTGTCAGCGCCAACGGTATTATATGACTCATGTAATGCGAATAAGAACGGCGCATCATGCAGTAATTAAATCGACCGTTTTTTTTTTCACTCACTGGCAATTGAAACGGTAATTTATGTTTTAATACTGCAAGAGATACTGCTTTTGAGACGTATTCCTCTACTCTACAAGCAATTGTCAGATTTAGAGCGAGATCATGCCATAGGCCTGAAGGTTGCTAGTTGGTTCAAAACTTAACGTCATGTTTAAAGTACTATGGGTTCAACACACGTAGCAGTCGCCAACTTAGTCAGATCGATATGCTAGCTGCTCGATGTTTGCAAGAGTGAATCAGAGAAGGAAAATGTAACCGCCGCCGAGACATACGATGCCCCAAACAAACAACTGCTCGGGAGGATTATGCAACCAAGAAAGGAGCCACGTATACACCTACGGCGTCGCCACCAGCCATTTGAAGGCATATGCCATTCCCAATGCATCCTGTATCAAGGTTTATTATTCTGAGACGATTGACAAAAGGTATGATTAAATGACGACTATCATTAAGATGTCTACATCTGCCCCTCAACATAAGATGAGCCGTGATCGGTCAGACTGGACAGCGTCCAATTGATGCTTTTTGTCTTTATCGACGAATCCCGCTTCTCCCTTAGTGGTGATGACCGCCGCATACGTGTATGGAGAAGAAATAGCCAGTGTTCCGATTCTGTGGATATTGTCGAGTGACATAGCTGCCTGACCCTAGATATTTCAATGAGTAGATGGAGTCTTCCCAAGTTTCCCAATACTATAATTAATATATTTGATTTTGTCAAAACCAAAGTGTCAAAAGTTTACTGTGATTGACTACTTTTTCTGACATTCTAATCGTCAACTGTGTTTTTGTTTCTAATCCCCGCGGTGAAGGAAAGCCTTACACCACGTCCACTAGACCCCTGGTCCCATGGCGAAGGGTAATATGCAGCTTCACTTTTATTGAGGCTCCCCAAGGGCAGAAGACTGACTAAACCTCGACATCCCAGCACCCATGCCCGCTGGTGGGATTCGAACCCACAACCCGGCAATCGAGCGATCAGAATCGTCAACTGTTAATCGCTTTATGTCCACACCTTCTTTTCGTACGATAATGGGATTTGGACGTGCAAATCATAAGTGGTGATAGCCTTTCTTAATACTCCGAGGAAGTAGAGGTCATCCAAAAAAACATCAACATTTTAGGTCCAACCCACCTAAGAAAGATCTTTGGACTGTTTTGGAAGAAAATGTGCGGTATCTATTATATAGGATACCTACGAGTGTGACAGTCTGGGGAGCCATCTTGTGGGACAGTTGATCTCCTCTAATTGTGCTGCAAGACAACCTGACGGCTACGTTGACGATAGTCTGCAGCATATTCCACTAATTACAAATGCAAAATAACAATTAAAAATAACAATGTATATGAATATCGAAGAGAATACAAAAGAAAAAATGCGAAACTGAAACTGAAAGCGTAGTTTCGGGCATCTTTCTAGTTTTACCTACCCCCCCCCCCACACACACACATACACATTTTCTCATTTGTCCACGAAATATGCGTCTAGTTTAATTATTCATATATTCAAAATTTACAAATATCTAAATATTTGGTAATTTATTATATACGTGTGGGACCATAGTTTTATCTAATTTTTTTAGACGCCATGTTGATTTACACATTGTGCCTTTGTGGTAAAGAAAAGGGTAATATATTAAAACACACCTCTTTTGTTATGAATAAACAATATTAATCATACCCACAGCTGAGAATTTGAGTTACTTTGTACTACGTCGAGACAATGAATTTATCCAAAACTTCGTGTGTGTTAAGATTTAAAAATTATTCTTTCAATTACCTAAAGATAAGTAATTAATGGCATGGCCGGGAGAAAAAGGGCACCCACTGTGAAAAAATTATGTAAGCAATCAATCATTCGTTATGAATAAAATTGTATTTCGTGTTATTTCTGTTTGTTTCAAAACACGATAAGACATTGATGTACAGGACTGACAAAAAAACAAACAAAGAAAAAAAAAACGACTTGACGGAACAATGGGTTGTATTTTCCGAGTTTAAGTAAGAAGGAAGTTTTTTCTCCAAGTGATTAATTTTCTGAATTTAGCAGTTGTATCCGAACTAATTGAAAATGAGAATTTTTATCTATGTAACATCTACTCAAGACTAGAGTTTTTATAATACATTGTAAAATACAGTTTTGTTTTATTGTAAGCAGTTCATAGTTATCACCTATCTTTACCAATAGGCACTTCATTGTATTTTCATTCAGTATTTCTGTACTGGGCACACATTTTTGACGTCCAATACCAACTCTAACATTTTACTGGATTTAAACATTTTGGCATCACTAAATACGTATCAACCATTTTAAATTATAATTACAGAATTTTACATAACTCAGAGTTATTGTATGATTTATCTGATTTCCTTCGTATTCTTTTCCTTCACATAATATTTTGTCCACATATATGCATTGTGGCCTTGTTATTTTTTAATTAGCTTACGTTTTGTCTCACTAGGTGGCACCACCGCTATAGTTTAAAAATTTTTATTAACACAGTTTATCTTTGTTAGAAGCTAGTTGGCTAGTTTGCAGTGATGAAAAGAACCAACGTTTTTACAGAACGATACTATGTGTTTTAATTTTCATTTTTCTTACCATACATGGTAACGTATATTAAAAGTATTGGAATCGTGTCAAAAGTCGCATTTCAAGATTTTGACGAAATCTGTGTCTCTCTTTCGCTCTTTTTTTTTGTGTATATGTGGTGTGTGTAGCTGTATAATGTGTGTATCCACTCTAGCTATAAAATTAATGGTCAAAATTTCACAAAATTTGGTAGGTAAGTCACTTGTGGGTGATCTTGGTGACGATTAAATTTTAGTACTATTCGAAAGAAAAAATAAGCCTTTTTCTGCCCGCAAAAATTATATATATCCACTCTAGCTGAAAATCTAATTAACCAAATTTTACAAAATTGAGCAGATAAGTCAATTGCGGGTGACACTGGTACTGGTTAGATTTTGGTAAGATTCGGAAAAAAAGAATGTGCCATTTTTGCAAAAGGGCACCCCAAAATCGACAAAATCTAAAATAAATGACTACGTACTTTCAAGTGTATCAATTAAATGCTTGCTTTATACGTAATGTTTGGCGACGAAAATAATAAGACCAACTCCATAACTCTAGGGCTAACCGTTCTCGAGATATTTTAATTTTTACAAATGTTAACACCTCGCCTTTAAATCTACGCCCAATTACCAAATGAAAATTTGAATTGTGAATTGAAATTGTGAATTCAGTGTAATTTGAAACAATTATCCATATTATTTTGTGCAGATGATCTGAACGTAAGGAATTGTGAAAGAAAATAATTATTTGTGTCTGTAGTGAAAGTCATGTGCTGTCCACGTCAGATTCTTATTTCCATAAAATGCATAAAATGTCCATAAAAACTAAAGATATGTTGGATACACCATATGCTATGTATAAAATTAATAATTCGATGTAGTATATAGAGGATTTTTAATGGTTTATACAGAGAAAGATTGTGTCTACATCTTAGTTATTGCATTTTAACTGTTTGAACTTATTTGGAATATACTCCGATTTTAGATAATAACATGTTTATGAAAAATATACGCTCGTCAGCATGGAATAGTTGATATCTCTAAGGCAGCAAGAAACTCGTTATATGCCACAATACATAATAAGTAATTTTTCTCCTTCCTTCGAACCTATCTATTTTTTTACACTTTCCAACATAGTTGAAAAGTGTTTGTGACTTTTTTCATTCTGCCTGTCTGTCTGTCCGTTCGCGCGATAACTGCTATAAAAATGACTTTACCAAAATGAAATTTTAGCATGTTGCCGAGACGATCTGTGGGACATACAGGAATGTATATGCCCCAATATCACCCAATTAGTTTTGGATTGAACAAGGGAAGTTGAAAAAGGGAAATACATTGAATCCTATGGGACCTAATTTTTCAAACATTTTTTAAGCGAAGTTAAAATCCACAAATTGCTTCAAAAGCGTTAGGAAATTTTAAATCATTCCATAAAATGTATAAACAAAATTTCAGCAAAATATGTTTGGTAGTTTTTAAATAAAATTTAAAATAATAATTACTCACGTGACTCATTTCAAAATAAAATATGCCATCCATCTTTTTTCTCAGTGCAAATATCATGAAGTTCTTTTACATTTCTATTTTGTGTTTCATCCGTAATAAAACGGCTTTATTATTGCGTATTTTCTGTACATCTATATTCTGTGCCAACTGAATTACAATATTTTTGAGTTTAAATAATCATCGAACTTTGCTTATTTTTGCAACGAAGCCTATTTCTAATGGATGCAGAATGTAAATAAGTGATTGTAAGATGAGTTGTATAAAATTTACTGAAATTTTTTCACACAATATTAATTAGCTCTGGAGTCTGGAGTGAAAGTGATATGAATGAAATATTTATTGCTATTACATATAGATCCAAAGGATTTATATTTCAATGACGTCATTTGAATAAAGTTTTTTTTTCGATGAAGTTTTAAGTCCTCAAATAAAATACATTATTGCAGTCCTATGATATTTTAAAATACATATATCAGTGTTTGATGTATCGTATTTTAGAGATCTTTAAATAAAATTGCATTTCGGTTGGAACGTGTTTCATAAGCAGTGCTTTAAGGATGATTTATCTTTCTTCTCTTTGACTCCTTTTAAATCAGCGAGGAGTCTATCGGCCAAGATAATACAGACCCCGCCTACGAGCCATCGGCTCAACCAATCAGCAAGCAGCATCTGTGAAATTGAATGCTAAATCATCGCATTGCTATATAAGTACAAATTCTAAAAGAGATATGCGATGGTTCTCTCTCAGGTGCTTCGAAAAGCAAATGGTGTTTTCGAATACATAATAAGCGAAATCGGTTTTTTAAAGCTGTTATCTGTCATTTCAGTGTATTTTACTCTGGGGGGGGTCATGCCCTCTACTGGCGGTTTCTGTCACTATGGGCATAGTATATTTTTCATTTATTACTTTCCTTATATACATAACGTATAATGAAAGTATTGTGACTGGGTCGAAAATTCGAATTCGAGTTTCGACGGGAGAGCACGTTTCAAACATTCCTGATTACGAATCGAACATTTTTGAAGTGATGCATGTGTGTGTATGCGTGTGTGTGTGTGAAAGTGTGTGTGTGTGTCAGTGAGTCTGTGGAGACTATATCTCACGAACAAATAGAGCGATTCGAATGAAATTTGGTACAAAAATCACAATCCGTAAATACTGGAAACCTATTGTTTTAAAACACAATCGAATGGCCAGAACCCCCCCTAAATTTTTCGAGTGAAATTTTGAAAAAATCATCAAAAAATGAAAACCTTTAATAAAGTTACGCAAATAAACATTTCTTATGTAATTTTTTCTTAGAAAGCGATTGACATAACCTTTAGAACTCTAGCATGAACCATTCTTGAGACATTGCACATTTTTCAAATAAATTTATCAAAAAATCCCATAAATTAAAAAAAAATATTAACTGTTAAGAAACATGTTTATTTTCATATGTAATGTCATGTGATAAATTTAGTGACATCATTCTCGTGGATCTAACTCATTCCATTTACGAGAAAAAATACTTTGAGTAATACTTTTGTATTTGAACGCCAATAGTCATTTCAATGCCAATAGGCGGAATGCCGCCAACTTGGTGTCATTTTTAATTGTTGCCAAATTAACAAAAATCTCGCCAAATGTTTAAAAATGACGGTAAATCAATGAAAATGACGACTCATTGAAGAAAATTCAATATCTTGGAAAGAATATAAGTATCTACTATAAGAATAACATTTTTTTAACTGTAAAAGTAGTAAATTCATTGCATTACATAAGGAAAGGCATGTGTTGCCCACATCAGATTTTTTGTTTATTATGTTCCTTATAAGAAAAGATAATTGCATTCATGAGCTTTTTGTCTTTTTGCCTAAAATTAAAATATTCAATAGAAAGAATTAAAAGAAAAAAAGAATATCCACAAATGTTTTTCATTTCTTTTTTCTTTTTTGTTTAAAATCCGAGCTTCTTTCTCTAAAACCAACAACAGATGGCTCTTCATACAAGATGCTAATATACTTGCAAATCAATTTTATCCATCTTAGTTTTCGAAATTTTGAAAACTTTTCCCAGTTCTAGACTTCGAAAGGAAATGCAAATATCAAGCACCCAAAGTTTATTTTTAAGTTATCGAGAATTTTGTTTTAAAGATATTTTTGTACATTTCGGCAAAGAATACGTATTACTTTTTACTTGAAAGAATTCAAAGTAGTCCAACTATTTACATTTGCCTTCAATTGCAATTAATTCTTTTGATGCAACTAAGTTTTAGTTTATTTAAATTGGATAATATTATTATCATGATAAAACTCTACACATAGAGTTTTACTTTCTTATATACGACTTTTTAATTTATTAAATCTATAATTTTGCACGATATTTTGGATTTCGATTAAAATGAACTGGGGTATGGCTCAACTGGACTTTCTGATACCAGAGAGTGCATTTTCCCCAAATTTTACAAGAAAACATTTGAAAATTCAGTATCACTGGTCCAAATGTTTACAACTATAGCATGTTAACCTTTACTTTAATCTTTCGATTGACCTCATACTTGACAATGACCCCATACTTCCCGATGACTTTTGAATGATCCCATACTTCCCCCCAAGGAGTGTTAATGTTATTTTTTGTCATCCCCCAAGGGACGACAAAATTTGTATGGCGGTTATTTTTCACAACAATGATTGAAACTATAAAGTCTCATCATCATTAAGCCATAAATAAACCCTTTCATGCATGATTATGTCAAATTATGTAATATACTGCCATGTTTAAATATAAAAATATCTAATAAAATTTACAGTTTTCGGTCGTATTAAAAAAATTCTATCTAGTTCTCAATTTTTTGATAATAAAGCCACGTATAAAATTTCCTGAAAATCCATTATTATTTGTGGCTGCTACAGTGTACACAAGAAATTGACCACATATATCAGACAGACGGACGGACATGACTCCAAAAGTTGTCAGAAAGTGTTCAGTATGTCTTAAAGCATATATTGGGATTAACATTTCGAAATCGAAAATTTTCGTGAAAACAGCACTTTTTCAATGCTACATATGAGAAAATAAATATATATGTAACTCAAATGTGATTTATTAATTAGAAAATAAATAAAAGTATCGCCATTGGCGATGTTAGAAAACGTGAATGTTTTATAAAGGTGCTCTTTTAAATTACAACTATTTTTCAAAAGATTTTAACATATATGAAATAAATATGACACACTTTTTTTCCTTTCGTTATACTAAAATCAGCTGTCTAAATATCTGAGATGTTTAAAGTATGTGACCTTTTTCTTCACTGTCTAACGAAATTTTATTTTGTGTGAAAGTAATCAAATGTGAGATTTTATATTCTTTGATATGATTAAAAGCAGTAGGATACTTATATTTTTCAGCGGAAATAAACACACTGTATGTATATCAGTTGATCCTTATATGTTACCAATTTGGTGTTGTTTATTAATTGATCATTATATATAATCAATTGGAGTTGAATCGCAATTGGTAATTTTTTTCTAAAGATAATGTTAACTCACTGTAAAGAAAATAAATAACTCAAGGACAACAAATACGAAGGTGTCAATCAATTTATTGTGAAATGCTCTGTTTTAATCTTCTACTGTTTTAAAAACAAAATTATTATTATAAGTTTGTCGGTGAATTTGTTGGCATAGAGATGTAGCAAATAAGTATTTTTCTTTTTCAAATAGAATATGCCAGATCCGCGAGAGAGATGTTAATAGATTTATCTCATAAAATTGGTTCATATTTTTTGTAATTGTATTTAACGTTTTTGTGGTGCAGAAACAAAAACTAAGTTAAACTTAACATCTGCACGCTCCAACTGTTCTGTTGATCTCTGTAGAACTTTTTGCATGTCTATTATCGACTCTCGCTGCACTATCACTATATTCTCCAACTCTATTTTACATATCTGAATCTGTAGAATATTCTGTCGGTTGCCACTTAGTTTTGCCTGGGGTCTGATACGCCGTTTCGGATATCATTTGTTGTCCTGAGGGCAATTAACGTTTATGCACAAACAAAAACTAAGTTAAACTTAACATCTGAATGCTCCAACTATATCCTCCAACTGTTCTGTAGATATCTGTAGAACTTTTAGCATGTCTATTGTCGACTCTCGCTGCACTCTAACTATATTCTCCAACGCTATTTTTGCATATCTGAATCTGTAGAATATTCTGTCGGTTGCCACTTAATACTATATACATTGGTCATAATCACCGGCGTAATAAATCTACTGGGTGATTCCTCGTAGAAAACCAATTAGAAAATTTCTTGTTCGTGTTTCGATTGGATGTACCATGTCGGTCGGCCTTGTGATGTCAAAAGGACATATCTCTAGATGCGTTGTTTTACCTTTGCTGGTCTGGTTGGCTTTCTTTTAATGGGTTAATAGTTTTGTTGAAGGCGTGCTTGAAACAATAAAGGGGATAGGGAAATCCGAATAAAAATATTTCCAACTCATTGGCCTATTTTTGCCGTCACAAGGGCGCGGTTATATACACTCCCACAGTTTCTTTAAATGCCATCGAGCACTTGCAAGACTCACAATTTCGAACGTGCTTGTAATAGTAAATTAATTACCAGAATTGTAAAATAATTATTTTATTTGTAAGCCATTATTAACAACCGACTCTTGCTAATTTTGCGATGTTGCGCCCGTTATCCGTTTTTAAGACATTGCGTGTTTTCCGAATACATTTATCGAAATTGTCAGACCGACCAGAATACAGGTAGACTTGTTTATATAATTATTTATGATATCTAGCAGGCCAGACAAAGGGCCCAATCTGGTTGACGCATTCTGGTTGAGTTTTACAGCGACACTGACCCAAGAGGTCAATAAGCCATAAAAAGAGGGCTAAAGATGAATCCACGAGATTGGTTCAAAATTCAACCAATAGAAAAGGTGTGTTGTCGCATTGCCATCAGGTCAACCAATGATATCCAAAACGGCGTATCAGACTTCAGGCAAAACTAAGTTGAAGGCCCAGACCACACGACCGACTGCTACCGTTAACCTTTGGGTCGGTAATACATATCTATTTAAAAAAAAAAACCTTATACATATCTATTTAAAAATAAAAAAACCTTTAGATTTTATTACAAATGCGATCCTTAGTTACATAAAATGAACTATAATGAACATTCAGAAAAAAAATCAAGTCAATTGAGAAATATTTATTTAAGTTTTAGCATTTTGAACATGTTGATATACTGAAAAAATACGAACTGAGAAAAAGCACTTAAAGATTTTAACTTTGAAAAGATATTCCAAATCCACTTTAAATTACATTACATGTTATTTTAAATTATTTATTATACACTTACCTTTAAAACTGTAGCTATTTCATTGAATTTCACTATATTTATTTTATATAAGTGATCATTAGTCGAAACCTTATTTGTCACATATTGAAAAAAAAATCGAGAGAAAATATAAATAGAAATTGATTTTACCAAATTCATTATTATTTTTACACCATGAAATACATTTGACTCATTTCATTAGGTAATAGCTTAACTATAAATATGATGATGTCTATATCATAAAAGAAATACAATATTTGAAAATATATTCATATCATAAAAACACACAATATTTCGTAACTTTATGCATATCATTTCTGCATAATCACCATTATTTCTCAACTTTCTTTTAAAAATACTGTATGTTACACCTTCCTTTTTTTAACTAATATGTCTCTTTTTAAAATTGTTTTTTTAACCAATTTACGTGCAAGTTGACATTTTGCACTTCGTTGTCTTTGTCGAAACATTTTTTTTAGAATCGAGCCAAACACCGAGATTCATGGAGCACTTTCCTAAAGGTACACCTATGGCATTATGTGCTCCTTTTAAGCAGCGCAGTGCACCTTTATTGTATTCACGCACAGCTTCCATTACACAGAGTTTTACACGTATTTTATATACAAATGTTTCTTTAGGACATTTTGTCAAAATCACACTGTGTAAACTTTCGTTTGCACAGAGTTCCACAGTTTATGCACCTTTCCAAAAGTTCGTTTCATACAAGTTTTTGATAAATTGGGAGAATATGAGGTAAAATGGCCTCTTTTACAAGTGTTCCCACAAATAATTTATGGGAATCAGGTTTTTCTCCCATTGCTATTGATGACTGGTAAAAATACAATGACTTTTTCTCTGTTGGGCACTTAGAATGTTGGGGCTTTTTGCCCGTTGAAATGCTATGATACAGTGCAGCATAAATTGCATTTTTCATAGTTTAACAAACTAAACCGTATATAAATAAGTTGAAGATTTATATAAGGACAACACAATCGAAACTGAGTCTTGAAAATTATTTTTCTTGATATTTATGCACAAAAAATAAATGCAAGTAACGAACGAAAGTAGATAGGAAAAAGTAAACAACGTTTCCTGTATCAGTTAAAGTTACGATTCAGCACTTTCATCTTCTTCCTGGTAGAAATATTTTGTAAAACAGGGAGTATTCAGTTGCAGATGCGATGTAAAGTGGGCGTAAACAGAGAATTAATCGTGGTATTTAAAGGGGCACAGTTGCAGTCAAAAGTCTTTTTAATATATTTATAGTTCTCGGATCTTGACGAAACTTTGTCAGGATATACTAGGGATGTCAAGGTATATTTTAAGCAAAAAATTTGAAAATTGGTATTTTCGTCATTTTTCTCCAAATGAAGGGTACTGAGTCCCCTTAAGCTTAAAAAAAAACTACGTTAGTAATGAAATTACGTAAATCTGTCCAGATGTTCTCAAGTTATAAAGCGGTCACGCCGTACAAATTGATAGAGAAACCGGCAGAGAGAAATATTTTTTTAACTCCCATTCTTCCACACTTCCCTGTACGATGACGTAACTTTCTTCAGAATACTTATTGGACTTGGTTTCATTGCCTGATAGAAATCATATGAAAGCAATCCCGTAGTTTAGCAGACATCTGTAAAGAACCTCTGTAAGGAATCTGTAAGGAACATAGAATCGAATCACAGATCTTCGTTCTGACTAGACGACGCTTTACCGTTGAGCTACTGGGACGGAATTGCTAGCTTTTACTATCGAAGTGGACTCTGCATTCTCCACCCTCTAATGTCAGATCGGCGTGTAACCGACAGTTTGACTGCTATCCCGGCAATTTTTATCTCAGTCTCTTACTTCTATTATTGTCCTCTAAATTAGCTTCCTGTGTGGTTGTTTATCTGTGTGGTTGTTAAAATTTCTAAAATCGACTCTCAATATTCCAGAGTACACTGAATTTGTGGTAGTCGTATTAGGTTCACTTTCAGACTACGACATCTTTGCAGTAACCTACAGGGTTGATTTGCTTGGGCGCCATTGTAAGGAACTTTGCTGCCCCAACCGGGATTCGAACCAAGGATCTTATACTAGCCAGCCAAAGCTCTACCGTTGAGCTACTGTGTACTCTGAATATCTGATTCAAGATCGTTTTTACGAATTGTCACTTTTATATAAAAATTGATAACTAAATATTGAAAAAAAAAATACAGAAAAGTAAATAAAATAAGAATCTAAAATTATCATCATTCAATTTCTCTTCGGCTGTATGGCCTTCGTAAAATAGTTTGGCATTCGCCATGTCATTTTTTTTTCGTATTTCAAAACAGGAAAAAAAAATGCTTTTGAAACAAATCTCCCTCTTCCTTTTCAATTTTATTTTTAATTCATTTTCCGTATGCATGATACTGCAGGCAGAATATTTTGAAATAAAAATGCAAACTGAAAGGAGCAGTACAAAGGAAAACAATATTAATTTTGTTTTAAATTTGAAACAGCAGACTCGAAGGTGGAATTTCAGGAATTTTCGGTTATTGATAAGTACATCATAATGAATTCTTTAATAAATTTCCGCAGCTGGAGAAACAAACATACCTTTGCTAATAAAACCGTACGAAATAGAATGGATGGAAACAAATAACTTTTCTTTGAAATATTTGTTTCCCATTTGAAAGATCGTTTCAACTCAATGATGCATGCTGTACTGGAGGTGATATATTTTGGGCCGTTTAAATGAATTGAGTTTGAGAATTCAAATCCCTACGTTCTAATTTTTTGTCTCTGGTTTCTTCTTAGAGCCTGTGATTAGTTGAAATATAGATAAAATTTTAATCAATTGCAAGTCGCCCTAAATAGAAAACAATTTGTTGAACGTAACGAATTTTACTGCAGACTTAAATTCATTTCTGCTTCTTTTTTCTTAATATACATTATGTGAGCATTCTCACATAAATACCACAGATAATTGAAATTTAATTAAATTTGCAGTATTAAAATAACTTGCTTTTTCATTCGATGGCATATGTATATATATATATATATATATATATATATCCAGGATATATATATATATATATATATATATATATATATATATATATCCTGGATAGTTTAACTACACTATAAAACAGTCTGCAAACTTTGCTTTTCAGCTACTTTGTTGATAATGCCGGAAAACTATTAGAAAAGTCGCAGTCACAGGCGTGCATGAAATTTCCAGTTTTATTTCTGAAATATTCAGCTAATTATCGTCTGCCGAAGCTTTATTTTTGTATATATATATATATATATATATATCAGAAAAATGTAATAATAAAAATAATCAATTCAAGTAAACGTGAAATATTAATATCACCATAGAAGCGAAACCACGACCATAATGCCGATAATAGAAAAGAACAGCACCGGCCCAATTTCGAAGATTAATCAGAATTAAATTCATCTTCTAGTCAGAGTATGTAATTCTAATTAATATATAATTAACCCAAACAAAGGCCTGTTTCAGATTGATCAATAGTACATTACTATATATGCTCAAACTCAGACTACAGGTACAAAAACATGAGAAATTGAAGATAAGAAATGTTAGGAAATTTTGTATTGCCATGAGGCAGGGACAATTCTTCTTTCACCACGTGTATATACTATCAACCTCAACAGTATGATAGATATCTAGAAGCACCGGAATGAACATGACGAAATACAACCTTCTGGGCAGAACGAACGTTCACAGTGACCCTGAAAGACCCGTCCAGTGAGTCAGAGCAGGAGACTGGACAATTACTCATATAAGTAGAACATAATATGAACATGAAGCATAGATGAAATGCATAAAGGAGTACATGGGTGTTCAACACAGATAAGGATAATTGTTTTTCTTATATATAAATGACAATGTTGATCGTAAAAATATGACACTATTACTTAAGTATCTTCTCTCTTGAATGGAACGACCTAGATCCACGAGAATAATGTTTGCAAGATTGTCGCATAATACTGCAAGGAAAATATATATATATTTCACGATTGTTAATACTCTTTTATCGTTTTGTAATATTTTTGATAAATTTATTTAAAAAGCGGGTAATATCTTAAGAACGGTATAAGTTGGCGTTCTAAAATTTATGTCATTTGTTTTCTATTGGAGAATTACACAAGAAAGGATCATTTACGTAACGTTATTGCAGGATCTGATTTTTTAATATTTTTTCTTCAATATTTCATTCGAAAATTCGGCGGTCTTTCGAACGTTGGATTGCATTTTAAATCAAAAAGCTTCCAGAATTCGCAATTGTAATATATGTACCAAATTTCATTCGAACCACTGCATTATTTCGTGAGATGTCGCATTCAAAGTCACACACACACACACTCATACATGCATACATACACATACACACAAACATCACCTCAAAAACATGCGATTCGAGTTCAGCATGCTCTTACATCGAAAACTTGAATTTGAATTTAAAAAGCGTACAACCAATATTAATGTATACTTATTATTTGATTTGATTTTTATTTCGTATTTTGCTGTCCATTTCGAAAACAAAGACATATGTATTTTTTTCGATTGGTACAAATTATAAGCAGCACCACTCTTAACATAAAAAATACATATATTGTTCCCAGGAAAGTCCCTAAATAAATCAAATAACTTCGACAATAATGTTGTTAAGTGTACACGTTAGGTCTGTCTATATTAAAATGACTACCGCACACTCAATCGGAAGAAAGTGATTGCAGCGCCTCTTAGTGAAGAATTGAAGAAGTTAGGAACATGAACTCGGCAACAAGGATATATAGTAGGAGAATGTCATTTGCACAATTGTTTAGAAAGCATTGTCTAATTAAATTAGTATCGACATCACAAAATTACGAAACCTGTATATTGAAGGCAATAAATACCTGTCATACTTCAGCTGCTAGATACTATAACACGGTGACACCTGCAACACTTCTCAAATGACGTGATAATATTAGTACTGGAATTCAAATAGGAATGGTCTCTGACGGTTGACTTCTCTGCATTACACATTCTCTACACTAAATGTATCTTCATGTAAGTGATGTGCCTTGTATAATTTCTGAATACGAAAGTCATTCGCCAACAACTATATTGTGTCAAATAAAAGAGCTTTATTGGCTATTCCAACTGCTTGGAAAATGCTTTAAAACTTCGTAATTGTTTTTTGTCATCTATCTCGCTTTCAATTCATCTATCTCATTTCGAGTCATACATTTTCTGTCATCTATCTCGCTTCATCTTCACTCGCTGTCGAGTTCGTAATCCTAACTTTTTAAATTCTTTACTGGAGCTATGTAATCGATTTTATTCGGCCAGGAATGGTCAATTTCTATAGAGATACAGTTGCGCAAAACGTATTTCCATATTTCAGAAATGGCTTCGCGACAAAGCGGCAGTCGTACGACGCCTAATTTTATAATGGACGGGCAAGTTATTTACGAACAATAAATGCAGAATTACATCATAAGATATACAACTATGGATTCGTGCGGGCTCGTGGGCATCATGAAATAACCAATGAAAGCCAATATAGACCACGCCCAAACAAATGGTGCAAATTGCCACACATATACGGTAGAGACAATCAGGACCGGGGGGGATTAATGTTACCCCTGTGCATCAATTAAAGGTTTAGAAAAATCTCGAAATTTTGGCTGTAGTCTTTGCACATCAAAATACGTGCACAAGAATCTGTATGATTTTTGTTTGTGATCTAACCACATCAAATTGTGCTATTAAGACACTTTGGCGCTGACTAAGCACATAAAATGTGCTCATATAATTTTCCTAAAAGTTGTTTCCGTTTATGAAGCAGTAATACAGTGCTTCCACCCTTTGCTATAATAGCGTCGCCGAATAAATACGTTGAAAGTACTTTTTACGAAGGAGGTTCAAAGATGATCTACTGTACTCCAAAACGTAAAATGGTAAACTTTTTGTATCATAATATGAGGAATTATGCAACATGACGAGAAGTCAGTAGCAGAATGCAACTGTATCACTACCGACTCAGTTAAGTTAGAGAAACTATAATCTTGCACGAATAAGTAAATTGTAAATATAACTATTGATTTGACGTCAGCTATGCAAAAATTTAATAGGAAGTATAGCAATTAAGAAAATTGTGTTTGAGCAGAATGTTTGTCTCTTTATTGGATAATTAAAATTAATTTTAGGTTTATTAATCAAAATTCTTTTCAGAAACACAGAGCTAAACAGAAATATAAATACGAGAGTTTCACTTCTGCGATATACTATGATATTTAAAGTTTAAATTAAATAAACCATAAACGTAATAATTTTTATACGCCACACACTCATGAACCGTTTTTCACAAAGTTACGAAATGTCTAACTGCAAGGACTTTCATGCCCCAGATCGAATAAAAGTGATTGCAGTGGATGTGCAAGAGTGGATGCGTAAGGACTGTTCCAGGAATCCTGCATGTAAAGTGCTGTAAGACTACATTATTTGAAATTTTGTAGTTTACACGTGTGAAGAATTTTGTCGCCCTAACTGTTTATTGAACCATGGATCTTTATACTGACGTGACGACGCTCTGCTGATGAGCAACTGAAAAGGAATTGTAAGATCTTATCGAAGTGGACTTTTCTATGCATTTTTCATCCTCAGATGTCAATTTGACGCGCGACGACTTGACTGCTATTTCCGCTATTTTATGCCTGTTAAGGTTAGGCTTCTGCTACTATTATCATGCTCCAAGTTAGCGTCATGGGAGGTCGTTGACCTCCCGACTTGAAATCATTGCTCAATATACCAGAGGCCATTGCATTCATACTAGTCGTATTAGGGACACCATCAGACCCCGACTACTTTACACTAACCTACAGAGTTGATTTGCTTGGACGCTATTGTAAAGAATCCTGCTGTCCAACCAGGTAGCACACCAAATATCTTCATACTAACTAGCAAACGCTCTACCGTTAAGCTACTGGGATTCATTGCAAGCTCTTATCGTCGAAGTGTATGTTGCACAAGTTTGAATATTTTAAAGAAATCAAATATTAATTTATACTATAATTATCCTTTCTTTCGAGCTGTTTTATTATTCCATTTCTCGCATATTTGCATTTCTGTTCATATTTATTTTTGTTCTTAAATATTTTTCTTTAGATGTTTACCTCTTTAAAGTAAATAAAATACTTTTACAATAATATTTTTGCAATATTGCGGTACTGTGAGAAAAGTCAACTGTTTATATTTCGAACACAAAGGGCGAAGAAATGGTTTTATAATATATCCGAAGGGATTTTCCTCTTGCAGTTAGAAATCATTCTATTTTTATATTGTATTTTTCAAGTCGCGTGATCCATTTCAAGATGGATTCGTTCAATTTTGCTGAAGAATGAAAAAAAGGCGTTATTTTGGACAAATAAAAAATCTGTCTTCAAATATTTGTCCTATTGATCACATTTTTTGGAATAAATGATGTGTATAACCCCTGCGGATTTTTAAGGGATTCTAAAACGTATGCACAGAAGCAATTTTTAAAGTTCTGTATTCATCGTTTTTTACGCTATATTTCTTGTCGTCTAGAGAGATGCGATGTTTCACATTGCATGCTTTGAAAGATCGAAGATGAAGCATTTTATATTACAGTGTTAGCAACATTATGTTATTAAAGGCATTTTCTAGGAATTGTTTCACAGGAGACCTGGATATCCAGAAAGATGGTGTTACGTTATATTTTTGGATTGATGATGATTGAAATCATCATGGCGAGAGACATTGATAGTCGGAAAGTAGGTGATGATTTCGTGATATAGTAAGATTTTCATGACTTAAGAAATGCGGTTACAGAAAATCATCTATTTCATATACTACTCCAACGTGTGAAATATAGACAATTTCATGTTTAAGAGCGCATAATAAGTGGAAAACCAGTACATAATTTCTGCAATAGGAGCGTGATCCTAGTAACATTTCTCCACTGAGTTGGTAAAGTGATTAAACTTAATTTAAGTGATATATTGCGCGGATTTTTAGTGTAAAATTATATACAAAACTAGAGCATTATTTCACTTAAAATGGTAAAGTTATAACTTTTAATTTAGAGCCATATTGCACTATATTTTAGGGCATTTGCATGTAAAATGCACACTATTATAAGTCCGTTGGGGCGCATTGTGCACAGTGTTGACTGCCGCATACCAAACTTCGGGGTTCGACTCATGAGCTATTTCCCCCCGCACGTCACTTTGTAAAAGCAAACGATAGCCTGCTTCCCCCAGTTCGCTAATGGTCGCCAATCTCCAAAGCTCGGGGACTCCGTCCATTTTACCTGTAGCTCAACTACCGTATTTCACTTCGAGAGCTATTTTCTCTCGCCTGCTATGCAGTAGTAGTAAGCCTATTTGAGCTCCGCATCATGTTCGCTTACGCTCTTCAACCACCCGATCTCGCTTCGTGCATTCTTTCACCTCGCCCGCGAAGTGTAGAAATGTAAAAGTGTAGTGCTGTTAAGTGTCGTGATCATTGAGCGATAAATAAGCCATTTTATGCATAATTATCTCATATTTTGTACTATACTGCCATGTTGAGGAAATATAGAATTTCGAATAAATTTCTAAGTATTCGCTCGAATTTAAAAAAAAATTCTAACTGTTTTTTGAATTATCGTTAACAACGCCGGATGTAAAGTTTCGTGAATGTTCATTGATATATATCGCAGTTATCGCGTGCACAAGGAATCGGCCACACACAAACGGACACCACTCAAAAAATTTTCAAAACATGTTCGGTAGGTCCTAAAACATGTATTGGCATCGAATCTAAAAATCGAAAATGTTCATGAAAACAATTCTTTCTCTACACTATTTTCCACAGTAATGAGAAAGTAAATATATGATTCTCAGGGCACAGAATGACTCATTCAAAATGTGGTGAAGTTTATTTACTTCATAAATAATAATTGATTGGATTGGATTATCATTCTTAATTAATAATGATCATAAATCATATAGTTGCACATTTACATCGAAGCCGCAATAACCCACCATTAATTCTTTGTACAAAGTTATCAAATATAATTATTAATTAACATACTACACATTAAATTCCACAATTTTAACTTTTAAAATAAACATTATTTATTACACATATTATTTTACGATTAAACTTATATTTTTTATATAAATGCTTGAGGAGAAAACAATGTATGTGTGAGGCCAGGCTTTTAATATTTATTCAAAAATCTTGCATTTGACCTATTATATAAGCAGATGAAACATACCTCATTGTCATGGACACTGAAAAGCACACTTGGATATTCATTGCTGTTTGTCAAGGACAGTGAAACGCACTCTTGCACATTTATTGAATGCTCTTGCACATTTATTGAATGAATATCCACGTTACTGGACATCATTCTTGTTGACAGATTTTTCTCGCTTTTGGACTGTCATGTTTTATAAAATTCACTATTCGACATTCTGGACTTGAATTCGACTATTCACGACTCTCTTGAAAAGTCATTGCCTCCAATTCACTTAAAACATATCCTTGGACAGTCATAGCCTGAATTGACTGAATATATCACAACCTTCTTGGCCATGCCTAGCCTCTCATTGACTATAACGCACACTCTTGGGCATCAATTTACTGAATATATCTTGAATTCTCTACTTGTTGCCACATCATTTTGCCTGAGATCCAGATACGCCTTACGTATCTCTATTGGTTGCTTTTCACGGTGATGTGTAGCAACACTTCTTCATTGACCACCTTATTATCCAATACTGCTTGCCCCAAGAATATTTTTTTACCCCAACCACACCGCGATTTATGTCAATTGAATGTATTGGAAGCCATAATGGGGCTGAAAACTTTCTATACTTAAGCATAAGAATGCCTCGTCACTTTTTAACATATTTTTACTGTTACACAAAAAAAGAATACGTTAAAATACAAAAAAAATTCAAAAAATGTATTATAATATGCTTTTAATGTATGTTTCTTACAGTGTAAGAACGCACTGATTGGGACGAAGTTTGAGAAAGTCACTAACTTTAAAGATTTACTATTGATTAAGATTTGTTTTTTTGATCACTTGTTTTAGGTATATCTGAGAATCCAAATTTTTATTTGCACAAATTTATGGCGCTTCGGTGATATCGGAGAGATTTAGTAATTATCATTTTATAATTCAATTTTCAAAACAACTGTTGTCTGCACAATATTTCAGTGAAAGCTTGAGCGGAAATTTTTAACAGCGTACAGAGTTGATTTGTTTGGGCGCCATTGAAAAGAACCTTGCTGCCACACCGGGAATTAAATCAAAGTTATTAGTATTAACCAGCCTTCCTCACCGAAATGGAAACTGCAGATGTTTGAAATTTAAAAAAAAATCCAATATGTGTTTTACATTATAACTAGCAGCATACTCGTTCTTCGTACGGAATATATAATATAAAGAAACTTATAATTCGCTATCATGTGCAAATTCTGTTAAAATATTAAATTTATTGCTCCTAAAGAGGAGTTTAAGAAAATCTGTTCTCACTATGCAAAATTATCTTCACGGGCAGATCTAAAGAATAAAACATCCTGGCCCCTTTTGTAAGCAAATTTACAAAAAAAAAAAGGAATTGAATCAATATATGAAACCCCGTACTACTTATATTGTCGCAGATAAGAAAATATGCCAGTGTGTTAGTAGAAGATTACCCGTATAACAGTATGAGTCTCAAACATATTTGCCAAAATAAAAGAGATGATGTAATAAATTGAAAATATCAATAATCCCCGTAATCTTTATACCAGAAGGTCGTAATTGATTTCAATATATATCAAAATATATACCAATATACCTGTACTAATTATATTCTCGTAGAAGTTATATCCGTGCATTTGTAGAAGATTACTCGTACAACGTACTATATATGAGTTTCAACAATTTTTGTCATAAATAAACACTGGCATAATAACTTGAAAATATCAATGATCCCTGAATCAACAGTCCCCTAAAATATCAATCATAATAATGTTAAAACCGGAAGATAGTAATTGATATTATCCAGTCAAAAATGCAATGTCAATGAAATTTATTTTATATACATATCTTGATAAATATAAAGATATGTATATCTTTTATATACATATCTTTATATATTTTATATACTTATTCAAATCGGAAGAAGATTAAATAAAACTCGTATGGCACATAACACATTGGATCCGTTGCTAAGCGACGTGATATCATTTGCTTCAAATAAATTGATGGAAATCATATCATCTGAATAATGCTATTTCCATGGAAGGTTTTACGACAATTTCGTCAATTTAGCGATGACTTAAAAATCGCCAAATTTATCGCCAAGTGGGACTGTAGAACTGATAGTCCCATTTTCTGACAAATTGACGAAACATGATCACAATACTATCCCCTAACAAAACACAATTAATTTCATTTATTAAGCGCAATTTTATCAATTCCATGATATGTTTATGGATTTACAAATATTTTTATCAATTTAGTGATGTTAAAAAAATTCATTAAATGTGTTACTAAGTAGGATGGATGGACTGACCAACAAATGCTACCGAAACATCATTTCAGTACTCTATTCTAAAATAACAAATTTATTTTCATTGATTTGCGTCATTTTTATCAATTTGGAGACATTTCCGCTAATTTTGTAAATTTTAAGAAAAGTTACTAAGTTAGCGATATTCCGTTAAATTCGTAGCTCTGAATTTGCAGATCTGTGGAATAAAATATCCTGATTCCGTGTGTATATACTAAATGAAAATACTAAAATTGTATAAGATACACCCATTCTACTCTTTTTCTGTTTCAACAATCGGCTAAATGAATTTATTGGGTAAACACAATATATGAGTTTATTAGCTAAACACAATATATGAGCTTGAAACCTCTTTGCTAAAATAAATGAAAGTGATGTACGCAGTCCGCAATTTATATAATTAGAAGAACAATCAAACCGCTCATTTATAAAATATATTTTTACATCCATTTATTTATTATTCATATAGAAATAATAATAATAAATAGAAATAGAAAAAATAATAATAAATATTAACAACACATTTAATTTCATTCTTTTGCCGAGCAACATGATATAAGATAGAATCTTCCCCATAAATTGGGAAATTAAATAGCCATTTTGATTTCTTTATATTTTTCACTGTTGAGTAAAAGCTTGTGAAAGAGAACCCATGGAGGTAGATTGTTCCATTTAAATTCATATTTTCCTATAGTGACTAATTAATGTAAAAATTCTGCACCAAACTCGGAAATAAAGTTTTATTTCATTTTGACGTTTTAAACAAACGATTTTCATCCTTTCCGTTTAGATAAACCACGGAGTTGGAGAGTAGAACTCTTAGGAAAAAGTTCCGTTTTTCATTAATATCTCGACAACCCCTGGTCTTAAAAACTCTAAACTTGGACTAAATTTATGGGAGACTATTTCAAGGCTATCCAAAAAATTTCATTAAATTTGGTTCAGCCGTTTTCCCGTGATGATGGGGCAAACAGACAGACAGACAGATTTTCAATTTTATTAATATAAACTAGCAGCATACCCGTTCTTCGTACGGAGTATATAATATAAAGAAACTTATAATTCGAAATCATGTGCAAATTCTGTTAAAATATTAAATTTATTGCTCATAAAGAGAAGTTTAAGAATATCTGTTCTCACTATGCAAAATTATCTTCACGGGCAGATCTGAAGAATAAAACATCCTGGCCCCTTTTGTAAGCAAATTCACAAAAAAAAACAAGAAAGATCCATCATGCTTAAAGCATTGATTATGAAACACTTTCCGACTTCAATGCAATTTTATTTACAAAAGTCGAAAAGGCAATACATTCCTCGGTAATATTTTAAAACTGATCACAATACTACATTGATTTATTATATTTGAAAACTTAAACCTTCATTGAAAAAAATGAACTTCATTCAAATGATGGCATTGAAATATAAATTGCCTGGTTTAAATATCTCTAAAATGCAATACATTCCACGGTAATATTTTTAAAACTATCATAATACTACGATAATTTATTATATTTGAAAACTTCATCAAAAGCAACTGAAATAAATTCAAATGACGTCATAGAAAAAATAACACGCCTGGATCTCTCTATAAAAGCAGGATTTTATTCATTTCATTCATCACAATACTATAATAATTTATTTTATTTAAAAATTAAGACCATAGAGCTACAATTCATAAACTCTATGCTTAAAACTACATCGAAAAAAATCGTCCTTCTCTTTAAAAAATCAATTAATATTTCATTCATATCAGCCATGCAGACTCCATGGGCTAAATTATTTTGTGTTAAAGAAATACAGCAATTCTAATATAACTCATTCTACATATTTTGCTGTTTACATTTTACATAAGTGAAAAATAGGCTTCGTTGTAGAAATAAAAATCTGGATAATCATTTAAACTCAAACATATTGTATTTGCATTGTTTCAGTATGTAGATGCACAGAATTTAAGCAAAAATAAAGTAGTTTTAGGACGGATTCAACACTCAATATGAATTAAAAAGAACTTTAAAAAATCACGATTATGAAACAAGATGGATGCCATATATCATTTTGAAGTGGGTCATGTGATCGTTTCATATCATGGTCACGTGATCGTTTCATATAAGATGTGTAATTATTATTTTAATTTTTATTTAAAAAACTACTGAATATATTTCGTTGAATTTTTTTTTATATATTTTATGGAACAATTTGCTATTAACTAAAATTTTCGAAGCAATTTGTGAATTTTAAATCCGCTTAAAAAATGTTTGAAAAATTAGGTCCCATAGGGCTCAATCTATTTCATTTTTTCAACTCGGGTTCAATCCAAAACTAATTGGGTGATATTATTCATTTATATTCGATAGGTCCTACAGACCGTCTGAACAACATACCAAAATTTCATTTTGATTAAGTCATTTTTACGGCAGTTATTGTGCTAACGGACAGACAGACAGACAGACAGACAGAATGAACAAAGTCATAAACACTTTTCAACTTTGTTGTAAAGTGTTAAAAAAGGAATTGAATCAATATATGCAACCCCGTACTACTTATATTGCCGCAGATTAGAAAATATGCTAGTGTGTTAGTAGAAGCTTACCCGTATTGCAATATGAGTCACAAAAATATTTGCCAAAATAAAAGAGATGACGTAATAAATTGAAAGTGTCAAAAATCCCCGTAATCTTAATATCAGAAGGTCGTAATTGATTTCAATATAAGCCAATATACATCAAAATATATGCCAATATTTATCAAAATATATGCCAATATACCTGTACTACTTATATTATCGTAGCTTAGAAGATTAGAAGATATACCTGTGCATGTATAGAAGATTACTCGTACAACGTACTATATATGAGATTCAACAATTTTTGTCATAATAAAACAATGGCATAATAATTTGAAAATATCAATAATCCCTGAATCAACAGTCCCCGAAAATATCAATAATAATGATGTTTAAACCTGAAGACCGTAATTGATATTATCCAGTCAAAAATGCAATGTCAATGAAATTTATTTTATGTACCTATTTTTATTATTCAAATCGTATGCTGCATAACACATTGAATCCGTTGCTAAGCGACATGATATTATTTGCTTCAAATAAATTGATGGAAAACATATCGTCTGAATAATGCTATCTCCATGGAAGGTTTGGGGACATATTCGTCAATTTAGCGATAACTTAAAAAATCGCCAAATTTTTCGGCAGGTGGGACTGTAGTCCCATTTTGCGACAAATTGACGAAACATCATCACAATACTATCCCCTAACAAAACACAATTAATTTCATTTATTAAGCGCGATTTTATCAATTCCATGATATTTTTATGGATTTACAAATATTTTTATTAATTTGGTGATATTTTCGGTAAATGTGTTACTAAGTAGGATGGATGGACTGACCGACAAATGCTACAGAAACATCATTTCAGTACTCCATCTTAAAAAAAACAAATTTAATTTCATTGATTTGGGTCATTTTTATCAATTTGGAGACATTTCCACTAATTTGGTAAAGTTTAAGAAAAGTTACCAAGTTATTTAGAGATATTCCGCTAAATTCGTAGCTCTGAATTTGCAGATCTGAAGAATAAAATATCCTGATCCCGTGTATACTAAATGAAAACACTAAAATTGTATTAGAAGATACATACACCCGTTCTGCTCTTTTTCTGCTTCAACAATTGGCTAAATGAATTTATTGGGTAAACACAATATATGAGTTTATTAGCTAAACACAATATATCAGCTTGAAACCTCTTTGCTAAAATAAATGAAAGTGATGTACGCTGTCCGCAATTTATATAATTAAAAGAACAATCAAACCGTTCGTTTATAAATTATATTTTTACATCCATTTATTTATTATTCAAATAGAAAAATAATAATAAATATTAACAACTCATGTAATTTCATTCCGTTGCCGAACAACATAAAATAGAATCTTCCTCATAAAATGCGAAATTAAATAGCCATTTTGATTTCTTTATACTTTTCATCGTTGAGTAAAAGCTTGTGAAAGATGAACCATGGAGGTAGATTTTTCCATTTAAATTCATGTTTCAAACAACTCATGTTTTCCTATAGTGACTAATTAATGCAAAAATCCTGCACCAAACTCGGAAATAAAGTTTTATTTCATTTTGACGTATTAAACAAACGATTTTCATCCTTTCCGTTTGGATAAACCACGGAGTTGGAGAGTAGAACTGCTAGGAAAAAGTTCCGTTTTTCATTAATATCTCGACAACCCCTTGTCTTAGAAACTCGAAACTTGGACAAAATTTATGGGGGGGGGGGGCTGTTTTAAGGCTATCCGCAAAATTTCATTAAATTGAGTTCAGCCGTTTTCCCGTGATGATGAGACAAACGAAAATTCCGTTTTTTACTAATATCTCGAGAACCACTGGTCGTAGAAACTCAAAACCCAGACTAAATTTTAAGTGGGGCTATTTCTAGGCTTCCCATAAAATTTCATCAAATTCGATTCAGCCGTTCTCCTGTGATGATGGGACAAACAGACAGACAGACTGACAGATTTTCAATTTTATTTATATAGACTAGCAGCATACCCGTTCTTCGTACGGAGTATATAATATAAAGAAACTTATAATTCGCAATCATGTGCAAATTCTGTTAAAATATTAAATTTATTGCTCATAAAGAGAAGTTTAAGAATATCTGTTCTCACTATGTAAAATTATCTTCACGGGCAGATCTGAAGAATAAAACATCCTGACCCCTTTTGTAAGCAAATTTACAAAAAAAAGGAATTGAATCATTATATGCAACCCCGTACTACTTATATTGTCGCAGATTAGAAAATATGCCAGTGTGTTAGTAGAAGATTACCCGTATTACAATATGAGACTCAAAAATATTTGCCAGAATAAAGGAGATGACGCAATAAATTAAAAATACAATAATCCCCGTAATCTTTTACCAGAAGGTCGTAATTGATTCCAATATATGCCACTATATATCTAAATATATACCAATATACCTGTACTGCTTATATTCTCGTAGATTAGAAGATATAATGCATTTGTAAAAGATTATGTACAACGTACTATATATGAGTTTCAACAATTTTCGTCATAATCAAACAATGTCATAATAACTTGAAAATATCAATAATCCCTGAATCAAAAGTCCCTGAAAATATCAATAATAATAATGTTTAAACCTGAAGACCGTAATTGATATTATCCAGTCAAAATGCAATGTCAATGAAATTTATTTTATATACATATCTTTATTTTTCAAATCGGAAAAGATTTAATATAAAATCGTATGCCACATAACACATTGGATCCGTTGCTAAGCGACATGATATCATTTGCTTCAAATAAATTGATGGAAATCATATCATCTGAATAATGCGACCTCCATGGAAGATTTGGCGACATTTTAGTCAATTTAGCGATAACTTAAAAAATCCCCAAATTTATCGCCAAGTGGGACTGTAGAACAGAGAGTCCCATTTTGCGACAAATTGACGAAACATCATCACAATACTATCCCCTAACAAAACACAATTATTTTCATTTATTAAGCGCGATTTTATCAATTCTATGATATTTTTATGGACTCACAAATATTTTTTATCAATTTGGTGATATTAAAAAAATTCGTTAAATGTGTTACTAAGTAGGATGGATGGACTGTCCGACAAATGCTACCGAAACCTCATTTCAGTATTCTATTCTAATAAAACAAATCATTGATTTGCGTCATTTTTATAAATTTGCAAACATTTCCGCTAATTTGGTAAAGTTTAAGAAAAGTTACCAAGTTATTTAGAGATATTCCGCTAAACTCGTAGCTCTAAATTTGCAGATCTGAAGAATAAAATATTCTGACCCCGTTTGTTTATACTAAATGAAAACACTAAAATTGTATTAGAAGATGTACATACACTCGTTCTATTCTTTTTCTGCTTCAACAATTGGCCAAATGAATTTATTGGGTAAACACAATATATGAGTTTATTAGCTAAACACAATATATGAGCTGGAAACCTCTTTGCTAAAATAAATGAAAATGATGTACGCAGTTCGCAATTTATATAATTTAAAGAACAACCAAACCTTTCATTTAAATATATATTTTTACATCCATTATTCAAATATTTACATTTTTATTCAAATAGAAAAAATAATAATAAATATTAACAACACATTTAATTTCATTCCGTTGCCGAGCAACATGATATAAGATAGAATCTTCCTCATAAAATGCGAAATTAAATAGCCATTTTGATTTCTTTATACTTTTAATCGTTGAGTAAAATCTTGTGAAATATAACCACGGAGGTAAATTTTTCCATTTAAATTCATGTTTCAAACAATTCGTGTTTTCCGATAGTGACTAATTAATGCAAAAATCCTGCACCAAACTCGGAAATAAAGTTTTATTTCATTTCGCCGTTTTAAACAAACGATTTTCATCTTTTCCGTTTGAATAAACCACGGAGTTGGAGAGTATAACTCATAGGAAAAAGTTCCGTTTTTCATTAATATCTCGACAACCCCTGGTCTTAGAAACTCGAAACTTGGACAAAATTTATGGGGGGCTATTTCAAGGCTATCCACAAAATTTCATTAAATTCGGTTCAACCGTTTTTCCGTGATGATGAGACAAACGAAAATTTCGTTTTTTACTAATATCTCGAGAACCACTGGCCGTAGAAACTCAAAACACGGACTAAATTTTAAGTGGGACTATTTATAGGCTGCCCACCAAATTTCATCAAATTCGGTTCAGCCGTTCTCCCGTGATGATGGGACAAACAGACAGACAGACAGACAGACAGACAGACAGACAGATTTTCAATTTTATTTATATAGACTAGCAGCATACCCGTTCTTCGTACGGAGTATATAATATAAAGAAACTTGAAATTCATAATCATGCCCAAATTCTTATAGTATACTAAATGACATGTTTAATCAAAATATTCTGTTAAAATATTTAATATAATGCTCCTAAAAAGAAGTTTAAGAATCTCTGTTCTCGCTATATAAAATTATCTTCGTGGACATATCTGAAGAATAAAACATCTTGGACCCCTTATGTAAGCAAATATAAAAAAAATATGGAATTGAATCAATATATGCAAAATAAAAGCGTTAAAATTGTATGGGACCCGTACTAATTATACACGCGAATATTAGAAAATATAACCTGTATTAGTAGATTACATGTATAAATTGAAAATACCAATAAACCCGTAATCTTTAAATCTGAAGACAGTCATTTATTCCGATATATGTCAAAATTAAAGTGCTAAAATTATATGGGAAGATATACACGTACTACTTATAATGTCCAATTATTAGTAGAAGATTACCCGTTTTGCAATATGAGTCTCAAATGTTTTTTGGTAAAATACAACAGACGACGTAATAAATTGAATATATAATTAATCCCCTTAATCTTCATACCAGAAGACTGTACTTGATTCCAATATATATGCCAATATATGTCAAAATATATGCCAATATACCTGTACTACTTATATTCTCGTAGGTTAGAAGATATACCCGTGCATTCCTAGAAGATTACTTGTACAACGTACAATATGCGTGTGTCAGCAATTTTTGCCGCAATAAAACAATGGCGTAATAACTTAAAAATATCAATAATCCCTGAATCAATAATTCCGGAAAATATCAATAATAATAATGTTTAAACCTGAAGAGTATAATTGATATTATCCAGTCCAAAATGAAATGGCAATGAAATTTATTTTATATACATATCTTCATTATTCAAATCGGAAAGGATTTAATAAAAATCGTCTGCCGCATAAACACATTGGATTTAAATCCGTTGCTAAGCGACATGATATCATTTGCTTCAAATAAATTGGTAGAAAAAATATCGTCTAAATAGTTATATTTCTATGGAACATTTGGCGACAGTTTCGTCAAATTAGCGACATTTTAAAAAATCGCCAAATTTATCGCCAAGTGGGACTGTAGAACTGACAGTTCCACTTTGCGACAAATTGACGAAATATCATCACAATACTATCCCCTAACAAAAAACAATTAATATCATTTATGTAGCGCAATTTTATCAATTTCAAGATATTTTTATAGATTTGAAAACATTTTTATCAATTTGGTGACATTTTAAAAATTCGCTAAATGTATTACGTAGGATGGTTGGTCTGACAGATAAATGATAACCAAACATCATTTCAGTACTCTCTTCTAACAAAACAAAATAAAATTTCATTGATATGTAGAAGACCCAAGCCACACGACCAACCCGAAGGTTTATGGCAGCTGTTTGTGTGTCGTTTATATCAATTTGGCGACATTTCCGTCAATTTGGCAAAGTTTAAGAAAAGTTGTCAAATTAGCGATATCCCTCCAAATTCGTAGCTTTGAATTTGCAGATCTGAATGAAACATTCTTATCCCGTTTCAATATACTAAATGAAAACACTACAATTGTATTAGAAGATATACCCGCTCTACTCTTTTTCTGTTTCAACAATCGGCTATATGAATTTATTGGCTAAACACAATGAGTTTAGTAGCTAAATACGATATAGGCTTGAAAACTCTTTGCCAAAATAAATGAAATTGATGTACGCAGTCAGCAATTAATATAATTAAAAGAAAAATCAAACCGTCCATTCATAAGATATACTTTTATATCCATTTAACCATTTATTTATTATTTAAATCGAAAAAAAATAATAAAAACATTAACAAACCCATTTAATTTAATTGTGATGCCGAGCAACATGATATATCCTCCTAAAATGTTAAAATTTATTAACCACTAACAGCACACCCGTTATTCGTACGGAGTGTATAATTTAAAGAAACTTATAGTTCGCAATCATGTGCAAATTCTGTTAAAATATTAAATTTATTGCTCCTAAAGAGAAGTTTAAGAATATATGTTCTCACTATGCAAAATTATCTTCACGATCAGATCTGAAGAATAAAACATCCTGCCCCCTTTTGTAAGCAAATTTACAGAAGAAAAAATAGGAATTGAATGAATATATGCAACCCCGTACTAATTATATTGTCGCAGATCAGAAAATATGCCAATGTGTTAGTAGAAGATTACCCGTATTACAATATGCGTCTCAAAAATATTTGCCAAAATAAAAGAGATGATGTAATAAATAGAAAACATCAATAATATCCGTACTCTTTATACCAGAAGGTCGTAATTGATTCCAATATATATCAAAACATATGTCAATATACCTGTACTACTTATATTCTCGTAGATTAAAAGATATACACGTGTATTTGTAGAAGATTCGTACAACATACAATATATGAGTTTAAACAATTTTTGTCATAATAAAATAATTGCATAATAAATTGAAAATATCAGTAATCCTTGAATCAATAATCCCCAAAAATATAAATAATAAAAATTTTTAAACCTGAAGACCGTAATTGATATTATCCAGTCAAAAATGCTATAAGAAAAATCAAATCGTTCTTTTCTAAAATATATTTTTATATCCATTTATTTATTATTCAAATCGAAAAAATAATTATTAAAATTAACAGACAGATTTAATTTAATTGCGTTTCTGAGTAACATGATATAAGATAGAATCTTATAACATGTTAAATATGTCATGTCTTATAACATAAACTGCGAAATTAAATAACGATTTTGATTTCTCTATACTTCTCATTGTTCCGTAAAAGCTTGTTTTAAATAAACCATGAACCATGGAGATAGATTTCCCCTTTAAATCATGTTTCAAACAATACATGTTTTCAGAAAGTGACTAATTAACGCAAACAATCTCCCATCAAACTCAGAGATTAAATTTTAATTCACTTTCAAACGATTTTCAAGCTTTTCGTTTGGATAAACCACGGAGTTAGGGAGTAGAACTCCTAGGAAAAAGTTCCGTTTTTCATTAATATCTCGACAACCCCAGGTCTTAGAAACTCGAAACTTAGACAAAATTTATGGGGGGATATTTCAAGGCTATCCACCAAATTTCATTAAATTCGGTTCAGCCGTTTTTCCGTGATGATGAGACAAACGAAAATGTCGTTTTTTACTAATATCTCCAGAACCACTGTTCGTAAAAACTCAAAACACGGATATAATTTTAAGTGGGGCTATTTCTGGGCTACCCACAAAATTTCATCAAATTCTGTTCAGCCGTTCTCCCGTGATGATGGGACAAACAGACAGACAGACAGACAGACAGACAGACAGACAGACAGACAGATTTTCATTTTTATTTATATAGATAAAGAGAAGTTTAAGAATATCTGTTCTCACTATGCAAAATTATCTTCACGGGCAAATCTGAAGAATAAAATATCCTGGCCCCTTTTGTAAACAAATTCACACACAAAAAAAATAATTTAATTAATATATGCACCCACGTACTACTTATATTGTCGCAAATTAGAAAATATACGAGTGTGTTAGTAGAAGCTTAAACATATTGTAATATGAGTCTTAAAAATATTTACCAAAATAAAAAAGATGACGTAATAAATTGAAAGTATCAAAAATCCCCGTAATCTTAATACCAGAAGGTCGTAATTGATTCCAATATATGCCAATATATATAAAAATTTTGCCAATATACCTGTACTACTTATATTCTCGTAGATTAGAAGATATACCCGTGCATTTGTAGAAGATTACTTGTACAAAGTACTATATATGAGTTTCAACAATTTTCGTCATAATGAAACAATGGCATAATAATTTGAAAATATCAATAATTCCTGAATCAACTGTCCCCGAAATATCAATAATAATGATGTTTAAACCTGAAGACCGTAATTGATATTATCCAGTCAAAAATGCAATGTCAATGAAATTTATTTTATATACATATCTTTATTTTTCAAATCGGAAAAGATTTAATATAAAATCGTATGCCACATAACACATTGGATCCGTTGCTAAGCGACATGATATCATCTGCTTCAAATAAATTGATGGAAATCATGTCGTCTGAATAATGTGATCTCCATGGAAGGTTTGGCGACATTTTCGTCTCCATGATATTTTTATGGATTTACAAATATTTTTATCAATTTAGTAATATTAAAAAAATTAGTTAAATGCGTTACTAAGTAGGATGGATGGACTGACCGACAAATGCTACAGAAACATCATTTACAGTACTCTATTCTAAAAAAATAAATTTAATTTCATTGATTTGGGTCATTTTTATCAATTCGGAGATATTTCCTCTAATTTGGTAAAGTTTAAGAAAAGTTACCAAGTTATTTAGAGATATTCCGCTAAATTCGTAGCTCTAAATTTGCAGATCTGAAGAATAAAATATCCATATCCCGTCTGTATATATACTAAATGAAAACACTAAATTTGTATTAGAAGATACATACATCCGTTCTACTCTTTTTCTGCTTCAACAATCGGCAAAATGAATTTATTGGGTAAACACAATATATGAGTTTATTAGCTAAACACAATATATGAGCTTTGAAACCTCTTTGCTAAAATAAATGAAAGTGTGATGTACGCAGTTCGCAATATATATAATTAAAAGAACAATCAAACCGTTCATTTATTATGAGTTTATTAGCTAAACACAATATATGAGCTTGAAACCTCTTTGCTAAAATAAATAAAAGTAATGTAAACAGTCCGCAATATATATAATTAAAAGAACAATCAAACCGTTCATTTATAAAATGTATTTTTACATCCATTTATTTATTATACAAATAGAAAAAATAATAATAATCATTAACAAACACATTTAATTCCATTCCTTTGCCGAGCAACATGATATAAGATAGAATCTTCCTCATAAAATGCGAAATTAAATAACCATTTTAATTTCTTTATACTTCTAATCGTTGAGTAAAAGCTTGTGAAATACATGGAGGTTAATACATGTAAAAACATGGAGGTAGATTTTTCCATTTAAATTCATGTTTCAAACAATTCATGCTTTCAGATAGTGACTATTTAATGCAAAAATCCTGCATCAAACTCAAAAATAAAGTTTTAATTCCCTTTGACGCTTTAAACAAACGATTTTTATCCTTTCCGTTTGGATAAACCACGGAGTTGGAGAGTAGAACTCCTATAAAAAAAGTTCCTTTATTCATTAATATCTCGACAACCCCTGGACTTAAGAAATTGAAACTTGGGCAAAATTTATGGGGGGCTATTTCAAGGCCACCCACAAAATTTCATTAAATTCGGTTCAGCCGTTCTCTCGTGATGATGAGACAAACGAAAGTTTCGTTTTTTACTAATATCTCGAGAATCACTGGTCGTAGAAATTCCAACCATAGACTAAATTTTAAGTAGGGCTATTTCTAGGCTACCCACAAAATTTCATCAAATTCGGTTCAGCCGTTCTCCCGTGATGATGGGACAAACAGACAGACAGACAGACAGACAGACAGATTTTCAATTTTATTTATATAGATTATCCATTCTTTTAGACTGATTTGCTTTTCCATTTCCTGCATCTTTGCACTTCTATTCACATTTATTTTTGTTACTAAATATTTTGCTTATATTCCTATATTCCCTTGCTTATATTACTAAATATTGTGTTAATATTCTTATAATAATACTAGCAGCATACCCGTTCTTCGTACGGAGTATATAATATAAAGAAACTTGAAATTCATAATCATGCCCAAATTCTTATAGTATACTAAATGACATGTTTAATCAAAATATTCTGTTAAAATATTTAATATAATGCTCCTAAAAAGAAGTTTAAGAATCTCTGTTCTCGCTATATAAAATTATCTTCATGGACATATCTGAAGAATAAAACATCTTGGACCCCTTATGTACGCAAATATAAAAAAAAATATGGAATTGAATCAATATATGCAAAATAAAAGCGTTAAAATTGTATGGGACCCGTACTAATTATATACGCGAATATTAGAAAATATAACCTGTATTAGTAGATTACATGTATAAATTGAAAATACCAATAAACCCGTAATCTTTAAATCTGAAGACAGTCATTTATTCCAATATATGTCAAAATTAAAGTGCTAAAATTATATGGGAAGATATACACGTACTACTTATAATGTCCGATTATTAGTAGAAGATTACCCGTTTTGCAATATGAGTCACAAATGTTTTTTGGTAAAATACAACAGACGACGTAATAAATTGAATATATAATTAATCCCCTTAATCTTCATACCAGAAGACTGTACTTGATTCCAATATATATGCCAATATATGTCAAAATATATGCCAATATACCTGTACTACTTATATTCTCGTAGGTTAGAAGATATACCCGTGCATTCCTAGAAGATTACTCGTACAACGTACAATATGCGTGTGTCAGCAATTTTTGCCGCAATAAAACAATGGCGTAATAACTTAAAAATATCAATAATCCCTGAATCAATAATTCCGGAAAATATCAATAATAATAATGTTTAAACCTGAAGAGTATAATTGATATTATCCAGTCCAAAATGAAATGGCAATGAAATTTATTTTATATACATATCTTCATTATTCAAATCGGAAAGGATTTAATAAAAATCGCCTGCCGCATAAACACATTGGATTTAAATCCGTTGCTAAGCGACATGATATCATTTGCTTCAAATAAATTGGTAGAAAAAATATCGTCTAAATAGTTATATTTCTATGGAACATTTGGCGACAGTTTCGTCAAATTAGCGACATTTTAAAAAATCGCCAAATTTATCGCCAAGTGGGACTGTAGAACTGACAGTTCCACTTTGCGACAAATTGACGAAATATCATCACAATACTATCCCCTAACAAAAAACAATTAATATCATTTATGTAGCGCAATTTTATCAATTTCAAGATATTTTTATAGATTTGAAAACATTTTTATCAATTTGGTGACATTTTAAAAATTCGCTAAATGTATTACTAAGTAGGATGGTTGGTCTGACAGATAAATGATAACCAAACATCATTTCAGTACTCTCTTCTAACAAAACAAAAAAAAATGTCATTGATATGTAGAAGACCCAAGCCACACGACCAACCCGAAGGTTCATGGCAGCTGTTTGTGTGTCGTTTATATCAATTTGGCGACATTTCCGTCAATTTCGCAAAGTTTAAGAAAAGTTGTCAAATTAGCGATATCCCTCCAAATTCGTAGCTTTGAATTTGAAGATCTGAATGAAACATTCATATCCCGTTTCAATATACTAAATGAAAACACTACAATTGTATTAGAAGATATACCCGCTCTACTCTTTTTCTGTTTCAACAATCGGCTATATGAATTTATTGGCTAAACATAATATATGAGTTTAGTGGCTAAATACGATAAAAGCTTGAAAACTCTTTGCCAAAATAAATGAAATTGATGTAAGCAGTCAGCAATTAATATAATTAAAAGAAAAATCAAACCGTCCATTCATAAGATATACTTTTATATCCATTTATCCATTTATTTATTATTTAAATCGAAAAAAAATAATAAAAACATTAACAAACACATTTAATTTAATTGCGATGCCGAGCAACATGATATATCCTCCTAAAATGTTAAAATTTATTAACCACTAACAGCACACCCGTTATTCGTCCGGAGTGTATAATTTAAAGAAACTTAAAGTTCGCAATCATGTGCAAATTCTGTTAAAATATTAAATTTATTGCTCCTAAAGAGAAGTTTAAGAATATATGTTCTCACTATGCAAAATTATCTTCACGATCAGATCTGAAGAATAAAACATCCTGCCCCCTTTTGTAAGCAAATTTACAGAAGAAAAAATAGGAATTGAATAAATATATGCAACCCCGTACTAATTATATTGTCGCAGATCAGAAAATATGCCAATGTGTTAGTAGAAGATTACCCGTATTACAATATGCGTCTCAAAAATATTTGCCAAAATAAAAGAGATGACGTAATAAATTGAAAACATCAATAATATCCGTACTCTTTATACCAGAAGGTCGTAATTGATTCCAATATATGCCAATATATATCAAAACATATGTCAATATACCTGTACTACTTATATTCTCGTAGATTAAAAGATATACACGTGTATTTGTAGAAGATTCGTACAACATACAATATATGAGTTTAAACAATTTTTGTCATAATAAAATAATTGCATAACAACTTGAAAATATCAATAATCCTTGAATCAATAATCCCCGAAAATATAAATAATAATAATTTTTAAACCTGAAGACCGTAATTGATATTATCCAGTCAAAAATGCAATAAGAAAAATCAAATCGTTCTTTTCTAAAATATATTTTTATATCCATTTATTTATTACTCAAATCGAAAAAATAATTATTGAAATTAACAGACAGATTTAATTTAATTGCGTTTCTGAGTAACATGATATAAGATAGAATCTTATAACATGTTAAATATGTCATGTCTTATAACATGAACTGCGAAATTAAATAACGATTTTGATTTCTCTATACTTCTCATTTTTCCGTAAAAGCTTGTTTTAAATAAACCATGAACCATGGAGATAGATTTCCCCTTTAAATCATGTTTCAAACAATTCATGTTTTCAGAAAGTGACTAATTAACGCAAAAAATCTCCCATCAAACTCAGAGATTAAATTTTAATTCACTTTCAAACGATTTTCAAGCTTTTCGTTTGGATAAACCACGGAGTTAGGGAGTAGAACTCCTAGGAAAAAGTTCCGTTTTTCATTAATATCTCGACAACCCCAAGTCTTAGAAACTCGAAACTTGGACAAAATTTATGGGGGGATATTTCAAGGCTATTCACCAAATTTCATTAAATTCAGTTCAGCCGTTTTTCCGTGATGATGAGACAAACGAAAATTTCGTTTTTTACTAATATCTCAAGAACCACTGGTCGTAGAAACTCAAAATACGGATATAATTTTAAGTGGGGCTATTTCTGGGCTACCCACAAAATTTCATCAAATTCGGTTCAGCCGTTCTCCCGTGATGGTGTGACAAACAGACAGACAGACAGACAGACAGACAAATTTTCATTTTTATTTATATAGATTTTTGCAATATACAGTAGAGAAAAGTCAACTGTTTATATTTCAAACACAAAAGCAGAAGAATAGATTTTATATATTAGGAGTTTTTCCTTGCAGTTAGAAATCGTTCAATTTTTTTTTTTTTTTTTTTTTTTTTTTCCAGCTACGTGATCTATTTCAAGATGGATTTTGTTCAATTTTACCGAAGAATGATAAAAAAGGCGTTATTTTGGATAAGTAAAGAAATCTGTCTTCAAATATTTGTCCTATTGGTCACATTTTTTGGAATAAATGATGCATATAACGCCGGCAGATTTTTAAAAGATTCTAAAACGTATGCTTAGAGGCATTTTTAAAGTTCTAGGTTCATCGTTTTTTACGCTTTATTTCTCTTATCGTCTAGAGAGATGCGATTTTTCACACAGCATGCTGAGACAGGACGAAGATACTGAAGCGTTTTATGAGATAGAGAAATCAACAGAGTTAGCAAGTTGTTCAATACATTTTCTTGAAATTACTTAATAACACAAGAGACATGGGTACTCAAAAAGATGGTGTTACTACATATTTCCGGATTGACGATGATTGGAATCATCATGACGAGAGACGTTGTTGAAACTCAGGAAGTAATCAAATATTTCATGAAATAACAAGATTGTTTTGAATTGAGAAATGCTGATACTGAAAATCATCTATCTTATCTGCTATTCCATTGTATCTATTTCATCTTAACGAGTGCATAATAAGCAAATATCCCGTACATCATTTTTGCAACAGAAGCGTGATTCTAGTTTTTAGCGGCTCCTGTCACTATGTATTCATGGTTACTAATCTCTTTCTCACAATTTCTTACTATTCATTAACATACTTAGATTTTTTCCTACTATTATAATATATAGTATAGCGAAAGTATTCACGAAAATTCTCGATTTCGACATTTTGAGGCCAATATATGTTTTAGAACCTCCTGCACACGTTTTGACGATTTTGGGAGTTGTGTTCGTCTGTTTATCTGCCTGTGGTCAATTTCTTATGTACACAATAGCGGCTGCAGTTAATAATTAATTCTCACTAAATTTTATTTCGGTTTTGTTTACGAAGAATCTAGAACTAGATAGAGTGTTTTGAAATTCGAGCGAAACCTTTATATTTCCTTTATATAAAATTTAAAAAAATGAAAATTTAATTAAAGTGAAAACTTAAATCATGCAAATGTTTTCATTTTGAAGTATGATTTCTTGAATTGATACTTTTGCATCATAATAAGCAATATTTTTGTTTCTGCAAGCAATAGTTTTGTTGCAATCATGCACCTAAGCAATATAGTATCTATATAATAAAAGGCAATGTCTGTGTGTCTGTGTGTCTGTCTTATACACTATACGTTTCGCGACCGCGCGTCGGAGAGCTACGAAATTTTGCAATCGGAGACCTGGGGGGGAGGGAAGGGGACACGTGAAAACCGATTTTCAAAATTCTAATTATTTTTTTATTTATTTAATGTTTTATGCGATTTCGACCTTTTTTTGCCTTTTTTGCCCTTTTTTCTCCACGATCCAGACGTCGTAGAAAAAAACAACTCACACCATCGGAAAGAGCAGACAATTGCGAGTAAAAATATATCAATTTCAAATCTCCATTTCGATTTCTAATATTTTTTAAAGATTTTAAAACAAAAGTCACTTTTGGCTCAAAAAAACGATTTTTGGTTTTTAAATTATCGCATAGTAAAAAGTACTCATAATTTCGACTAATAATTTACATTTTTAGAAAGCTGAAGTATCTGGCATTCTTACAGGTCTAATCTGGTCCAGAAATAATGAAAATTGCCTTCAGGATCGCAATTTTAAAGACGTCATGATTTTAAATTTCTCGGCGTTCCGTTCGTTTCTCCCCCGCTGAAGCAGGGAAGGTGGTGGGTGGGGACGTCAAGGTGGAGGTGACGTCACGGTTCCGAATAGAGCGCCTTTGCTCTATATAAATTATTATATTTGTATTTTAAATGATGGGACGATCTGGATTTTTTAAATGTATATTTTAACTTTTGGATATTTTAAATGGATATTTTAATTTTATGGATATTTTAAATGATGGAACAATGAAACAATGGAATGAGGATGATGGAATTAAGCATATGGTCATTTTAAATTGCAAATTAGCGCGCGGGAAGTTAGCGGTAGGCCCGGGTTCGATTCCCGCCACTGCCAAAACTGCCGCCGTGTTTACGTGGAATACGATCACGTTAAATATGTGGGTCCGTAAGTCCTTCCGAGAGGTTGGTGGTAGGGGAAGGAGGATACGGCCCCTGTGGATGCCTCCCCCACTGGGTTCCCGTCTAAATTGGGTGAATATGTAGAAAGTTATGGAGATTGTCGCGGAGGGCGCGGCAGCCCAGTGGTTAGCGCGCGGGAATTGCACTCAGTAGGCCCGGGTTCGATTCCCGCCACTGCCAAAACTTACGCCACGTTCACGCAGAGTACGATCACGTTAAACATGTGGGTTCGTGAGTCCTTCCGAGAGGTTGGTGGTAGGGGAAGGAGGGTACGGTCTAAATTGGGTGAATAAAAATAAAGTTATGGAGATTGTCGCGGAGGGCGAAGTAGCCCCGTGGTTAGCGCGCGGGAATTGCACGCGGTAGGCCCGGGTTCGATTTCCGCCACTGACATGGAGTACGATCACGTTAAACATATGGGTCCGTATGTTTTTCCGAGAGGTTGGTGGTAGGGGAAGGAGGGTACGTTCCCTGTGGATGCCTCCCCCACTGGGTTCCGGTCTAAATTGGGTGGCACATCCTGGACGTCCAACCAGTTACCAGGCCCGGGTTCGATTCCCAAAATTGCCGCCGTGTTTACGCGGAGTACGAGCACGTTAAACATGTGGGTCCGTGAGTCCTTCCGAGAAGTTGGTGGTAGGGGAAGGAGGGTACGGTCTAAATTGGATGAATAAAAAGAAAGTTATGGAGATTGTCGCGTAGGGCAAAGTAGCCCAATGGTTAGCGCGCGGAAATTGCACTCGGTAGGCCCGGGTTCGATTCCCAAAATTGCCGCCGTATTTACGCGGAGTACGATCACGTTAAACATGTGGGTCTGTAAGTCCTTCCGAGAGGTTGGTGGTAGGGGAAGAAGGGTACGGTCCCTGTGGATGCTTCTCCCACTTGGTTCCGGTCTAAATTGGGTGAATAAAAAGAAAGTTATGAAGAATATCGCGGAGGGTGAAGTACCCCAGTGGTTAGTGCGCGGGATTTGCACTTGGTAGGCCCGGGTTCGATTCCCAAAATTGCCGAATAAAAATAAAGTTATGGAGATTGTCGCGGATGGCACGGTAGCCCAGTGGTTAGCGCGCGGGAATTTCACTCGGTAGGCCCGGGTTCGATTCCCGCCATTGCCAAAACTGCAGCCGTGTTCACGCGGAGTACGATCACGTTAAACGTGTGGGACTGCAAGTCCTTCCGAGAGGTTTGTGGTAGGGGAAGGAGGGTACGGTCTCTTTGGATGCCTCCCCCACACGTGAAAACCGATTTTCAAAATTCTAATTATTTTTTTATTTATTTAATGTTTTATGCGATTTCGACCTTTTTTTGCCTTTTTTGCCCTTTTTTCTCCACGATCCAGACGTCGTAGAAAAAAACAACTCACACCATCGGAAAGAGCAGACAATTGCGAGTAAAAATATATCAATTTCAAATCTCCATTTCGATTTCTAATATTTTTTAAAGATTTTAAAACAAAAGTCACTTTTGGCTCAAAAAAACGATTTTTGGTTTTTAAATTATCGCATAGTAAAAAGTACTCATAATTTCGACTAATAATTTACATTTTTAGAAAGCTGAAGTATCTGGCATTCTTACAAGTCTAATCTGGTCCAGAAATAATGAAAATTGCCTTCAGGATCGCAATTTTAAAGACGTCATGATTTTAAATTTCTCGGCGTTCCGTTCGTTTCTCCCCCGCTGAAGCAGGGAAGGTGGTGGGTGGGGACGTCAAGGTGGAGGTGACGTCACGGTTCCGAATAGAGCGCCTTTGCTCTATATAAATTATTATATTTGTATTTTAAATGATGGGACGATCTGGATTTTTTAAATGTATATTTTAACTTTTGGATATTTTAAATGGATATTTTAATTTTATGGATATTTTAAATGATGGAACAATGAAACAATGGAATGAGGATGATGGAATTAAGCATATGGTCATTTTAAATTGCAAATTAGCGCGCGGGAAGTTAGCGGTAGGCCCGGGTTCGATTCCCGCCACTGCCAAAACTGCCGCCGTGTTTACGTGGAATACGATCACGTTAAATATGTGGGTCCGTAAGTCCTTCCGAGAGGTTGGTGGTAGGGGAAGGAGGATACGGCCCCTGTGGATGCCTCCCCCACTGGGTTCCCGTCTAAATTGGGTGAATATGTAGAAAGTTATGGAGATTGTCGCGGAGGGCGCGGCAGCCCAGTGGTTAGCGCGCGGGAATTGCACTCAGTAGGCCCGGGTTCGATTCCCGCCACTGCCAAAACTTACGCCACGTTCACGCAGAGTACGATCACGTTAAACATGTGGGTTCGTGAGTCCTTCCGAGAGGTTGGTGGTAGGGGAAGGAGGGTACGGTCTAAATTGGGTGAATAAAAATAAAGTTATGGAGATTGTCGCGGAGGGCGAAGTAGCCCCGTGGTTAGCGCGCGGGAATTGCACGCGGTAGGCCCGGGTTCGATTTCCGCCACTGACATGGAGTACGATCACGTTAAACATATGGGTCCGTATGTTTTTCCGAGAGGTTGGTGGTAGGGGAAGGAGGGTACGTTCCCTGTGGATGCCTCCCCCACTGGGTTCCGGTCTAAATTGGGTGGCACATCCTGGACGTCCAACCAGTTACCAGGCCCGGGTTCGATTCCCAAAATTGCCGCCGTGTTTACGCGGAGTACGAGCACGTTAAACATGTGGGTCCGTGAGTCCTTCCGAGAAGTTGGTGGTAGGGGAAGGAGGGTACGGTCTAAATTGGATGAATAAAAAGAAAGTTATGGAGATTGTCGCGTAGGGCAAAGTAGCCCAATGGTTAGCGCGCGGAAATTGCACTCGGTAGGCCCGGGTTCGATTCCCAAAATTGCCGCCGTGTTTACGCGGAGTACGATCACGTTAAACATGTGGGTCTGTAAGTCCTTCCGAGAGGTTGGTGGTAGGGGAAGAAGGGTACGGTCCCTGTGGATGCTTCTCCCACTTGGTTCCGGTCTAAATTGGGTGAATAAAAAGAAAGTTATGAAGAATATCGCGGAGGGTGAAGTACCCCAGTGGTTAGTGCGCGGGATTTGCACTTGGTAGGCCCGGGTTCGATTCCCAAAATTGCCGAATAAAAATAAAGTTATGGAGATTGTCGCGGATGGCACGGTAGCCCAGTGGTTAGCGCGCGGGAATTTCACTCGGTAGGCCCGGGTTCGATTCCCGCCATTGCCAAAACTGCAGCCGTGTTCACGCGGAGTACGATCACGTTAAACGTGTGGGACTGCAAGTCCTTCCGAGAGGTTTGTGGTAGGGGAAGGAGGGTACGGTCTCTTTGGATGCCTCCCCCATTGGGTTCCGGTCTAAATTGTGTGGCACTTCCTGGCCTTCCAAGCAGTTACCTTACACCTTTCTGGTAGGTCGCGCCAACGAGTTTGCCACGGTCAGAATTTTCAAGGGTAGCGAACAGGCTGGTCGCCAAAGGCGGCTAGTACCAAAATAAAATTTTAATAAATTTATGAACATTGAGATTTTAAAGACGTTATTATCAGATTCACCTTATTGAAAAATTTTTATCGTGTATGCTACAGATATTCACTTGTTAGTATCGGGATATTATCGATATATAGGCGAAAAGGTGCAACATAAAATGTGAAAAGTGGTAATTTACTCTGTTTATGATATTTTTAAGCTTTGTGAGAATCCTTAATTTAATGAATTATTAAAGACATAAAGTAAAGATGAATGTAAATCTGTAGGGAAAGTCATGTGCTGTCCATATCAGATTTCTTCTATAAAAAACGCAGTGTCATACACAAACTGCTGTTTTCAATTTATTCTTAAACATATCATTGTCTGGTATTTTCCATACTACTCTCAGAGAAATGTTTTGTTTTACATTTGAAACTAAACTGTCAGAAATTAAATTCGAGAATCACAATGAGCCATTATTAATTAAGATTTTGCTGGCTAATCACATGAAGTAATTCCTCCGTATCTAAGTGAAAATAAATGTAAGGGATAACTTTTCTTTTTTTTTTAGATCCATCCCTGAAATACCACCGAGAATTCGCGTGATTATCTTAAAAGCCATTTTCTAGTAGTAAATATTTGATATTATCGTCTGCGGTATTCTGAATATTTTATGCCTTCTTGTGGTTGCAGGAACTGATTTTTTTTAATGAAAAATTGGGTTTTCCTTTATATGATCAAGGAAGTACAGCCAAAATTATTTGTCAACGAGAAGTATAAGTTATTTGGCGTATTTCTTGGTTTAAAATAGGTGCAAATGTCAGTAGTATTCTTAATGGTATTGTTTTTCAAAATATTCTGTCAAAATACTTTTTTTAATTAACCTAAAAATAAATGTAATGATTTTACTTTCCCTACAATACATGGTAATGTATTATAGGAAAAGTATTGGAATCGTGTCAAAAATCGCAACTCGAGTTTTCGTATCTACACGTTTTGGGGCCTTTAGAATACGGAAAAACTATTTTTAGTGTGACGCTTGTGTATGTGTGTGTGTTTATCTCTGGTTGTCAGTGCAATGTATGCATTCACTCTAACTCAAAAGCTCATTGATCAAATTAAAATAAAATATATTGGTAAGTCACTTGTGGATTACTCTGTTGCTGATTTGATTATGGAATGGTTTGGGAAAAAAAAACTGCCTTTTTTGCAAATAGCCCGCAATAATCGTATGTATTTGCTCTAGCTACAAATCTGAGTGACCAAATTTCACAACATTTAGTAGATAAGTCACTTAAGATTTACCATGCTACTAATTATATTTTGGTAGGATTCGGGAAAAAAGAACCTGTATTTTAATTGGAATACAAAAATCAAGGAAAACAATGTTAGAAAAGAAATATACCACTCTCCAAGCACTACTTTTTCCATTGTCGAAAATTAATTACTAGCTTATTTTTGTATTAAATCAATCGATGTCATGATTTACATTTAATGAGCAACTTTTTTTGCATGAAGGACAGTGTAATATTAAAGGATTATCGTAACTGCCTGATTTCGGATAACCTAAACATAAAAGTGCAAAGTTCATTTTTAAAATATGACATAGCATTTTATATTTCATTCTGCTCTCCTCACAAAAATAAATGTACTCATATTGAATATGTGATTGTTATAAATGTTAAGGAAAACGGAATAGTTCGCGATTGTAAGATAGCTTACTTCATAAACAAAGTACTGCTCATGAGCAATGATGAGGCTCATGAGCAATGTTGAGGCTCATAAGCATTGTTGAGGCTCATGAGCAATGTTGAGGTTCATGGGCAATATTGAGGCTTATGAGCAATGTTGAGGTTCATGAGCAATATTGAGGCTCATGTGCAATGTTGAGGCTCATGAGCAATGTTGAGGCTCATGAGCAATGCTGAGGCTCATGAGCATATCAATATATGTCTGGAAGCCTTTCTCCTCCTAAAGCTCGGAGTTAATACACATACTAGCATACACATACTAGCATACTCATACTAGCATACTCCGGCCGTCCAAATGGTTGCTCAAGTCCTCAGGGCGAGTCGGACGGTCTGGGTCTTCAACATACTAGCATACTACTCTTACTTACAGCACCACCTCGTGGAAAATTTTGAAGCATACATGTGGGCAATATGCATGGGCATCGATATGACATAAGCACGGCCAAGTTCCTGTAGAATACATGTCCTCATATCCATCTTGAACATTTGTTTCCTCTAATCTTTTGCTTAGGATGAGCCGTTTCACCTCTTTCTTGAGGTATGCCAGAAGTCCTTAATTTGGTTGAGCTCAATCGAATTTGGGACTTGGTTCAGAACTTGTGCCCCATTTTGGCGAGGCCAAGTGGTGATAGATCGTTCAGTGTACAGCTTGGAGATAACTTGCAGCAAAACTGCATCTACCTGGTGGTGGGTTACGGAAATCAACAGATACATGTAGCAAATTTCCATGACTGTATTGTTCATTGACAGCCTCTTCAAATGGAACCAAATCACCAATGATAGAGTATCCCCTTCTCCTGCACTCACACAGTATCTGGCAAATTGAATTCGTGCTTTGCACAGTTTTGGACAACTCTTTTATTCGACCAGCGGATGACTCTTCGTCCAATATTTTCGTATAGGTCTAGGAAGGACGACGCGTTAGACAAAATTAATCTCCGCCATTCAGTCTATATACAGGTCAAGTAGTCTCTGGTCTAATTAAACTGCATTTTTCTTTGAGTTTGCATAAACATTGCTTTAAATTACTTCCGCACGATCCGTAGCCAATTGGATTGTACTTGGCAGCGCAAATTGGCGGCATAGCTCATCCAGTTCGTCGTCTCAAAAGCATCTCCTCGTGTGCGAGCAGTCTCAATCTCTGGTTTGCCATTTTTCGAGCCTCAAACAACGCATAGCCTGCACCAGAGTTCATACTGTCTTTTGTTTTCATATTATCGACTGAGAGAGACCCAAAGTAGCAAGAAATTGCATATCCAACTGAGCAACGTCTGTCAAGAGTTGGTTGAGCGTATATTTATTACCTTCGAGTTTTGGGAGGAGTAATTATTCCAGGTATCTATCAAGATGCCTGTTACTGTCTTTGTACCGATTTTTGTCATAAACCCTAACTAAATGTCAGTACTTTGTTCAATACACATGTTTCCTTACAAACGCAAAATTATCTGTTTTTCTTATCGTTCATAATAACCGTAAATTGTATGTGGGTATATTTATTGCCACACAAATGCCATTTTTGAATATTCTAAACATGTGCAATGTTATACCAATCTTTATTTTTAATTCTGCAATCAAAACTTTAATTGAACGCAATTACAATAGGTGTAATCATTATACAAACTATTGTTTTAACTGCTGGTGATTGAAACATGATTTAAGCACAAACTTTAAAGAACGATCAGTACAATATTTAACGATTTCTGCGCTGTTTCGTCTGTTTCCAGCTGAGAATAAAATTGACAGCAGGCTGCGAGAAAAATTAAGAACTTGGTAATACAAACAACTTCTATTGTCTGAGGAGAATATAATTATTAGTGACAAATCAGTAACATCTATATATAAATGTTGCGTTCTGTGTCTGTTTGTCTTTTCTAATTATCGACAATATTGCATTCTAAGTTTTGATGTTACTAATTTCTAGATTTATGTATTAACATGAATTTCTTATAATCGCCGCATTAAATACAATATATATGAAATATATTCGTAGTAATTACAAAAAAAAGTATGTTTTTCTTAATATATGGTTACATTATAAGCTTTTACAAGACATCCACGTAGATCAACATGTTGTAAAAGCAACGTTAACTTGAATGTATTGTAGAAAATATGAACGTAGAAAATATTTATGTATTATTATGCGTATAATGATGATACTATGGTTTCTATAGTATCAGAAATTAACTTGAATACCAATTTAGAAAGCGTATTTTTTGAATTATGGAAGAATACGAATATAAATTTGAATTTTAATTACGAAATTAGTTTAGTTGATTAAAATTCAAACCATGGGTGTTGCATAAAAACATTTTAGTTTTCAATTTTTAATATTTTAATAGATTTTAATATATGGATATATGATTTAGAGGATGGCTATAGGTTTTGCGATACCACTTTACAGTGAAGTTACCTTTGCGACAAGTACAGTTATGTTATATAGACCATTAATCTAAAAGCAACTCCTCGAAAGGGCAATAATATATAAACTATTTATATTTTAATGTAACAAAGCAAAGTGCATATACCTTTAGATTACGTTTCTACCGAAACGAATTCTAAATTTCTAATTCTTCTGAATTCATTGTAGAGAAATTTTTCACTACCACACATGGTGGATTGGAATATAGTGAAAGTAATAGAATTGAAAAATTAGAATTCGAGATTTCGAAGAATTTACTCTTTCTGATCATTCTATAACACTAGTTATTTTATTAATGTATGTGTGTATCTCTGGGAACTGTATTATCCAATGCAGCTAAAAAACTATAAGATGACATTTAAATAAATGTTGTAGTTGAATCCTTTCTGGGTTATTCTGACACTCATTAGAATTTAGTGCATTTGAAAGAAAAAATAAATTGCCTATTTTCTGAAAGACTTATAAATGACTTATTAAAAATTACCGAATGATTTATTAACACGAAAGATTAATCATGCATAAAGCATTGATTATGAAACACTTTACAACTGAAATGGAATTTTAATTAAACATCTAAAATGCGACGCATTTAGCGGTGATATTTTTTTAATTATCAACGAACTACATTAATTTATTTTACTTGAAAACTTAAAATTTCATCGAAAAATAATTAAACTTTATACAAATGACGTCATGGAAATATAAATCGTTTGTTTCTCCATATAAAAGCAGTGAATTTCATGCACTTTTATTCCGTACTCCATAGTTAAATAATATTGCGTTGTTGTTGACACCCAGACCCGACCAGAAAGGTGTAAGATAACTGTTTAGACGGCCAGGAAGTGCCACCCAATTTAGACCGGAACCCAGTGAGGGAGGCATCCACAGGGACCGTACCCTCCTTCCCCTACCACCAACCTCTCGGAAGGACTTACGGATCCACATGTTTAACGTGATCGTACTCCGCATGAACACGGCGGCAGTTGTGGTAGCGTGCAAATCCAGCGCGCAAGCCACCGGACTACCGCGCCCGAAATGTGCCAATAGCACGCGGTGTTCCCAGGTGGTCACCCACCTAAGTACTTACCGCGCCCAATGCTGCTTGACTTCGGTGATGTAACGAGAACCGGTGTTTTCAGCACAGTAGGGCCGTTGGCTCAAATAATATTGCGTGAAAAATTTCAGCAATTCTTATAATCATCTTACAATCGTTTGTTTAAATTTTGTATTGGGTAAAATTAGGTTTTGCTGTAGAAGTAATCAAAATTTGATGATCATTTAAATTTAAAAAAATATTGTAATTGCGTTGGCACAGAATACAGATGCACAGAAAATAAGCTAAAATGAAGTGGTTTTAGGACGAATGCAACACTAAATATAAATTTAAAAGAACTTTAAAAATCACGATTTAGACTCTGGGAAAATATATGTGTGCCATATTTTATTCTGAAGTGGGTCACGGGTCCTCTTCATATTATATAGATGCAATTACTATTTTTATTTTTATTTAAAAAACTTCCAAACACATTTTGCTGAAACTTCTTATATATTTTATGGCATAATTTGAATATTTTCTAAAATTTTCGAAGCAGTTTGTGAATTTTAACTTTGCTTAAGAAATGTTTGAAAATTAGGTCCCATAGTGTTCAATGAACTTCATTTTTTAATCCTAGTTCAATCCAAAACTTATTGGGTGATATTATTCATTCACATTCCCATACGTTCCATAGACCGTCTCAACAACATACTAAAATTTCATTTTGATAAAGTTATTTTTACAGCAATTTTTGTGCGAACGGGCAGATAGACAGAAATAATGAACAAAACCATAAACGCATGTCAACTATAATGTAAAGAGTTAAAAAATGACAAAATTACAATTGGGATGTGTATAATTTAATTATATAGGATACATTTTTGATATACGTACATTTTGAGAACAAAATCATTAAGATTCATTCTTGATCTAATTAAAAATCATTATCGAGATATTTTAGTTTTAATTTTGGAGTCATTTTAAATGCGTTAGTAGGCCACCAAATGAATAGAAAAATCGTAAATGTGCTGTAATTTCATATAAGTATACATTTCATGTGTGTACTTATAAAATTAATAGGGATATTTGTTAAAATAAAATTCATTATTTGTAAAACAAAGAAATATAGATAAAAAATGAAAAATAAAAATTTGGGTCTGTAGGGAATGTCACCATAAAACTATTGATTGTGAAAACATTTGATAATCACAGTATATATTAAATGTACAGAATAAAACTATTAAAAAGAAAGTTTTGTATTTTTTAAATCTCTTTTTTGTATTTTGAAAGCTGATGTTTCAATTAGATATAGCCCATAATGATTTTAAGAAACTTATACCTGCATCGGTCGACATTTGAAAATAAAATTTCAATACAGTTTTAAACGTGTTATGAGATAATTTAATTTAGATGATAATTTGCTAGATGATAATTTGATCATGTTAAGAGATCATTTTATTACTAACTTTAAAGCAAACAGTATAATAAACTTTTTCGAATTTTTCTGCCGTAAACAAATGACACTCACAAAAATAATTTACGATATGAAATTTCAAAACTTATTGTTTACATCTTTCATAAACACATTAGTATTTATACACCTTTCATAAACAAGATAGCGTTTATTCCTATAATTCCTATATCACCCATATGTTTTTAAAATTTACTAAATTTATTTTCGATTACTATAGTAGTTGTTTCTTAAACGATTAGACAGTTTGTGTATTAAAACTATAACGATACTAAATTTGAGTTAGGTACCAAATATCTAACGCAAACAATAACCATTAGTCTTGTAAAGGTCTCATTATTCCAGTTGGGGATTTATTCAACCGCAGATTGTTGAACTGGCCACCCTTTACTCTAATCGTTGAGCTTCTAAGATTCCAACTTCGTATCGTTTAATTGAACTCTGTAATCTCTTCCATCTAAAGTCAGGATGAGCGTAAATCTTCCGATATGAACAAACAACTTAGTCTCTGCAATTTATATCCAGGCTAGCATCCTGTGTGATCGTGATGTTGAAACTGGCTCTATAATTCACAGGGTCCACTGGTCTACGCCATAAGTCACAGGGTCCACTGCTTTACGCCATAATTCACAGGGTCCAATGCCTTACGCTATAATTCACGGGGTCCACTACATGGGGCTTTTGCTGACCCTCATTATCATTGCATCTAAAAAGTTTAAATTCGTTCGGGTTCTATTGTAAAGGTCTCACTCTCTTTGCCTGGATCTTTGAACTGGGCAACAGATAAATCTAACCATTAAAATCTAAAACCATTCTAAACCATTCTAATTCTCTAACCATTAAAAACAGATAAATCTAAAACTCTAACCATTGAGCAACTGGAACAAAATTTCAACTTCTTCTCATCGAAGTGGACCACATAGACTATCAGGCTACGATTTCAACATTTACAAAAAATTGAAAAGTGTTTTGGTGGGAAACGTTGCCCCCAACTAATTTAAACAAGATTGAATGACGATATCGATAAAATGCATTATTATATGGTTAATATATATCAATATTTTTTGCGAGAAAATATTTTCACATCGAACTCCATCGTTTTAGAAGTTGCCAGTTTTTAGAAAAATCCATATGCTGATCATATCCTGTTATATAAAAGTATATTGCAATTGAGTCATATAATTCCAAAATATGAAACGAAAAATAGTTGAACACTAAAACTGATTATTACAACTGAATTATATTTAAATAGACTATGTGTTATAAAAACACGAACTAGGAACAACAAATAAAAACATTAAATTAAATCTGTCACTCTGTAATGTAATGCAAAATCCCTTAAAAATATGCCACCGCTAAACTGAAATTAAAATCTTTTGTCAGGCTGCCCTACTTTTTGAACTTGCGAAATTAATTTGTAATTTCAGTGCTGTCATATAATTTTGACTGTTATGCAAATTAAGGGACGGGCGTTGAAGTGGAAAGGTTAATTTTAAAGATAGCTATTATGCACAGATATAAGTTACAAAGGATTTCTAACTTGATAAGTGAAGTTTTTTCCTGGAGAGATTGGACCAGAAAAATTGTTTTCATCCGTGCTGCTAATACTAACGACGTGTCTTTATATTTTGACGCACGTGAAATGGGGAAAATGGAATATTAGGACAATACCAATTTGTTTGATGTTAATCAACAAAACATAAATGTGTTAATCAATAAACACAAACTTTATATAATGCGTGAACGTTACTTCAATAATCTGCCATACAGAATGGGAAATAAAATATTAGTTACCAGTAATTTTGGCAAATGCATATACCTTGGAACATTTATGAAATGATCGTCTGATTTGTAAGCTTATTACTCTCTCTGCAATACATGGTAATGTATAGGGAAAGTATTGAAATCATGGCGAAAATTACAACTCAAATTTTTGATGGATCTACACGTTTTTATGACATCTAGGGCACGAAAAAACTGCTTTTAGGGTAACATCTGTGTGTGCGTCTGTGTGCCTATCTGTGCAATGAATGTATCCACTCTAGTTGGAAAACTAACTGACCGATTTTCGTAAAATTCTATACGTAAGATCCTTGTGTGTAATCCTGGTGTTGATTAGAATTTGGTACGATTCCGGATAAAATAATTTGCTGTTTTTGCCAAGTGGACCGCAAAAATTGTCAAAATATATAATAAGTCACTACGTAGTATGCTCAAATATATCAATTAAATGCTTGTTTTATACCCTATTTTGACGCTGAAAATATGAAGATCAACCCCATTACTCAAGGAATAACCATTCTGGAGATATTTTATTATTTTCTAATTGTCGCTAAGCTTGTTTTGAAAATAAGTCCAGTTATCAAGTGAGAACGAAAATTCAATTGAAGGTGAAAATTCAGTATAATTTAAAATAATTATGGATGTTATTTTGTGCAATTAAACCCAATTTAATAAATTAATGAAGAATTAAGAGAACGTGAATATTAGTATGCAGGGAAAGTCATGTGCTGACTTCCTCAGATTTTTTTATCTTCGAATTACTAATTTATAGGGTTGCCACGATAATCATACAAATTCGTTTTGAAAATCATACAAAATTCTGATGATTTGCTGAATGTGATTATGTTACATGATGTGAAAGGATGTGTTTAAGATATCTTACAGCAAAATTTGAATAATTTACATTTTATATGTGTTTGGTTATTGTTACATGTTAAAAAGTATATATTTTTTTACCTTTAAAATTCGTTTGTTTACTGTTAAATATTAAAATTTTTATAATTTGCTTGTTTTTAATCATAATTTAAAATATTTATTTTTTTCATTTTATCTGCTTTTCAAAATATTTATTTTATTTTTCAAAGGAATTTATTTGGTTACACTTTAATTTATTCTGTTTACGTAATTGTTTATCTTTGCTGCGACAAAAATTGATAACCATTGCATATGAACAAAGCACGCAATTTTGACGCTTTATTATGCACGTTTAAAGTTGATAAATTCATTACTTAATAAAACTGTTTTATTACTTATAATGCCATTATGTGTTTAAAAGGCACCGGTTAGCATCTGCTAGGGCTTTACACGTTACTCCTGTTAATTTGCAACATTTCTGAAATTCATCTTATTTCAATACAATTTAACAAATATTTATTAAATTCATAAGGTTATGTATATGTACATATCATATATACCAGTATACATTGTACAGAACCTTGCTGGCTCAACCGGAAATCGAACCACTCAGCTTCGTACTGGCTATCTACTGTGACGGAAGTTGCAAACTCTTCCCGTTCTCTGCTGTCTGTTCTACCGTTGAGCTACTGTGACGGAATTGCAAACTCTTATTATAAAAGTGGAACGTATTTGCACAACCACTTCCATCGTTTTACAAGCTGTTAGTTTTTGGAAAATTCAGTATGCTGAAACAATATTATTTTATAAATGTATATTGTAAATCAATCATGTAACTCCACGATATGAAAAACAAAATTTTTGAACGTTAAAACTGATTTTTAACAATGAGATTAACAATTTGCCAATATTTATATTGAATACTGTGTTATAAAACACAGAAATAAGAATAATAAATAAAACTGTTAAATGCGAAACGTCTCTTTTAATGTAATATAATCCAAAACCTCTTAAAAATAAACCACCACTAAACTGAAATTAAAATCTATCTTCGGGAAATGGGTGCCCTACTTTTTAAACTTAGGAAATTAATTTGAAATTTCAGTGCTGTCATATAATTTTGACTGTTATGCAAATTAAGAGACGAACGTTGAAGTGGAAAGGTTAATTTTAAGGATAGCTATTATGCACAGATATAAGGTACAAAGGAATTCTAACTTGATAAGTGAAGTTTTCCCTTGGAAAGATTGGACAAGAAAACTGTTTTCATCCATGCTGTTAATACTAACGACGCGTCTTTATATTTTGACGTACGTGGAATGGGGAAAATGTAATATTAGAAGAATACCCATTTGTTTGATGTTAATCAATTTAAACACAAACTTTATATAATGCGTGAACGTTATTTCAATAAATTGCCTTTCAGAATAGAAAATGAAATATTAGTTAATGTGGCATAAGGATTTTAAAAAGGGAACTCACAGTTAAACTTACAATTAACATTAATTGATTATTATTATTATTAAGCATTAAAGACATGGCCGTTGATCTCATAAAGTTGAATTAACATTTAAATCGTACATCGCTCGTTGTTGTGCCGCAAAACCCTCCAATTATTTAACTTATGTGTAAGTCCTGAAAATAATTATTAATTAATATTAAAAAATTAAACTATTTAAAACTTAACAATATCATTTATTTAAAACATCAATTTATGAAAAGCATCAATTTTCATAAATATCATTTTTCATTTATTATCAATTTTCATTTATTTATTTAAGCAAGGGGAGATATGCGACTAGAATTATTAGTTTTACGATGGTGTCTAGGACCGGTAACAATAAGAGCACATAGTTTAATCTTGGGCTTATCATCTCTCCAAGGTTTTCATCACTCTTGCCACAACTCCTCATTGTCTTTCGTATGTTACTGCACTCTCATTTTGTCTATAACTGAAACTCGTGTATTTCGTCCACAACTCTGGGGTGTGTGGCTCCGAACTCTGATTTCTTTCCTCTTAAGTCATGATAGTGTAGATACTCGTACTCTAACTGCAACTCCTAAGTCATGTCTGCTAGGTCATATTCACTTAGCTCATTTCGTAAATCTGTTTTAGACTTGTGGTTCCTTCGGCGGGGGGGGGGGGGAGGGGTAGCTCCGCCCTTCTTCCCCTTGGCGCTCATTGGTTCTTCTGAACCCAATGGCATCACTTCACAGCCCCTCTCAGCCCCTGTGGCCTGGCACACCTAAATTTATAGCATTTGACCTAAAAGTTCAAGTTGTCGTAAAGTTCGGCGCCAGTTAGACTCAAGCTTTCTTTTCCTTAAAAGACACCATAAATAATCAAATAAAAATGTCTCATGTGAGGACATATTCTGGTCTCACAGTTAGCAGTAATTTTGGCAAATGCATATAACTTGGAGCAGTTTCGAAATGATCGTCTGATTTGTAAGCTTACTTTATCTTCCAATTACAAATCTATAGCTTTGCCACGAGAATATATAAAAATATAATTGCCACAAATAATATTGCCACATTGCCACATACATATACGTTTTGAAAATCAGATAAAATTTTAATGATTTGCTGAATGTGATGATGTTAACTGATATGAAAGGACATGATTAAGATATCTCATGGCATAATTTAAATTTTTAAATGCGTTTGGCTATTGCTAAACGCTAAAAAGTATATATTTTTTACCTATAAATATTTAAATTTTTAAATGAGTTTATGTTTACATTTGAATATTTATATTTTGAAATGTGTCAGTTTACTATTAAATAAGTGTATTTTGAAATTATGTTTGTATATATATTCATAATTTAAAATATTCAATTTTTTATATTATCTGAATTTTAAAATATTTTTTACTTTTTAAAGGAATTTATTTTATTACATTTTAATTTATTCTATTTAAGTAATTTGTTTGTCTACGCCTCCACAAAAATAAAATTAAATTGATAACCATTACATATGAACAAAACATGACGTCATGTTATACACATTCAAAGTTAGTAAATCCATTACTTAATTAAACTGTTTTATTATTTATTATGTAATCACGTAATTAAAACGAACCTGTGAGCATCTGTTCTGGATTTTCGCATTACTCCGCATAATTTGCATAATTTTTGAAATTTTCTCATTAAAATATCATTCAACACATGTTCCTTAAATTCATAATGTCCTGGATGTGTTCATATCACATATACTCATATACATTATAATGGTCATTGCAATTCCATCAGGGAATCGAATGACTGCCTTTTTTACTGGCAAGTGACTCTCTACCGTTGAGCTACTGTGACGGAATTTCAAATTCTTATTGTCGAATTACACTCTGCATTCTCTACCCTCTAATTCCAGTTCCATGTGCAACTGACAATCTGACTAAATATTTCCTGCAATTTTTACCTCAGATTAACCTCCTACTGCTATTTTTATCCTTCAGGTTAACTTCCTTCGTGGCCGTCATCCTCCTGATTTGAATTCGGCGTTTCAAATTTCAGAATTCACTGAATCCGTGCTAGTAGTACAAGGTGCACTTTCAAATATCCGACATCTTTGCACTAACCTACAGGGTGTATCTGTTCAGGCACCACAGTTGTTGCAACCGCAGATCTTCGTACTAGCCAGCCGAAGCTCTACCGTTGAGCTACTGGGACGAAATTGTAAGCTCTTATCGTCTAAGTGGACTCAGCAACATAAGTTGATTTAACGTATTATATTACACGTACATATAAATGGAAATTTTGACAAATGGTAGGGCTTCTGTAACATGTCACCTCCTGCCAACGGCCCTGCGGTGCTGAAAACACCGGTTCTCGTTAGATCACCGAAGTCAAGCAGCATCGGGCGCGGTTAGTACTTGGTTGGTGACTACCTGGGACCACCGCGTGCTGTTGGCACATTTCGGGCGCGGTAGCCCAGTGATTTGCGTGTTGGATTTGCACGCTGCCACAACTTGCGCCGTGTTCATGCGGAGTACGATCACGTTAAACATGTGGGTCCGTAAGTCCTTCCGAGGGGTTGGTGGTAGGGGAAGGAAGGTACTGTCCCTATGGATGCCTCCCCCATTGGGTTCCGGTCTAAATTGGGTGGCACATCCCGGCTGTCCAAACGGTTACCTTACACCTTTCTGGTAAGTCGGACGGTCTGGGTCTCAACAACAACAACAACATGTCAACTTCTGATGTAGTTAAAGGAAAATACCATTGAAATAAAATTGAATATACTGTAAAAGTTATTGAGCCCTCTAAACATAGACAAAAAGCACACAATTTAAAATATAATTATTAATGCATTTATAAAATGTATTCCCCCATTGTTAAGTCTCACAAACAATAAGAACAAGCAATTAGTATAATAAGTAATAAACCGGGATGCCATTGTCCCCTTCTTATTTAAAACGAAATGCAAATCGTCTAAGTCGAATTCTAGATTTTGCTGGGGACGAAAATGTCATAACTTAAATATATAGATTCACGAAACATAAAAATATACCGTAGGCCTGAATTCGTACAATGAATCTGGGGAATGTTAAATTTTGAAATATTAACTGTTGAAGACCCAGACCGTCCGACTCGTCCAGAGGACTAAGAGCAACTATTTGGACGGCCGGGGAAATATTAACTGTGTAGTTACGCATTTTTAATATATTAATGAATCGTAAGCGACGCTCACAGATGAAAATAAACGGAGCCTTGAAAAAGAAAAGAGGAATTTTCGAAATTAAATTGAAGAATCGACATGGGAAATGAAAATCTCTTATTGAATTGCAGAACTCCTCTCATTCTAAGGAATATATTTAAATTTTAAGAGCAAATATGTGAAAATATTTCTACTAGATATTTTTAAGCTGCGTAAACAGAAAATGCGTTTTGTTATACATTTTTTATCCACTATTTTGCAATTATACACTCTTTTGAAAAACAGAAACAAAACAAGAAACCGAAGCACCATGAATGAAGTGGCAGTTTCTATTGAAATTAAATAGGAGTTCAGCTCATACACAGGTAATGAATCGATTACAAAATGATTACAATGATTACAAAATGTTTACAAGGCCGCAGGACCCATCAATGGTTAGCAATTGCACATTGAATTTTCAAATCAGTAATTGGCGACCCCCCCCCCTTGGCGGCAACACATGCTTGCATACGTCTAGGTAAGTAGTGATAAAGTTTCTTAATGTGACTCTGCGATACATTCTGCCAGGCATTCCTCAATTGTTGCTCCAGATCTGTTACATTTCGGGGTGCCCGAATCTAGCGGCCTGGCATGTCCCATACATGCTCGATTGGCTAAAGGTCTGGTGACCTTGCTGGCCAGGGAACAGTATCAACAGCAGGGAGACAGGCAGTCTATAGATATGCGAACCGCCTGTGGCGTGACATTATCTCGTTAGGAAATGGTCCCAGAATGACGTGACATGAAGTATAACGTAAACGGCCGCAGGATTTCATCGACATACCGTTGATCAGTTAAAGTTGTATGGACTGTGCGCCTGTGTAAAACGAAGGCTGATTGGGACCGCTGGCCCTGGCGCCTCCACATACATACCCGGTGGTTATCTACTGAGAGACTGAATCGTGATTCATCCCTGAACACTATGAGATACCAGTCTGGTGGCAGCCATGCTATTCGGCAACGATACCACTCCAAACGACTCTGTCGATGTTGTGGGATTATGGGCAGACGTCTTAAAGGCCGCCGTGAGCGTAATCTCACCTCAGCCAAGCTCCATGAGATGCTGGAAGGTACCACGGGTGGTATGGAAGAGGCTGTAGCACGTTAGATGGCGGACAATGAATCCGTTGGGCCACTTCGGGCCTGTAGCACAATCATCCGATCTTACCTCGTGTTTGTGCACCTTGGCCTTTCAGAGCCTTCACTCCGCCGATGACTTCCTTGCAGCATCCATTGCTGCCAGCACCTTTGCACAGCAGTGTCCGTTCGTTGCAAGTGGCTTCCTATTGCTCGTTATGACCAACCAGCTTCACGCATCCCGACTATACGACCACGTTCGAACTCGTCTGATTGCCTATAAGGTCTTCGGCAACGTCGAATCGGCATTATTGGTTGTATTTCCACGGAGCTGCAACGCTGATAACGCGCAAATATAAACCGTCCACATTTTAAACTTGTTTTATAGGATTCTAGTTACGCAGTAGAAAAGCAGTTAACACTCATTGGCCTTGAAAATTTAATCATTTGCAACATGGTAAAAAGAAATTTGCATGCGAAATTTCGAGATGATCGTATTATTTTTAGCGGTGCTTTGTTTTTGTTTTCGCTAAAGCGTGTACAAAATCTGTTGTGGTAGCACATGGCTGTCTTTTGCACATCGTGATGAATTTCTTTGACATGATGTGGTTACATATGACTTTCCTTCCACATGAGTTTCTCATAATATAAAAATCCTTGCACAACGTGATGCATTCCTTTGGTTCTATTAGGAAGCACATGACTTTCCTTGAGCATGGTTTTCTTAGAATATAATAATCCTTGCACAACGTGATGAATTCCTTTGATTCGATGTGGTAGCAAATTATTTTTGTTGCAGATGACTTTCCTAGCTCCTGTCTTTAATTGCACATCGAGATCAATTCTTTTCATATGATTTATTATTAATTTTCTCGGCTGACTTGTCTTACGCATGATTTTCCTAGGGTATGGTTTTTCTTGCACTTCCTGATGAATTTTTTTGATATACGTAAAAACATTTATTTTCTCTTCTTTATACTGCTGTGACTTAAAAAGAAACTTAAGAATGTGGTCTTGCGCCAAAAATGGGGCTTTAATTGTTTAAATACTATTTAATTTGGAGAGTGGTCGTGATTTTATAATATACATATATACATATATATATTATATATATATATATATATATATATATATATATATATATATATATATATATATATATATATATATATGTATATATATATATACCCTCACAGCAAAGATCGTCACATGTGTGACAGTGACGTTGTAGTCACGTGACACCTGGGTTACAATGTGACATCATATTTGTGACTTCTATGTGACGTTACGTATTAGAAACTTTGCAACTTCATTCTGACTATATTCTGTGAAGTTTCCACAATTTAATTAACACGTAACAATGTGACGACATTAGAATGGCAATTACAATGTGACGTCAAAAACAAGTTAATATGCGACGTCATAAACAAGTTAATATGCGACGTCACAAACGACCATGAAAATGACCAAAATGACTTCACTGTGACCTCAATCTGACACTGCCTAGACGTACTGCGACGTTTTGTGACGTCCCAAAATCACAGTGTGACGTAAATCTTACGTCACTGTGAAAATAAATGCTATTAGGGTATATATATATATATATATATATATATATATACTATTTAGACCATGGGGTTTTGACTTTTAAAAGAAAAAATACAGTTTGGATTTTTGCTACCGGGAGGCCAAAGTGGCTCTGTAAGATCAATTTTTGATTTTTGGAGTAAAATAGGCATATTAAGTACAGAAAGTTCCGCCAATGCTGAGAGGTATCGAACAATGCTGCTGAACTTGGTTATTCCGCAACTTCAACAGCGTGGATGTCTTGAATCTACGATATCTATGCAGGATGGAGCACCCCTTCATAGTGGATTGCGTGTACAGGAAGTCCGGATACAGCATTTTACCAACAACCGAATAATTAGTTGAGTGTTTCCTATGAAATGGCTAGCCCGTTCGTCTGATCTGTCGCTCTGTGACTTTTAGTTGTGGGGTCATGTAAAGAACTTGGTATACCAAGGGAATGTGGATGATTTAGCCACTTTGAAGGACCGAATAACATTGCACATCATGCAAAACAATGGAGATCCGCTGCATTCTTCAGTAAAGAATGATAGTATTCAGAGAATGCACTTTTTGGAACATATGCAAGGAAAACATATTCAATCAGACCTCTAAATGATGCCAATATAAAAGTTAATGTCATGCGTATGTAAATGTAAGATGCAAATGCAATTGTAAAATGTACTAAATACGTAAAAAATGTAAACGTGATGTCCTTTTCAAAATGCATGTAAAATTTTAACTTTATGTACTTTCTATGTCTATTTTACTCTAGAAATGAAACTTACAGCGCCATTTGAGCCAGCGGTGGCAAAAATCTGGACTATTTTGTTTGTTTTAAAAATTGAAACCCCATGATATGAGTAGCATTTATTTATTGCAAATTTGGTTGAGTTTGGCCCAACAATTTTCTCACTATCGGGCTCTAAACACCTCTACTTTAATTATGGCCACCCTACCACCCTGTATATATATATCCCGTCAAAGACAAGTGCTCAATTATAGATTCTTTTAAAATACATACATTCACATATATACTATATAATGTAGAAGAATAAAAAATAATACTATAAAATAATTCACATATATGCATTAAATACTATACCGTACATTTGAGATCAAGTTCTCATAAATTTTAAATGCAGTCATTCTGCAGCATTTATGCTGTCATTGTAGCAAATCTCTTGCAATTAATTACAAGCAATTAATTACAATTAATTACAATTACTTGCAATTAATTACAATTGTACAAGCTTAATACACTAGTTTAACAATCATTTGTATCTGTACTGAAATTTTAATTAAAATTTCCTTTATTATATCGTATGTTCATCTTTCATATAACTGTTTTGTTGCACGTACGCATGTATAATTATGAAAAGAGAACTAACTCATAAGAAATTATTAGCCATTACACATTGTGGTTTGAAATAATCGACTTTCGAAATTTTGGAAGTTATGTAATGTAATAGAGCTCTTTTGAAATCCCTATCATTACTATGGAGACGCATTTAGAGCATAAGAAAATATTTTAACTACTTTAAAAATATAAATATTTATAACTTATATTGTTCATGTATAAGTTGAAATAACAAAATATACGTTACAATAAACGAACCCTTAACTTGAAAAAAAATTTAAGAAAATACAATGTGTTGCAGATTATTTCTGATAACTGTACATAATGTTTCTGTTGTATTTTTTCTCTGAAACATGATTTGGAAACAAAATATTTACAATGGTTAATCTTGAAAGATATTTTTCTTTATAATTGTTACATTAATGCATTTTTGGAAACATGCATTTAGACATACTGCATTGCTTTCCGAAAGTGAAGCTCGTTACAGCAAATCCAACATAATTATTAAAGTTCTGGTTTGATTGACTCCAAATTCTTCATACTAAATAAATTGGTGTGTGGCTCAACTCGACTTTTTTATACTACTATTCTACTCGATTTTATACTACTCGACTATTTTAAGATTAATTTTCTTTCAAATTTTACAATAAAAGTTTGAAAAATAGGTATGGTAGGTTCAAATGATTACAACTTTAGCGTGTTACCCTTTACTATAAAGGGCTTAAGATAATTTTATTGATACCATATTTGATAATGTATCCTCCCTACCCTGGGGGTAACTTGACCAACAAGGGGGGGGGGTAAATGAGGTCATGAAATAAAAAAATTATATAGTAGATATTTTTTACAACAATTATTAAAACAATCAGGTCTCGTCTTCTCGTTGACCCATAAATAAATCCTTTTATGCAGGTTTATGTCAAATTTTGTCCTATGCTGCCATGTTAAAAAAAATATAAAATTTAGAATAAAATTCAATCTCTCGAATTAAAACCTTTTTATTTCTTGTTCCAGATCTTGTTATGACAATGTCAGATATAAAGTTTCGTAAAAATCCATTAATATTTGTAGCTGCTATCGTGTACACAAGAGATCGACCACAGACATCAGACAGCCAGACGGACGGACATCACTCTAAAAATAGTCAAAACGTGTTCAGAAGGGGAAACAATACTTCTCCAATACTACACATGAGAAAGTAAAAATAGTCATACATTTAAAAATATATACTTTACAACTCAATTTCAGTTTATTATTTACATTTACATATAAAAGTGAACAAAGTTGCTTCATTATCCGCTAGAAATATAATTGAAAAACTGAAATTGCTAAAAGTTAATATCAACCTACATATATAGACAGTATAAGAAGTATGAAAGAGAATTACCACATAAGAAGCATTTTAATGCTCTGCGGGAGCAGTTTTAATGTCCATCTCGTTTAGAGCGTAATGAAGTGTCGAGATAATACCCTGAAAATATGATGGATTAAGAACAATATACGGAGAGTTAAGTATAAGACCGAAGGAATAAACTGAGGATAAAATAATTAAAAATAACCAATTTTAGTGTTATTTTCAATTTTTAGTATTTATATCATTTTGGTGATATTTTTCTACTACAAAATCGAGCTGTGCTGTCGAGGGGTTCTCTTTCAGACTTTTTAAATTCAATGGAGAAAATGTAGCCATAAATAATTGTACTTTAGTCGAAAAATAAAAATGTAATGATTTAGTTAATGTGGGTGTTTGCTGGATTCTAGAACGCGAATTTACTATTTTTAGTGAAAGTTTGTGCGCGCATATGCGTCTTATATATGCGCCTAATCCAGCTTCGAAACTATCTGTTAAATTTTTAGAAAATCTGATAATGGAAAATTTGCCTCCTCTGATGTCAACTAGATTTTACTACATTATTAAAGATGCAGAATACGAATTTATTTTGGTTACTGTTCAGTTCTCAGTAGCTCCCAAATTGTTATAGGCCACAAATAGTTTCACTGGCCAAAAGTTATACCTTGACTTTAACCTTTTATGTTGTTTATTGAGATGTACATATATGTATATGTTATGCGCCGCCCCCCACTGAAACATTAAAAATTATTGACTGTAGACAAATTTTTAAGATATGTGTTCATGAAACTATCTGCGATTATTAAAAAAAAATATTTGTCATCTTAATTTATAATAAGGATTTCAGAATTACACTACAATTGTGGGTTTCTTACAAAACTGTGTTTTATTTTATTTGAAGCATATTAAAATAGCGCTTTGAAATACTCTAATTTCGAACTCAAGTTTATACTTATTACGCAGATTTATATTTTTATACTTTTTCAGCATTGTTTATTTCCTGTTAGTTTTAGGATTTGCCACCTTTTATAATCGGCCACATTTATTTTAACTCAATTTAAATTTGGCGACTTTGGTTTTGCTAGCAGCAAAATCTACAAAGTACAAAACAATACACATTTACAAAATACGCGCCATTTTTTTCTTTATGCCGGCTACCTTTCGAAAAGTTACTCGCCAATAGGTCAATGGCGACTGCTGATCTGAAGACTTAATACATATCAAGAAAAATATCAATGTTAATTTTTATAGAGATCCGGAAAAACTGAAAATAAAATTAATATACAACAGTATTGCGTTTGTTATCTAACCGTATATAAAACTTCTCTGACTTTTTATCTGACTTTATATTTCATATGTCAGCAAATCTTGGACCGTTAAAACGGAAGAGAACGAACTTCATAAAAATTTTAAAAAATCCTCCTTCTGCCAAGTGTGTGAAAATATAATATGACCTATCCGTTTACAACCATAAATAGTATAAGCTCTCTAAAAAGCCATATATCACTAGGGGTAGGTTATATATGGCAATAAATGTTGCTAGAATAAGATGGAGGGGCACATGGAGATTCCAAAACTCATATCTCGGCATGGATGGATTAAGGAGGCGATAACTTGCATTTATAAGATGGTTCGACAGGAAGAGTAAGACTTTTAAAGAACTTGCAAACATATGGAGTACGGAAAGCAACAGAGCACTCAACTGATTGTTTTTCTACCCGTGGATATTTTGCAGTCATTGCCGCTAGCTTACGATGCAAGCATTGAGGTGATAAGTAAACACAAAACCTCTAAAATCAAGGTTACGGGAATAGCAGATAATCAACCCAGGCTGTCCTTCAGGACTTTCGGACCGGTGTTGGCAAAAGAAACTTTAGTGGCACAAGTTTTCTAGTTGTCTTATATATATATATCTAAATGATGTCACATAAATAGAAACAAAGTTTAAAATATCTACAGGGGGCTTCCTCCCCTGGATGTATGCCTGAAAGAAAGATTGATTCAATCTAGACAAGGAATGATCGAGTGGTATTGATGGAGTGGTTGGGGTCTGCGACATGCTGTAGAAGAAGATCATGCATCATAGAAGAAGAAAATTAGAAGTTGGATACTTGTTTTTGTACAACTAGAATTAACAAACGGATTGCCTGTATAACAATAAAAAAATTTCCGCAGCATAACGTGTTGAAAATCACTGGGAGTCAGCTTTAATGCACAGCAGAAATACCAAGATATAGATATCAGAGCATAAGCGCGGCATAACGTGTGTAATACTTTAACCATAAACCTACTTCAGTAAATAAATTTATAATGCTTAATAATAAGCTTAAAAGCTTATAAAAGTTTAATAATAAGCTTACGGATTAGATGACAAAAATTGTAAGTCACTTTCAAAATGCATGCTATGATAACTTATTACAAAAGGTATCTTAATTCCCTTTGTTCCTCCGGAAGATATAAAGGTATAAAACTTAAATGAAAAATATTCCCTTGACTGAGCCTAATTTATTGAAAATAGTTTCTTCGAAATCAATCAGGTATTTTAAGAGACATTTTGCTGAGATGCATATTTTTGAATTTTCACTTTTCAACATTCCCTCGGTACAAAATTTGGTATATTTTATTTGTGGTGGTAATAAAAATTTATATTATTGAAGTTAATTAAACACATTGCATTGATACCTTGAAATGTCGCAATAACCCACCATAAATATCTTTTGTACGAGTTCCTGGGATAGAATGTATTAACATAATATTACTCAAGATTAACTCCACCCATTCTAACTTTAAAAAACATTGTTTATTAAGAACATTCTATTCATTATTAAATTAATTACAACAAGTATCACATATTATTAAGGAGGAGATTGGGCATGTGAGTCCAGGTAACTTATTATTATGAAACTGCTTATGACATTTTACAATATTTGATAGGTACATACCACCAATTTTTTCTTTGGACACTGTCGCACAGCCTACTGCCTTTCATATCGGCACTCGCAAAACTTGCTAGGAGCACTACTGATTCTCGTCTGAACGCTGACACATCATCACTGCGTGCTCGTTACCTCATGAATATTTCAATGGGTGTCTTAGTTGTTTCACCATTTTTATGCATCTCTCACTGCATTATTTTGAATGATTTACTACTGAACTCATCTAAAGCTGTTCTGATCTCTTAGTGATCTCTGAGTACAACTGAATCGGATCTCAATCTGTTCTCTGTCCTACTGATCACTGAATGAATTATGTTTTTCATATCGGAATCTGTTCTATATCTCATCTGATCTGTTAGCATTCTTATTACATATCTTAATCTGTAGTAATTCTATCTCTGTAGTTATGTAGAACCTTCTCTCGGTTGCCACCTCTTTTTGCATGAAGTCTGATATACCACTTTGGCTACCATTGGTTGACTTTATGGCGAGGCTGTAACACTTCCGTATTGGTTAGTTTTTTAACCAATCCCATGGTTTTTCCTTTAGCCTCGAGTAATTGCTCTGGCTCGAGCCAACCTGTACTTAAAACCCCACTTATTTACGGCATTTGCTGACTTCTCGGGTCAGGTCTGCAATACATTGACGTCTTTCAGTTTGGTGCCATTGTCTGTCCTGACTGTCATCATAAATCCACATATAGAACTGACTACGTGATTTCTGATCCGACATTAGTCATAATTATGTTCCTGATCAATATCAACATACTACAAAGGAAAAAAGTTTTTAAATCTTTAGAGTCATTCTCCAGTTACAAGCGGTTTTAATAGGCACACAGAAACACATTTTTCATTCATATTATTATGCACTTCGCTGTATTCGTTGTATGGAAAAGAACTTTAATGGGGATATTTATTGGATTAAGCCTCATTGCTGAGGTTGACTTCCACCTGCATAGAAGTTCATCAAAATCCATCGCATGTTTTTGTAGAGATTTTAGTTAGAATCATTTATTGAATTTTCTTATTTTATTAGATTATCAATAAGAAAATTAAGTCAATTTTTATACGTTATGATGATATAATGCCACTCCTTCTTTACAATGCAACTCATTAATAAAATGTATTTTGTTCAGTGTGAAAAATATTTGGTGAAAAATTTTACTCGACTTTCAAATACATTTATATTCTAGAGTGTTAAAGTCCATTTATAGCATGAGCCGGAGTACAAAAATATATTTCACATTGTGAGCTTTCGTTTGCCTAATATCATCTCTAAAAACGTAGTGTTAGTATGTTAGAGCACCAAATTCTTCCCGAGGGTTGATTCTGTCCCAACTTGATTGTGCTGAATCCAAATCTGAAGTCCGTTTTATGATTTTACCCTTGGTTGGGGATAAATAGTCCTTCCATGTTTGGCCTTTTTTGCCATTTTTGTGTTTATAATTTCAGCCTGTAGGTCCTGCTACAACGTAAAGTAATTGCATGACTATGGAGTTAGAAAGGAGATAAAACTCCTATAAATGAAACGCTTGAAAATGCCATAATGCATCGAGAATTATATGTAAGTGTCGCTAGTGTTAGTAAAGTAGCTGTTGTTGTTAGTTGACACAGCAGAAAGGCATATTTGTGCGAATCCTGAAATAGAATACATTAATATACTACAACAATTAACTGCACTATTTTTAAATTTAATTCCCCAGTCACAATTATCTCCCTAAAATTATGCTACGTATATAGGGTGAATTAAAATAGTAATAAAAATGGTGGTGAAATAAAATAGTATTAAAAACATACAGTAGTCGGAGTTGAAATATTATTTCAAAATTTCCATGTTCACAGAACTTTAACATGTGCGTCATTTTTATTCGTCAATTTGAAACGATTTTTATATTCAAACTTTTATTAAGTGCATAGATGTCACATCGAGTAATCTCCAGCTATTCTAGCAGCACAGAGCATGGATTAGAATGATAATATTTATATATTCTTAAAAATCAAAATTCCATCGAAATCTTGAATTTGAACATTATAGGGGAACAATACATTTTCCGTACAATAAAATTTTAAAAATAATATACGCTTCATCATATCTTGATCATATAATAATTTTATAAAAAATATACGCTTCATCATATCTTGATCATATAATAATTTTATAAAAAACTTAAAATATACTTATATTATACAAATTAAAGAAAATATGAAACACACATAAATTAAAAAAGTATATTTAAAGTATATGTTCAGTATTTTCTTAAAATACGTATATCCCTAGTGCCAAGCACAGAATGACTGCAATTTTTCTTCTTAAATATAATTGAAAAACTAAAATTGCTGAAAGAATATATTAATATACATATATAAACATAAGATGGATAAATTAAGAATGCCATGTAAAATATATTTTAAGGCACAACGGGAGCAGTTTCATTTTGCGTCTCGTTTAAAACGTAATAGTGTGTCGAGAGAAAGCCGGAAAACATGATGGATTAAAAACAGTATGAGGAGAAGCTTTTTTATTAAGTGTAACGCCGTTGCAAATAACTGTGCGTGAAGTAATTATAAATAACCGACATCGGGGATACTTACAATGTTTACTGTTTAAAGTCAGTAGAAGATATTTTCTATAAAAATTGCAAGCTACTCTCATGGGATTCTGTATTAGTCTTTTTTGTGTGTCATGCATAGTATATGCATGGTAAAGTATAATATAATCCATATTTGAATTATATGTTTTTACTTATTTAAAGAAGCAAAGTTGAACCGTTTTCTACATGCAAGGTTTGGGTCGTCATTGGTCACCTCAAAAGAAATCAACGGATTAATACTTTCAAGTCTGATTGTATCATGCATAATAGGAATAATATGAAGGAGGAAATAACACGGAATTATCCAATTGGCTTCCTGACATGTTATTATAATTCCCTATTTAATACAAGAAAGGGAGAAAATGTTTACTTACAGGATATGGCAGAGGTATAGAACGATGAAGGTGAAAATAACGAATTACGCATACGTAAACTGCTTTTATATATAATGCACTCTGGCATTTGCTGCATTTCCATTCTTTTCTTGCCCCTTGCGATCCTGGTTGATTCATATTTTTTTACTTTGCACTTTTTCGAGTGTTTTTGACTTGACACATTTACGGAAGTATGGCTACTGCATGGCATTGGTACCGTGAGTGTTGCCCGGGCGTGAAAGCAGTCTTTTAAACGGGAAAGAGGGGGTCGCTATCCCCCTCTACCATTTTATGCCTTATATTTGATCATTCCCCACCCCTTTTTTCATATGAATCTTGTATGTTACTTTAGGAGAGTGTGCTGCTTTGCCGCAACTTCTGGCGAATAATTGGATAACTATGGAATTAATTTTAATCTTATATGTTTACTATGCTATATATATATATATATATATATATATATATATATATATATATATATACATATATATATATATATATATATATATATATATACTGCTGGACAATTGCTAAGGACGGATGGCATTATCACCCATAGCAACCACAAAATGAAAGGAAACAAAATGTGGAAAATTAGAATAAGTGCGGGATACAGTAAAAATAGGTGTGCGTATGTAAATTTTTCATTTCCACACCCGTTCGTCACGTGATAGCGCTGATAAGAGATTTAGAGGATTTGACGCGTGTGGACAGTTGTTGTTCCAAGTGAAAGTTTTACGAGAAAAATTTAATTGATGAACTTTAATTTCTCGGTATGTCTTCCCGATATCACTTAGATGAATTTACGTGTGGCCGCATTATTGGAAAGATCGAATAAGGGCGAAAAATAACAGATGTTGCCAGGGCGTTCAACATCGCCCAAATCGTTATTTCACGATTGTGGCAAACATTTAAAACAACTTGAATGTGTCGAGAGCGTCAGGGGGGAGATAATGCTAGAAGTACAACTGCTGCAGGAGACATGCACATTGTCCTAACATCAAAAAAGGACCGGCACACCACAGCTTAGCAGGTAGCAAATCAGTTTCTTGCACCACAGACAACTGATCTCTCGAAAAACCGTAGCCAGACGTTTGGGAGAAAGAGGACTGGATTATACCCCTGCATACATGTTGTGTGTCTTCCATTGTCCATACTGAACCGTACCGCCTCTTTGCAATGGTGTACGAGCATCGCAATTAGACCGAACAAAATTAGACTTGCGTACAATTTATTCTCAGATGAGAGTAGGTTTAGTCTGTCATCATCGGATTGTAGACGCCGACTGATCTGGCGTGAGAGTGGTACTGCTTATCGTTCAGAAAATACCCAGGAAATGCACTTATATCCGAAATGCAATATCATGGTATGGGCCGGTATCATGATCAATGGCCGCATGCCCCTATATGTGGTTGCAACTGGGACTATGACCGGCCAACGATATATTGATGAAGTTCTGCTGCCTCATGTTCCCCTTTTCCGTATTGCTGTCGGTGATAAATTTGTTTCCATGGACGACGACGCACCATGTCCTCGAACACTCGCTATTAAGGATTGTTTGGTCAACGACGGTATTAAATGCCTCGTATGTCCAGCACATTCTCCAGATATAAACCATTGAAAATGTTTGGGATGCTTTGGGAAGGCGACTTGCTGGTCGAAAATATCCTCCAACCAACAAGAACACCCTCATCCGTGCACTGAGAGATGAGTGGGATAACTTGCCTCAACAGCTGCTGGATAATGTTGTACACAGCATAGTACGACGTGTGGAATATTGCATCGCATTTCACGGTGGACATATCCCGTACTGACACCTTTCTCAAAAGTACCTGCTATCGTTCATATGCATGTTTCCATTTCTCCGCACGCAGCATCAAATGAACATTTTCTCCTTTCAGATGTTTCAAAACCTTCTCTATTTTTCAGAACAATAAATGATCTTTATTCTGATGTCCAAACAGTGTGGCAACAATATTTTATTCTGATGGGCCTCTACCCCCGGTCAAAGTTTTGCTACATTGCAATTTGTGATCCTTCCTTAGCATTGTGATTATTTGTGATCCTTCCTTGTCCAACAGTGTACATATATATAACTATATATATATATATATATAGAGAGAGAGAGAGACAGAGAATGTCATATAACTGAAATTACCTTAGTACAAACAGTACAAATTTAGTTATCTAGACCTATAAGCGCAATGCAGCTTGAAGTCGTCTATAATAGTAAAATAATAAAAATTGAATGATTGGACATGAAGTCAGCCAACATGTAATACATAAAAGGCCTAGGGGGATTGTGACCCATAGTTCTCGTTTACAGGTCGACTTTTGTACCAATGGCAACACTCACGGAGCCATGCATTACCTGCGGTTATGCATGGCTCCGTGACCGCAGGTAATGCATGGCTCCATGAGTGTTGCCATTGGTGCAAAAGTCGACTTGTAAACGGGAACTAGGGGTCGCAATCCCCCTATGCCTTTTATGTATTACCTGTTGGCTGACTTTATATCCAATCATTCAATTTTTACTAATATATATATATATATATATATATAGTATATATATACTTGTTTATAATAAATGATCTAATATGAAAAAAAGAAAATCACCATAACTACATAATAATTATCTAACATTTTCGGGTGTTTTAAATCCTTATAATGTTTCCTGGCATCTATAATATTGAATTTTTGCCAACTTACAGTATCTATCACTGCACATAACTTAAAGAAGCCGGTTTTTTGATTTCTCCCTCGTGGTCAAAGAAGATAGAGAGTTTTTGAAGCGTCTTCCCGGATACTACAGAAGGTCTCCACGTTGAACTCAATTTTTAAGAGTGTTTAATTTATCTTTCTCTGACAGGCCTAAATACTAGTACTCTTAAATAAATGCAAATATTTAAAATAATTCGCATTCATATGTGTAGCTACAAACTGTATGTCAATTTACGGTAGATAGAGGATTATATTTTAATTTAAAATTATTCAAAATCTTAGCAATTACAAAAACAAGTATACATAACTCTTCGATACATACGTGTTACTGATATAATATGTAATTTATTTCTAGAAATACCTTTGAAGATAATTTTTATTCGAATATTTAGCGAATTTTCAAATTAACTTACAAATGTTTTAAATCCTATACGTCAAAACATGCATGATACATATCACTTTAATTTCGATTTATCATTCGTTTAAAACTGCGTAGAAAATGTAATTTAATTATATATGCTCTGTGCAAAATTATCAAAAGAATACGTGTTTTCTAAAAACCCATAGACATAAAATCTATTATTTTGTATTTTAGTTATGTATTTACTTAATGATATTAATATTTCAGTAGTAGCTATCGGATTGCATATATTAAATGTGTGTAATTATTAGTCATTATTTAAAAAAGGATATTATTTACACAAGAAATATCAATCATGCATAAAGATTGATTATGAAACACTTTCCAACTGAAATGCAATTTTATTTAAATATCTCTAAGATGCGATACATTTAGCTCCGATATATTTTAAATTACCACATTACTACAATAATTTACTATATTTGAATACTTAAAACTTCATCGAAAGAATTGAACTTTATTAAAATTACGTCACCGAAATATAAATCGTCTGGCTTTTTGTGTAAAAGCACTGAATATTTCATTCATACATTTTCATTCCAGACTCCAGAGTTAAATATTTTGAGTGAAAAAATTCAGCAATTCTTATACAACTCATCTTACAATCACTTGTTTACATTCTGTACCCATTAAAAATTAGGCTTCGTTCTAGAAATAATTAAAGCTTGATGATCACTTGAACTAAAAAATATTGTAATTGCGTGGGCATAGAATATAGATGCAGAGAAAATACGTAAAAATAAAGCGGTTTTGAGGACGGATGCAACACTAAATATAAATTCAAAAGAACTTTAAAAATCACGATTTTCACTCTGGGAAAAAAGGAGGATGCAATATTTTATTTTGAAGTGGCACACGTGATTTCTTCATAGAATATAGGTGGAAACCCCAGGCCGTCCGACTCGTCCAGAGGACTTGAGTAACTATTTGGACGACCGGGAAGGCATATAATATGGGTGTAATTATTATTTTAAATTTTATTTAAAAAACTACCGAGCATAAACACCCAGGATAATATATTACGAAATTAGCAATTACCGCGAGTCTACACTCTAATAGCACGTGTCTGCAGCACCCCTAGCGTATCCGAACAGAACAGAGGTGGAAGTCGTAAAGGAAGGTTGAACGTGTTGCGAAACCTTGTTCTTCGTTCGTTCGTAAAGTTGGAAATAGGCCGCAAACCAGACCTCACCGACTGGCAAAAGGGGGCCATAGTGTTTGGCCGGGAACACGGTCACAAAGTTGCAGAGATTGCAGTGTTCCTGGGTGTGACAGCATCTACAGTAAGTACAGTGCATAAGCAATGGCGTTTGTTCGGAACAAGTAGTGCAATGCCGCCCGCAAGATGATACTAACGCCGCGAGCTCGTCGGCATGTGAGGCTCATGGCTACAGCTAATCGCTTCCAAACCAGGGAACAATTGGTGGCACAGGTTAATGCTGGATCTGGTCCGCCAATTTCTGAGCGCACCCTGCGCCGGAAGCTACATCACATGGAATTTTACAGTCGTGTACCCCGGCGACGTCCTCGAATCACAGCAGCCACAAATCAGAAGAAAGTCCAATGGGCTTCAGAACATCGACACTGGACTGTGGATGACTGGCGGCGTGTAGTATGGTCAGAAGAATCACGCTTCTGCTTGTATGCCAATGACGCACACTTCCGCGTCACCAGAAGTCTCCGGAGTGGCTATCATTCGTATTGTCTTCAGAGATCAGTGCAGCTCGGGGGTGGGAATGTGATGTTTTGGGGGTGTATTTCGGCCACTGGCGTGGGACCACTGGTAAAAGTCAACAATCGGATAAAGTCTGTGGATTATAACCCCATCTTGGATGACCACGGCGTTCTTTATGTGGACTTTCTGCGTGGAGAGCGCCTTATCACTGAACCTGTATACCAAACGACAATTATACCTTGCATCGTCCAAGATGTGTTCTGGACTGGTTTGCAGAACATGAGGTTGATCTTCCACACCTCATTGGGCCCGCTAATTTGCCTGACCTTAATATCATCGAGAAAATGTAGGACGCTTTGTAAATTGTTGTCAAGTCTAGTGTTGAACGTCCGCAGTCACTAACGGAATTGGGGGCCAGATGGATGGACGAGTGGGCCAACATCACTGCAGACGCTGTCTGGCCACATTTGGGCAGAATGCCCAAACATATATATACTCGAATATATATATACTCGACATACATACTCTATGGTTTCCGAAATACATACCCGGCCTCTGAAGTGAAATATTTTCTTTCGTCCATCGATTTTCTTTTTCTCATACTGCAAAAACTGCAGCTTACAAAAATATTAAATTTGGTACATTTATGGAGAAAGAAATAGGTAACACGATGAAATAAACCGTTTAAAGATTTAAACTACAGTTTGGACCGAAATAGTTAGCGAAGCGAGTTACGGGGGTTGGTGAAGCGTAGTGAGCGGTGGGTGGAACCCCCTACTATAGATAAAAAATACTTGATTCGTATTCAGAATTTCTCACAAAATATGAATCCATTCAAAATCCAAGTCTGATTTTTATCCTATCATAATATTTTCTTTATACATGTCCAGTGTATTATAGTGAAACAATAACGTTTCTATAAATAATATATAGAAATATATTTATACTTTTGAAACATTATACTCGGAGTTGTGATGGGAGATAGACCCCTCTCCAAATACTTCATTTAGCCTTTGAAAGGCTGGTTGGCTTTCTTTCAATGGTTAGTGCTATGATACTTTTAATGAAGACATATAGACATTAATAAAAAATATATAAGAATGATAATGAAAACAGGTCCATAGCTTTGGAATAAATGGTAAACTTTAACGCCTTTTATCAAAAATGTTCGATACCATAGATACCTCGATCACCTTCACAAGACCATATTGTCAATACTGCAGAAGACAGAACACGTGTTTAACATGACCACAACGGTCAAACAAATTCAATTTGCTAATGTGTGCTTATAAGGAATCCGGAGAAAAATATTTATGGATCCTATGCACTTTAATGTATTTCCTCAATCTGCGATTTCATAAGAGATTTGCAGGAGTAGATAAGACTTTCAAGTTCCGAGTTATGGCGATAGAGCAATACATAATGCATTGGTCGAAAAAATACGCAAAAGGGTAAACGACTGTTACTGTTATGATACTTTGTGAATTCTTTTTAAGATATGATAAAAATATAATTGCGAATAAAAATTATAAATCAAAATATGAATCTTATGACCGATGGTTTATAAAAATATATAGAGTGTCCAGTGCTATCGTTGCGCAATATCTATTTACTCAACCGTTAGTCACAGAGATATACTTATAATTGGAAAACTGTTTTAAATTTTAAAATCTATTATCTTAGAAACAGTTTAAATCAATAAATACATTTCTGAAAGAAATACAAAATATAAATTTTTATACGGTCCTCCAGTCCTACCAATTATATTTAGGAAAATCATTCTCATACAATTTCATGCAAAATAAAAAAAATCTTCCTTTTACGACCAAAATTCACCGAGTCATGAAGCATTAAACTTTATCACTTAAGTCGCTTTTCCACGCATAAAAATGTCAAGTTTCAGGCAACCAACCAATCAGTTACCGTATTGACCATTTCACCAGGCAACCAGCCAATAAGGGACCGTATAGAACACTTTTCAGCACAAAAAGTGCTCCAAATTTAAACAGCTATAAGTCAGTCAATTTTAGTCGTAAAAGGATGTTTTTTATTTTGCATAAAATTATATGAGGATGATTTTCCTAAATATAATTGGTAGGACCGGGAGACTGTATAAAAATTTATATTTCGTATTTCTTTCAGAAATGCATTTATTGATTTTAACTGCTTCTAAGATAATGGATTTTAAAATTTAAAACATTTTTGCAATTGGAAGTGTATCTCTGTGATTAACGGTTGAGGAAATAGCCATTGGGCACCGATAGCACTGGACACCCTGCATATATAACAAACATTTGATGTATAAATGTCAGTTGCTTCTTTCAAAATAAAAATCACCCATAAACATTACAATACATATTACCATTTAAAAAGACTTCAGTTATTTCCCTGACCAATTAGTTATACTTTCAAGTATTTATCATTACCTCTAGAAAAGTAGAAATGTTGGCATGATTGGCACATGTGGTATAATTAAATCCCTGCAAAATCTATATTCTTCTTCAGAGAGCAATTCAAGGAAACTGGATAAGAATCGTATAAATAACACATGATTATCCTCCTCATCTATAAAGTAACCAGAGCATGGCCATACAACATAGACCACTTCTGCTACTTCAATCCTTAACTCCAAATGATGTCACAATAAAGAAAATTGCTGCTTGTGAGAATATAACTTTTAATACTTACTTCACGAAAGCCGGTACCAGTCAATTAATTGACTTATCCCTGTTTTCTTCAGGGAAGTATTAACAGTTATGCCCAAATTAAATTTCTATTGCTAAATATCTAATTATATCTCTAAGGTTATTTCAATAAGTATTTCTGCGAATTACGAGTCCTGAAAGTTCATCTTCCCATAACGAAATGACGACAATGTTTGCAATAATTCCGTTAAAGTAAGTGTTATAAAAAAGTTTAAACTGATTGAATTTAATATTGTCTTTTTAATGATTTATGTCCCATTTATACTAATTATAAATCCCAAGAAATACAAAATTATTACATATATAAGATTGATTTCATCATAAACATCATGAAATTATAAATTTTCTCGATCCCGTTATATTTGCTTTCCCATCCGTGGTGAACTGTGAGAAGATTTAACGTTGCCAAATATTTGCCTCCAAATTCCCATACAAATATTGAAAGACCGTTATTGCTCCTTGCCTCAACAATTTCACCCGTATGTTTTTACTTTCACTGTACATATATTTTTCATTTTTCTCAAATTTTTGTTTTTATATATTTTGGATAAAATTGAGGTCGAATTGACAATATAACTAGACTGGAGTGATTCCATTCGTATTCCAACAAGACTTACACTATGTTATACTGTAACATTATTCAAAGTAACATATTAATTGGTAGGATGCGTTTCCTATATATTGAAATCATTTTACAACAAGAAAATTTGATGCAGCCTGTAGCATTTCACAGTGTTCGGCAACTGTTACTACAGTGCCAACAGAAAAACTTGCAATTCTTGACAATTTTGAAATCATTGGTAATTAAAATTGTGGTAAAACTGATTTTCTGTTCGATACTACTGATATTCACGTATATTTGGCACATACCAAGCTCTCACGTTGTCCTTGAAGCAATGGATTTTCGACGCCGAAGAGCGTACAAATTGCGGAAGCAATGGGCTTTTTGTGTTCAATTTGAGCATAATCTCATGTAAACGTATTGTTAACAGTAGTGTTGACTTTGAGCTTTAACATTAACCTTTAACCTTTATCCTTAAACTTAATTTTGCTCTTACCTTTTCACCTTGCGACAAATAATCTTTCAGGTAATTTTTGGAATTTGTAAGGACGCTTTATAAATAATATTGCACGTTTTATCGTCTGGCACCAAACTGTGGCTCCCCCATATTTTTTTCTTCCAATACATTCAAAGATGTTTTTCTGTTGTTTCTGAAAAATAGAGAAATTAATCAAGCGATATATACGGCTATTTGAGAGTATAAATAAAATAAATGCAAGAACATTTTGATAGTTCATTCAAATAAATAAGATAAATAAAACAGAACAAGCATTTATCGCTATATATTAATAGAAGGGAACAAATATACAACATGGTTGCAATATCAAACGAGTATAAATACGGTCTTTGCGTGCTGATAAGAAATTTTAAACAAAGGTTTACAATTCCCAGAATCGTTATAGTTCTTCAGTCTGCAATTCTGAAATAAGTACGTGCAGATAAGAAGACAACAGCATTCCCTCCCTCTAAATTACGGTAATGGGATATGAAATAATGGCTTGTTCCGATAAAAATACGAAACAGAAAAAAATCAGAACAGAAAATATATATATATATATATATATATATATATATATATATATATATATATATATATATATATATATATATATATATATATATATATATATATATATATATATATATATATATATATATATATATATATATATGTATATATAATATATGAATTAGAGTTAAAATGGCATTCATAATAATAAATATATAAGTTTGCCAGAATACCACTACAACAGCCTCTTGTGTTACACCAGATGTTTGTAAATAAATGTTATCACCTTGGATAGTATAATTGTTGTTTAACAGAATGTGCAAGACCATAGGAAAGTTTTTGGCATTAAATGCAACATTATTGGAAGATAGATAATCATGATAAAGAGAGATAATAACTTTATACAAATCTTTAATATTAATATTACTAAATAGGTCTTTAAAACCAAAGGTATAGAAACCAAGAATTTGTGGAAGCTTGGTGATTAACTAAATCAAGCTAAGGTGATTAACTAAATCAAAACTATTGTTCAATGTCTATTTGAATATATATATATATATATATATATATATATATATATATATATATATCTTTATATATATATATATATATATATAATATATATATATATATATATATATATATATATATATATATATATATATACATATATATATATATATATACATATATATATATATTTGAGGAAGTGCTAATGTGATTAAGTAAATTAAAACTACTGTTCAAAAACCATTGTTCAATAACTATTGTTATATACATATATATATATATATATATATATATATATATATATATATAGAGAGAGAGAGAGAGAGATCTATATACACACACACACACACATATATATATATATATATATATATATATATATATATACACACACACACACACACATATATATATATATATATATATAAATATCGACTTTAAATAATTAGGACCCTCTTTTACTTTCTTGATATAAAATCTTATCAGCAATAGGATAATGTAAACGTCATCTAGACGCTTAGGTGGTTTTGAGCTACAGGGCGGAATATCCCAATGGTTATGGGGGGATTGCACTCGGTGGACCCGGGTTGGATGACTCCTGGAGTTTCCCAAACTATTCCCTGTAATATGGCCTGTCTTCTGTGTTACGTAGAGGCAACATTGTATGGCAGCAAAGTAGTTCACGCTGTGGCCTCTGTATACAATAATTATTTGTTAAGTGCATGGCTATTGGAAATAAAAGGTCTTGGTCTGCAGCCCCTACTTCTTACATAGCACATCTGCTTATTTTCCATCTAGATCCCAAATTTGACAAAACGTAAATGATGTTTTTGAACTAGAATTGACATATTTCACATTCTCAGTGCTCCTTAATTTGATGTCAATCAGGTAGATAGGCTTTGAGCTAAAGTTGATTTTTGTAAATGACATACACACACACAGTCCTAGTACGAGTAGATGTAGAACTAAAATAGTTGACATGTTTGAGAATAATCTGACGTGTAATTCAGACAAAAACTCTAAATCTAGTTTCACCACACTTAAGAAATTTCCCTGCACCCATTCTATGTATAGTCAAGAAAATACAAACATATAAGACTTATTATGAATAAATTGCGTGATTATTTCAAAATAATCATTTCCAATACTACCACAGTTTATCATACATGAAATGGTAAACTATGATAAAGACTGAACATAAATCCAATATTAGCAACAATTAAAATAACCTGTGTAGTTTTTATTGCCTTATGATAAGAAGTCAGTAAATTACTTTGAAGAGATATTGTGTAGACAAAGAACCAGCATTATCATTCTAATTAAATTAATGGTTAATACGTAATAGCTACATACCTGCCATTGAGATTGTGAATCCGTATTAACTAATAGTAGTGGATATACTTGTATATACATGTATTATTTCTATGGAAAACAAACTCCAATAGATATAATTTTGTCAGAATTATATTTTAAACAAGTTCATGTGTAGTTTTAAAATCTTGTCGAATATTTATTTTAAATTGGGTGGTGTTTCTGCCAAACACATTCACATACGCCCAAACATTTCTTTTTTAAGTACAGAGTGATCTTCATTAAACTATTCCAAAGTGCGATCTCTTCTTGCAGATAACACCATCCCTACATGGGTTTCATAATCATTACGGGAGAGTCAGAATAGGATAGTCGATACCAGTTATAACCGCAAGAAGACTTACTTAGAGCCATAATTTCATGCCACTGGTTTCATGCTCATTAAGCGTTGTCAGAATGAGACAGTCTATACCTGTAATAATCGCAAGAAGACTTACTTAGTGCCATAATTTTCCTTCTACATGTTTCATGCTCATTACGCGATTGACAGAATGGGACAGTCTATACCAGTAATAATCGCAAGAAGACTTACTTAGTGCCACAATTTTCATGTCACGTGTTTCATGGTCATTACCCGATAGTCAGAATGGGACAGTCGATGCCCGTAATAATCACAAGAAAACTCACTTAATGCTACAATTTTTCTTATATGTGTTTCATGCTTATTACGCGATTGTCAGAATGGGGCAGTCTATACCAGTAATAATCGCAAGAAGACGTATTTAGTGCCACAATTTTCCTTCTACGTGTTTCATGCTCATTACGCGATTGTCAGAATGGGACAGTCTATCCCTTTCGCGACGGTTGGCACGCCCGCGTGCCGGCTGCGAACTTGCATTTAAGGACGTACGGCACGCACTGGAGCCGGAAAGAACTTTACCCTAAACGCCGAGTGGCACGTATTGGTGTTTCTACGTGGAGCGTTTTCATTTTAATTTATTTGTCTACTAGATGGCGTTAAATGACCGTGGAAGCAAATTAAATGTATTTTATAGATGTTTGACCTTGGCACAAGGAGAATCCAATGAATTATTTCTCCATTTGGAGCGGGGTTGGGGGGGGGACATGGTTCTGTAAAGTAAACAGTCAGCTCACTTCTCGCAGCATAAACAATTTTATAATTGAGTTCCGGGTCTCGTTCTGATTTTAGCTTTTATTGATTTCTTTGCTGAATTAGAGGAATATAAGAGAGTATTTTTTGAGGGGAAGGGGGGGGGGGTAAAGGAATGTGCTGCAATGAAATGATTAGGTTATTTCGGATGAAGGTATGGCTGGTTTGATATATTTTCTTTCTGTGGAAGAATATACGCGTATGGTAAACGAACCAGACAGTAATAAAAGCGCTGCATATAGTGAAGATTCGTGGATGATGAATCTGAAAATGCAATTGATTCTTCAGATTCTGAGCGTACTATTATTACAACGTCGCCAGCTTCAGTTGCTGTTTTTTCGAATGATGTTTGAACGTGTGATTTGAAAGATCTGAATTCTTTGGAGTTTCTGAACATACCTGGAATAAATCACAATATCATGCCGTCTAATTTAGATAAGGAACTTGATTTTTTTAGCATATTTTTTGATGATGAACTAGTAGAATTTATCGAAAAAGCAACTAATGAGTTTGCAAAGAAAAAATGGGAGAAAAATCTCCTCTCTCTTTCCACATCGAAGACTCCACCTAAATGCATTTACAACTGTGACAGGAAATGTATTTACACCTGTGACAGGAACTGAAATGTATTTTCACCTGTGACAATGTATTTACACCTGTGACAGAAACGAATTTCGTGTGTTTCTCGCACTAGTAATTTTGACGAGCATTGTCAGAAAACCAAATTTTAAAATGCATTTTTCTAAGAATCTAATTATCAGTACTCCTTTTTTTAATTCAGTTATGAGTCGCAATCGATTTATAGGAATATTACGTTACCTTCATTTTACTCTTGATAGTAATGCCCCAAAACTAGATAAATTGAAACCCGTGTTAGATGCATTAGTTTCAAAATGTAAATCTATATACACTCCCAGAAGAAATGTGTTCATTGATGAAACTTTGTTCTCATGGAAAGGAAGGTTGGGATTTCGTCAATATATCCCCTCGAAAAGGTCCAGATATGGAATAAAAATATATAAATTGTCAGAATCGGAATCAGGCTGTAAATGGAATTTCCTTGTGTATACTGGAAAGGATACGGAATTATCAAGCTCTGATGGTGGGTATGGAGAACGCGTTGTGAAAACAATTTTAAATGAACTTTCAGGAAAAGGATATACTTTGTCTTTGGATATATTTTTTACCTCTCCTGTACTTGCAAAGTATCTGTTGTCTAAGAATACGCATATATGTGGTACAGTTTTAAAAAATCGGAAGGACATGCCGAAGAATAATCCATCTGTACCTAAAACATATATACACTAAAATTTTTAATATTTGGATAAAAGAAAATTTATATAAAAAATATACATCAATTAGAAAATAAGTATTTCCTTTCTTCCTGTAAAAAGTAGAATGCTGTGTAGAACGGGTGATTGTTAGTGAATTTTTTTCGAGAGTTAGGCTTAGCGCTAAAAATTAGCCGTCTTTTGGGAAAAGTTCGGAAACAAAGCGCTCCCTCCTTTGGGCCACGGCGGTTTCGGAATGCCGCCGTCCCGAAAGGGCTATACCAGTAATAATCGCAGGAAGACTTAATTAGTGCTACAATTTTCCTTTTATGTGTTTCATGCTCATTATGAGATTGTCCGAATGGGACAGTCTATATCAGTAAATAATCGCAAGAAGACTTATGTAGTTCTACAATTTTCATGCCACGTGTTTCATGCTCTTTACGCGATAGTCAGAATGGGAGAGTCAATACCAGTAATGATCGCAAGAAGACATACTTAGTGCCACAATTTTCATGCCATGTTTTTCATGCTCATTACGCGATAGTCAGAACGGAACAGTCGACACTAGTAGTAATCACAAGAAGACTTACTTAGTACACACAATTCCATAAACCTCTATGGAAACCGTTCTAAATCCATGCAGCTCGCAGAAAATTTTGTAAAGATTGAATTCAAATTTCACGATTCTTCAACTGTCAAGTCCATAGATATGAAAACCAGAATAAAAGGGTCATTCCCAAAGATAAATTTGCTACAGTAATGCAAATAATAAAAACCTTTAAATTTTAAGTGTCAATTGAGAGTTTTAGCATGTGTTATTTCTGCTATTGCAGACACCAGATAGAAATATTCATGCCGAAAATAAGCGCTGCTTGTGGTGCATATCTTAGATCAAATAATACTTCAATTTAGCCAATTTATTGAAATTAACCACTGATTAGGGATTAAAATTCTAAGATAATGTTTGTATGCATGTGCGTAAATACAAAATGCATATCATATAAAAAATGTTGTCATGTAATCATGAATATATTTAATGTCAAAATTATACTCGCATAGTCATATACTCAATCCATAAAATGCTTTTTTTTTTTTTTGGTATTTTACATCTCAGTATTTATAAATTTGTCTCGTTAGAACTTCTGAATTGAAAATCATTTCCTATACCTTAAAAGAAGTACAATGCATTTTTCATAAGAAATTTCTCGCCGATCTTCAAGAAGAATATCAAGACAAAACACAGTTTAATTTTCATTTCGAATTTCTGAAAATAAAAACTCTTACCAGAAGAGAGGGTGTGGATTTTCTTCTAGATGTTTCTTTATATTTGTAAAACTCTCAAGTCGTTAAAATGTTTTGATCTCAAGTTATGTATTCCGAATCATCTTCACCTTTATTTCTACAAACGAATAATTGCTAAATCGGCGGAGTAATAATCAAAACTTCTATGCTCTATTTCACATAAAATGATAATTTGTGTTTTCCATATCCATCACAATATATAATATATATAAAAGAAAAGTGTTATTGTATTGTTGACAATTCATTCGTCTACCGCGACTTTTTGAACATTTTTACATGTTCTGTCCGAGAGCGCTGTAGTCCAGTGGTTAGCGCGCGGGAATTGCACTCGGTAGGCCCGGATTTGATTCCCGCCACTGTACGGAGTACGACCACGTTAAGCATGTGGGTTCGTAAGTCCTTCCGAGAGGTTGGTGGTAGGGGAAGGAGGGTACGGTCCCTGAGGATGCCTCCCCCACTGGGTTCCGGTCTAAATTGGATGGCACTTCCCGGCCGTCCAAACAGTTATCTTACACCTTTCGGGTAGGTCGGACGGTCTGGGTCTCAACAACAACATGTTCTATGCGTCTCTGAATACGAATAAATCTACAATGTTTTCAAGTGTGTCAATGTCTTTGGTTGCATGTCTGTGTATTATATTTTTAAAAATTATTTTGATAGTTAGCTGCTTTATGTAACTATAATTATTTAATTCATTATTTTACCTACTGCGGTATTAACTCTTCATATATATGTTAGTCGCTGTAAGGTAACATATAAAATAATCCCATAATAAAAGCGCGCAGACTAATACACATATGATTATATATTGTTTTTCTGGAATAAAATATATTATTTATTTACAAAAGGAATATTTACAATCACTATATTTACACTCTAAGCTGTCCCAATTAATCGGCATTCTAATGAATTTGTTATTATGTATTTCCCCGATTTTCATAAAATACAATTGGGAAATTTAACGTTCAACTATTTGGTAAGAGTGTACGACATATAGTACTATATGCAAATATCTTAGGGAACTAAAATTGCAAGAGGCTCACCGTGAAGGTCATTTTAGATCTTAACAGGTCCAGCAAACATCACGTACTTTCACAAGCACGCTGGTCTCGTATTTTCTTGCTGTCGTATTACACTCTCATATATTTTTTTTTGTCAACTGAGACGTCACACATTTCACATATTTAAATTCAAAAAGCATATGTATATCGAAGAAGTTTCTCTAGTCCATGTTAGGAGGGGGAAGATTTCATTCTGTCACATCAACTTTAAATAAGTTTAGAACTTTGATAATTAGCGACGAAAGTGGCAGGGATACAAACTATGGATCCAGCCAGAGGTGAGAGATGACATACGAAAATACAAATGACTAAAAAGTTTTACAACAACATTTAGTGAGGATAATAGGGAACCCAAACACCGGACTGGCCACCTTAGAGAATCTTTCAACGACTGAGGTGGAGTATACCAAACCCAATCAGCAGCTAAGGCTTGGGGCTGACCAATAAACATGCAAACATTCTTGCCAATCCAGGGACCAGAGGTTAATCTTGAATATGTATATCGGAATTCCAAACACCTTCTTTAATACAACATACATTTTAAATGAATGTGCATTACCGTTTTAGCTGTCAAAGTTTAAGTGGGTTTACCAATATCACACATATTCTGACCCTTAGCCTTTGGTTGGCCAGTTCGCTAATTTACACATGGGTTTGCCAAATATACTATTTCTGTTTGATTCCTTTTGACTTCACCTATGTTGCTCGCTACAAAGCTAATTTGAGCAGTCTTAGGGGTTTCAGGCCCTGTCGTACTTGTAAATTTAGCTACACAAATTCTTTTTGGAGGAGGTATTGAACTATCCCCTTTTTAGACTATTTGCAACCACATTCTATTCTTTGTCAATACTATCTACTAAATATCCGAGATCCATATCTGATCTCAATATCACACCTACATACATAGAATAATGTATAGTGTAAACAAGTAATTGTAAGATGAGTTGTATAAGATTAGCTGAATATTTTTCAAGTAAACTTATTTAGCTCTGGAATCTGGAATAAAAGTGATATGAATGAAATATTCATTGCTTTTACCTTTGCTTTTACCATATATTTCATTTTGAGCCAGGAGATTTATATTTTGATGACGTCATTTGAATAAAGTTCATTTTTTTCCATGAAATTTTAACTTTTCAAATATAATAAATTATTCTAGAACTATAATAATTTAAAATATATCAGCCCTGGATGTATCGCATTTTAGAGATATTTAAATAATATTGCATTTCAGTTGGAAAGTGTTTCATAATTAGTGCTTTATGCATGATTGATCTTTCTTATTTTTGTTATCTTCGTGATAATGCATTACATGAAATATAAAGCTTATATAAAATAAGCCTTTATAAAGCTTTTGTAAAATATAATGTCTTGGGTGGGGCTGAGATACAAACATATAAAAATTGAAATTTGTCACACGTACAACATACACATGTCAACTAAAGTTTCGAAAATGGCAACTTTGTGGAGCGGAACGCTGCTACGTTCCAAAATTGCTAACGTTAATTTAATTATGGAAGGTTTAAGAAAAATCAAGATTATAGATTGACGTGCATATTTGCATAACTAAGGAAAAAACTTAAAACTGTGGTCAAAACTGAAGCAATATTGTAAAATTGAAGATTTTTAAAAAACCGTACAACCAAATCAACACAAGCTCAACAACACTCGAACTTGTAACAAAACATCGTTGGCGTCCAGAATTAGAAACGCAAGACGCGAATGTTTATCCAAACAAGAAGATTCAATCTTCAAGTCCTTAGTATATATAGTATATCGATGGATTAATCCAGTTTGTTATTTTGGGAAATTATAGCTCTAAAGTATTCCCATCCTTTCAAAACTTTCAAAGTGAAAATTTCATGAGCTACAGTTGATAAATGACAAGGAATATGAGAGTCATGCCAGTATTTTAGCATTTTCAGAAATTTTAAATTGCGAGAGGTAAAACAATTTGTTTTATAAAACCAGAGACCGAGACGTGAAACTAACTTGACAAATATTTTTTTTAATCCACCAAAGCTCTTGAAACTCATTTTTTTGAACAAAAAAAAACAATTCTTGCCGTGGCCATACATAACGTCTTTCATTATAATTGTGAGAAAATTTAGTTATGTAGTCAATGAGATACTTTATAATCATATTTATCTAAGAAAAAACATTTGATAAATGCTAAAATAAAAACTATGAAATAATGAAAGAAAATTGAAATATCAAACTGGAGCGTAAATTTAAAAGTTGGTCGACACTGAAAATCTTATAATGTAAGGAATTTAGGATTTAATGAAAAATTTTAATAAATCAATTAATTCTTAAATCACAAAAAAATCATAAATTTAGTAATAAATGAAAGTAAATAAATGGCATTATAATTTACAAAAATTAAATTAAAAAAAGTTACAGAAAACGAACGTAGGTCATTTTTAATCACAATTAATGTAAATTAGAATACTTATAGAACAGAATTTAGAAATGAAAAAAAGGTAAATTAGGTAAATTAAATTAAGATAGACAACGTTAAGAATTAAGTCTGCCAAACCCATTTAAAATAATTAACTCTTAAAATTACTAAATATTATAATGTAATCCAATATAAGTTGAAATTTTTTAATTAGATTGACCATTGAAATTTGTCTTCCAATGTGACAAGCAGACAGAGAAACAGAGATAGTAACTTAATGTATATGACAGATTTAATAGGGTGCAGTAAAAAATTATTTTTCAGAAATTTAAAAATCCTGGGTTTGGAAAAGTTGCGCACTATGAAATCAAATAATCCTATGAAATATTTTTAAATTCTATATATATTTTGAAGTACCCCAAAGCAGTTGAAATTTTCGTTTTCGTATAATATTGTGACATATATAGTAAACATGATAAACTGTTATGCAATCAAAATAATTTTTATCCGCTATAATCCACTGTACTAGCATAAAAAAGCATCTCTGAGCAAGTTTGGTTGATTACCACTCTAAAAACAGTGAGAGCAGATTTTCAGAAGGCGGGTCCCATTAAGTAAAGAGCATCCCTCTTCCACGTGCTAAATAGCGCCATTTCTCACTTTGCTGTTCGAGTAGTAAGTAGTTTAAAATTTTTATCTATACAGATTTAAAATTTTGCTGTGCTTACCAACATATATTATTAATAAATGTTATTAATTAATAATTAATATTAATTGTGAATAAATGAGATTGGGTGACCGCTGGCTACTATCAAACTGTTTGAGTGTCTTGTGTTAGTGGTTTCTTGTAGTGAAAAAAATAATTTTAGCTTCTGATTAATTTCATAATCATGACTGATAAAACTGAATTACCATTGTCTTCTGCTGACGTAAAGTCGGTAACACGTATGAAGTCCATTTGTCCTGTGTTTGAGAAACCAGTCCTTTTCAAGAAAAATATACTACCTACCTATGATGATATGATGAAAGAATATTTATGCTTAAGGCAGGAATTACGAACTGGTGGTAGAGTTAAGGAACCAATACCTTTTGCTGAAATTGCTGAATCAGTGGTAGTTGATATTGATGACATATGGGAGAAAGCTTCAATTCCAATCATATCACACCAACGCATTTTACAACGACTTCGAGATTATCACGAAAAATACAGGAAGTTTTTGAAACCGTATAAGAAACGGTACAACGATGATAACTACAAAAAGAAAATCCAAACGTTCCATATCCAAGCTAAAGAACTGTTTGATATAGCCTGTTGTAAGTGCGATTTTGCTATTTACACTTGGGAAAAGATTAAGAAGGTGCAATTACAGGAAAGAGCATTTTTGACGGATCAAGGAATGAGAAGACAAATGATGATAGGGAACATTGATATTAAAACAACAAAACAACTGCAACGAAAGCAAGACAGAATCGACCAGTTAGCAAATTATCAAGAGTTGATAGTCGTAATGATGAAATGGGCGACATTTTGCAATCTTCAGATGCAGAACAGGTACAGAACTCAGATACAATTACAAAATCGGATGATCCAGTAGTAATAGACTCTCTAACTACTACTGAGACAACTACTTCTACATATTTTCGAAAAAATAACCAAATGCGTACAAAGTTACCAACGGTATCACGTGAATGTGGCAGATGGGGCATTTCTGATCGCTCAGCAGCTTCAATTACTTCAACTGTTTTGCAAGACATTGGTGTCACCAAGGATAGTGATATAACAAGTGTGATTGATCCAAGCAAGATAAGAAGAAAAAGACAGAAGAAAAGACGTAAATTGCTAGTTCAGTCAGATGAAGATAAAAGTCTACAGGGATTGTACTTCGATGGACAAAACGATAATACCAGGAAAATAGAACAAACGAGTGGAAAGACGTATCATCCCATTACAGTTTCAGAAGAGCATGTTCATCTTATAAAGAAACCAGGATTGGATTGTGACTCCTCAAAGTAGTACATCAGAAGGCCTTAAAAATAACATTATTGGATTTCTATGTGATAAGAAATATAATACAGATAACTTAGTGGTTATAGGATGCCATGTCACTAATGTTAATACTAGGTGTAATTCAGGAGTAATCCGACTGTTAGAAGAATATTTTAAGCATTCAGTCCATTGGTTTGTGTGCATGTTACACTTGAATGAACTTCCTCTAAGACATTTACTAGTTCATCTAGATGGTATAACATGTTCCCAACTCATTCTCTGGACCTATTGGAAAAGCAATAAATGCTTGTGCACTATCTTTGAAACCATTCAAAAGTGTTATTGGTACCACTCTGCCTACTTTTGATGTTACAGATCTTAGTAATGACCAACAGTATTTGTATGAAATGACCCAAGCTGTAATGTTTGGTCATTGCTCTCAAAACTTAGCCAATCGTAAAACAGGACCTGTGACACATTCTCGCCGGTTAGCAACTGCAAGTAGAATTCTTCGATTATATGTTGCAGAAGAAAATCCATTAGAAAATCTTAAAACACTTGTAAAATATATTGTTACGGTTTACGTACCTGTGTAGTTTGAAATAGAGATTGCTTCGTCATGTACCAATGGTGCTCGTCATCTATTTAAATTGATATCATATTCAAGATACCTCAATAAAGATCTAAGGGGAATTGTTGACCCAGTAATACAACGAAATGCCTTCTTTGTCCATTCGGAAAATATACTATTGGCTATGATGGCAGATGAGAGAGAACATGTCCACAAACTGGCTTTCAAAAGAGTGCTTTCTGCTATAGCACAGCAAAACAAAATTACTGGTGATAGAATGTTTAAAATACCAAACTTGAACTTTGATGCGGTCAATTACATTGACATGATTCACTGGGGGTTTGAAGATAGGTTTGAGCCACCACTCTCCAGATGCATTAACCAAGAAGATCTGGAACTTTACGTTAGCGCAACTAGTACACCAGCTTTGAAATGTTCAAATTTCCCATGCCACTCACAGGCTGTGGAAAAGTTTGTTCGTTTAGTAACTGAAGCTTTAGGGTCTGTTTGTGAAGAGCAAAGAGACGGCTTTATTCGTCGAGACTTCAGTTATGAAGCATTTCAACACAAAAACTGATTATCATACTTAAATCTGTAGCATTACCGAACAGTAGTATTTTTGTGTAACCAGGATTTAGTTCACTTTTTTTAAATTTTGGAAATTTATGTTCTCAGATATAATATATCATACATATTATGTAACTTTCTTATGTTTCACTTTATGAACAAAAATTAAATTTTTGTTGAAATATACTATATATGTCTATGATTTCAAACCTCTTGGGGAACTTCAAGATTTAGATTTAAATTTATGTCACAGAAACTTTTTCTTGTTGATAATGGGATACAATAAAATTTTTAAGCACTCAGGAAAAAAATAATTTGATATTTTACATAATTTTATTATTTTTCAAATTAACTGCTAAATTTACAACAAAAAGCGTAATTCTAAGTCCATGGGGCACTTCAAGATGACAACATAAAACAAAAAAACTTTTACAGTGTGATTCTGATATGCAACCACAACTTTTACTCACCCAGGCAACATCTCGCTAGATCATATATTGGACAGACATATCAGATATTAATAGTTTAAAAAGATAATGAAAATTATTAACAGTGTGTAATACATATGTCGTGAAAATCTAAATTCTAAACATGCAGTCATAAGGGATGTTAATAATATCTAGTTGTCTGTGATACAGAAAAAAATATACACATGTAAATTATTTTCCGGCTGCACCTTAGAAACGCACATTTCCAGCCTAATAATGGTCAAACGTGTTGATCCAAAGTTATTGTATTAGGTTGCATCAGCGAGATGTTGATACCCAGTTTGAGATAATCAAGGAAATTCATCCAAAGAATACCGGAAGTCTGTTAATAATAATCGCAGTCTGACAAGCCATGAAGAAGCAATAAAACTGTCGAAATTGCACGTAATTTTTTTGCACAAACTTCTACCGAATGAGAAACATGCTCTAAATTTCGACGGTCACTTTCTGGTCAATCATAATATACCTCAGATCTGGCAAGTTTCATAATATCCAAGCGTTTTTTACTTGTGGCTGTTCTCGAAGCTGAAAATGGTACTAAAACGTTCCCTATGTCATTGCAGATACCGAAAACGAACTCATAGAAGTGTAAAAGGTAAGGTGGTCCAAGTGAGTGGAGTCACAAGCGGACTCATCTAAAGACAATTTTCGCGAAAATTCAATAGATGAGCTAAAAATTTCCCACCTTCAACCTGCAATGTTTCCCAGTCAAATTATTATCGACACTAAACTTTAATAGAGTGTTATGCAGTGATTACATTGGAAATACGAATAATTATATTTAGTATTCCGAACACGTTCTTGTACAAAAACATGATATTCTTCTTAGAGAATATAAGTCATATCATAGACTTTTAAAGTGTATGAATGAAATTGTACAGTATGCTTTTCAAGAATTGAATGAAAAATTTAAATTTTACAAACATAGGTAAATGATGTTAAATATGACATATTCCAATTACAAACATAGTTAAATGATGTTAGCATATTCATATATGAAATACACAAATCATATACTCGTTAAATTCTTTAAAAATGTATACACTTAAGGAACAAATGTTTGCTACAAATGGCATTTTTTATTCATATCTACTCAGAACTAAATTAGATAAAATTAGACCATAGGTAAGAAAAGACCTCAGGACTGAAAATATTAAACCAGGGTTGAGAAGAAAAACTGGCGATACTGTCATTTCCGGAGTCCCAAAGACGGTCACATATCAAATCTAATTTACTGTTGGCTTTTCTACGCTTTGAAAATAAAATCATTTTTCACATAAATAGGGAAGATTTTATTTCAATGTTGTAAATAGCAGATATGTTTCTAAAACGTACAATACAGTCACAACTACTTCAAGAACAGCGAATATGAAACTTTTCAGCATTACCAAAGCTGCTGCCTTATCATATAATATCAGGGAAAAATGAACTACTGCACTTAAAAAGCTAAACACGCTAAAAAATAGCAAACATAACAACACTAAACTAATGAGAGAAAGGATATCTTCTAAAAGATTTACCAGGTCGGGTAGATGTGACACTTGGTTAAAAGTATTTCTGTTCATAGCACAAAAGGTACAAGATAGAAGAGAAAATCTTGTAAACACTCTTATATATTCAATTACAAATTATACGTTGAAAGTATATATAATAATCCTGCATTATTCTGCTAAAGAATTAAATGAAGCGCACTGCAAGACAACTTACCATGATGGATACAATAAACACAATTGTCCACAAATATATTGCCATTGTATTTGGCAAGAGAATTACTCTGGAAATTTCCTCAATTGTACTTATACTGAATGCAAATGCTTGCAGTTTTTCAACTTTGCTGCGATTACGTGCCGCAATGTAATTGGCAATGAATACTGCATAACAAAACTGTCAATGTTTCCCATGACCAATATCAAAATGAAGGAAAAGTCACTATTGTATACACAAAAATAAGTTTCATCATTACCAGCCTCTGCCCAAACTGTCGCCGTGATCACGCGGAGTCGCATTAAACATGTGGGATCGTAAATCCTTTGGAGAGGTTGGTGGTGGGATAAAGAAGATTCTGTGAAATGCATTCACAGCGTTCTGGTATAAATTGGATGGCACTTCCTGGCCGTCCAAACAGATGTCTTACACCATCTGGTAGGTCAATCGGTCAGGGTCGAATAAGAGTGTGGTGACAAAAAAGGAAAGTTTATGTTGGCTTTTATACATTTTAAGTTATTCATAATTAACATGGCCTTATGCCGCAAATCGTGAAGCTACACATTGCGGTGTGTGCCGCTTAAACCCACCATATTTATCTCTAGTGCGAGTTCCTGTAATAGAATATTTATTAACATAATGCTACATTTAACTGCACAATTTTATCTTTAAAATAAAATCATTTATTAAGAATATTTCCTTACCTATTAAATTGATTACAATTATCACATTATTTGCTGAGGAGAATGGACATGTGAAACCTCAATTTTTATATTATTTGCTGAGGAGAATGGACATGTAAGACCAGGTATATTCTATTATCGAATGGTCTAAGATCTGCTGCAGCATTTGGTAAGCACATACCCCCAATTTCGTCTTTGGTCATTGACCACAACCCTTACATCAGAGTATATCGTACTGGTACCAACTTAAGGTGTTGCTGTTGTTGTTGTTGAGACCCAGACCGTTCGACCTACCAGAAAGTTGTAAGGTAACCACCAACTTAAGGTGTGGTAAGTCGATCTCATCTGCCGTTGAAGTTCTCAATAAAAGGACACTTCATTCACATCTATAAGGAATCGGACGTCGAAATTATGTCAGAAAATTTCCGTGCAATACTCTATTGCTCTTGAATCTCGTGTAGAAATCGTGGAAATCATATCTAGAACCTTTCGGTTACAGCCTCTTTCTGTCTGAGGTCTGACACGCCTCTTTGGCATCATTGGTCGACCTCAGGGCCATGCGACAAGGCATTTTACCTATTGGTCAACATGTTTAACCAATCTTGTGGCATCACCTTGGCCTCCTATGTTTATGGCCTAATTGACCTCGCGGGTCAGGTTACCATAAAACCGGTGTCCTCAAGTCTGATGACATTGTTAAACAGCCCTAATAAATATTAGCCCTATAAAACTGTATCACAAATAAATTTCACCATTAATTGATAAATAAGAAAAATAATATTTCTGAAGATACTTAATTTGCTTTCTTTGACGTCAATTCTAGTTTTACATTCCCGCTATTCCTACTCAATCACTCCACACATTTTCCTCTTTCATTGCATTAATTGCTTTTGTGGATTGCTTATTTCTATTTTAATTTGTTCCTATATATCTAAACTGTTACAAAATTAAATTTAGAGCTCTAAATGATTATTTAGCTAAATAAAATTATTACATAAAATCTATATCAAAATATCACTACTACATTCATACCGAAGAATGATTAGGGATTGAGTCACAAAAATAGTAGTAAGTATTTTAGGAACTACCAACGAAATTTGTACTGAGCTATTAGGCAACGAAAACATAAAACATCGTATACACCTGTAACTAATTAAATTTGCACGTATATCTTGAAATCAAATGTTTAATTCTCGATTCTTAAATTAGTTTGTTATTCATGGTGATTACTGTCTAAATTACATAATAGAAGACCTTAGGTTAGAAAGGATCCCAGAGTAGAAAATATCAAACTTGGACGGAGATGAAATGCTGACGACGCTGCTATTATAGGAATATCCATAAGGGTCATATATCGAATCAAATTAATAGTTGCTTCATTTAGGCCATGAATGGAAATGCATTCTTTATGCAAATCACAAAATGCTTGCTTCAAAGCAGTAAATTGTACAGATATTTGTGAAGCGCAAAATATAACTGATAATACTTCAGGCATCGACAGCGTTGTAGTTATGATAATTTCCAAGATGTATAAATTATCCAATATTTGCGAAGAAGACTGAACAACTAAATACAATAAAATAAACATTGTAAATAATAGATAACCAAACAACAAGAAAATAATAACAGAAAGAATCTCATCTAGAAACTTTACTGAATTTTGTAGGCTTGTTAGTAGGTCAAAAGTATATTTTATGTCAGTGCTCGGAAATGGTGTTTTATGCTGCACCAATTTGCAATTAAACTGTGACACAAGAGTGCTACTGCGGTGATAGAGAATACAACTTAAGCATGCCACAATTGCAGGGAACTGATGACTCGTACAAATAAAACACGTGTAAATGAAAAATACTGTTATATCTCTTACATATTCATTTTCAATATGTACATTAAAAGTGTAAAATTCTTGTATGCCTGTATACTTTACGAAATGCACTCCAAGAACTCCCAGTATCATAGGAAGTACAATCACAATAATAAGCACATATTTATACTTTTTATCTTGAAAAGGAGCTACTCTTAAACTTTTCTCAATAGTGCCAATATAAAGAACAAATCTTCGTAATTTTATCACTTTTGAGTTGACTAATTGCCACAATAGTAAGGGTAATAAAGCTTGAATTATTAATGAAATCAAGAGTTGCCACGACTGACTAATCAACGGAACAGAGAAATAAATTATGAAATATGCAAGTAAAATCTTCATAATTAATGGATAAGTATATAATATAATTCTTCTGCTCACATTTTTTCGGATTCTTTTGACGTCTATTCCAGTACTGCACAACACTTTCCATATTCCTCCATACCCTCTCCACACGTCTTTTTCCGGCATTGGATATTGTGTTTTGATTTGCAACATGAAAAAAAATTCTATACTTGCAATAACCTGTTTTTTTCTATTTTTTTTACCCAAAATATTTTTAAATAACAGGTTTTATAGGAACAGAAGTTTATTTTTTCTGGTCTTTCAAGGATTTATGCTTTTCTTAAATTTATTGATTTTTCTTCCAGTAATTTGTTGCTTTAAACACTGAAGACGTTTCGGTGCATCTGCATCCAGTCTCAAACTTACAATCCAACCAGATGTATCCGAATATCTATTCGAATGCAGTAATTCGGATGTGCAATAGTTTTTACGCCTGCAGTAGTTCTCATTTATGAAACTAGTCGTATATATATTATTTCCATTAAAAGTATTCTCTTTTATTTAATAACGCAAAATGGAACGAATTCATCACTTCTTTTGACATAATGCGATGACACAAAGTCATAAAAGGTATGAGAAAATCCAATTTACGAGTATAAAGTACGATATCTATGTATTATACTGAACAGCTTTTAGCCAATTTGTTTTTCGAAGTTATGAAATTGAAAATGTGCTGAAGAATTGTTGCTTTTATGTTATCAAAAGTATCGAATTCATCTATAATATTCCTTGATTTTCTGCCAAATCATCATTTAATTTAAATTTAGTATCCAAAAAAAGTGTTGTAATATGACATTCAATTCTAAAATATAGCTTTAGGTCTTCAAAATGCTTGCCTTTCAATTGAGTATAAATTATGCTTTATAAAAAGGATATGACAATGATTGATTAGACAGAAATTTAGAATAATTTAAAATAGTTTTTAATTTATTTAAAATAGCCCTACACAGGAATGGCTGTACAGATTACCCAATTTCTATGTTGAAGTAAATAATAACGCGATTTACGTATTTTTTATAATGGATCTCTCAATAAATAGCGTATTCAGAGAATGTGAATAGTGTGTTCAGAGAATGTGATGTGTCGGATACAAGTAAGTAATAACTCGTGGACTTTTTATTCCTGTATTCCCCAAGAGCATAAAGCTATTTAAATCAGCATGACAGATTTTCGTCCACATCACAATACCTTCTTTTAAACTATACCAGTAAAATTTTCACTTTTGCGAAACCTTTAAGATATTGACTTTATAAGCGTTCCACCATTTAGAATTAAGTTTTATTAGTATAAAACTTCTACCTCTTCTTCGTTTGTATTCAGATACTCTACATAAGTATTTCAATTATGGGTGGGACAATTCAGTGGTTAGCACGCGGGGATTGCACTCAGACGACCCAAATATGTTTCTCGACTCTGCCCAAATAGTTCACGTATTCCCGCAGAGTACGGGCTTGGTAAATATGTGGATCCGTATATCCTTCTGAGATGTTGGTGGTAGAAGAAGAAGGGTACTGTCCCTGTGGATGAAACCTAAACTGGGTTTCGGTCTAAATTGTATGGCACTTCCGGGCCGTCCACACATATACCCTTCATCCTTGGGTATGTCGGACGGTTTGGGTTAAAGAATAAGAAGTATTCCAATTAAATCTACCAAAATAAGGAGACGGATTTTTGAACCTATCACAATTCTTACTTTATATATATATATATATATATATATATTCGTCGTCCATAAATCCAATTAAAATATCGTCAACATATCTGAAATACAATAGTTCGTTCAAAAAGTGTGTTCCTGTTTAAAATTCGTTTAAATAAATGTCAGCCGAAGCTGATGAGCATAACTACCGTCCATTGGAATACCACCTATTTGTTGATAGTAATTGATCCCGTTATATAGAACTCTTTCTTGCAAAACCAATTCTACCAATGCTGTATATTTTTGGATGAAAATATACGATTGCAAGTCGTATTGAAAAAATATTTTTGATAAAATACTATATAGACTTTCAATATCAATGTTGTTATAAATATCACAGAAGTCATAACTCCTAAATTTTGTATTATCTGGTATGTATCTTTTAGAATCAATTACCTCATTACTATTAGACACAAATTATGCTCCCTGTTTCTTTAACTTAATAGATAATAACTATTTTTAATAAATTAAGAGGAATTTTATTTGCTACTGTCAAATATGATTTATATCCTATTGTAACAGAACTGCACTTTACAGGTAGGTAGGTCTCTTATGAAGCTTTGGAATCAGTCGAAAACCCTGACCAACCGACTCGCCCTAGGGCACGAGCAGTTAAAAACACAGGATTGCGTCAGTGGTCGAGTAGAGCTTTGGAATCAGTGTAACATATGGGAACTTAATATTTGTTAAATTATATCCTGTTTTTTATACATAGCTGCAATGAAGTTTTTAAAGCAGTGAATTTTTTTTTTCTTTTACTGGTTTGTTCAAAAGTTTACACACATTTGTATTGCCATAAAAATTATTTATTAATTTAAGGTATAGATTATTAAAATAAATGCGTGATTCGTAGTATCTTTATCTACATATGTTATTACACATTTTTGTTTTAAATTGTCAAGTTAGCGGTTGCCTGAACTATTCATTGTCTCAAAAGTTTTACTCAGTTTGTAACAATGTTCAAAAGATGCATTTATCCAATATTTAAACTCCTCAAATACTTCCTCAGGTAAACTACACTTTACTGCCAAATGGTGTATAAAAGCATCAATATCGAGTCCAAAATATTCCAACACTTTGCTGGGCTCTTGAAATCGACATTTAGTTTCTAGTTTAAAAATACCTTTTAATTGTGTCGTTTTCATCAAATCCAACTCACTCTTTTACATTTATTAAGGAAAAATTCAATTTAACCCTCAAAATATCATACGACCGTATGAAAATTTTAGGAAAATTTTAAATTATCAATATATAAAAAATATTTCAGCAAAATATGTTAGGAAGCTTTTTAAATAAAAATTAAAGTAATATTTACACCCAAATTATATGAAGGGATCACTTTAACGACTTCAAAATAAAATATGGTATCCATCGTTTTTTCCCAGTGTCAAAATCGTGGTTTTTAAAATTTCTGTATTTTTGCATATTTTCTGTGCATATATATTCTGCAACAACGAAATTACAACATTTTTTAATTTACATGATCATCAAACATCGATTATTTCTACAAAGCCTAATTTTAATGGTTGCAGAATGTCAACAAGTGATTGTAAGATGAGTTGTAAAAGAATATCTGAATATTTTTCAAGCATGATGGAAATATTCATTGCTATGATGGAAATATTCAAGATATGATGGAGATATTCAGGATATGATGGAAATATTCATTGCTTTTACCTAGAGAGCCAGACTTTTTATACTTTGATGACGTCATTCGATTACAGTTCATTCTTTTCGATGAAGTTTTAAGTTTACAAATATAATAAATTATTGTAGTATTGTGATCATTTAAAATATATCATCCTTGAATGTATCGTATTTTAGAAATATTTAAATAAAATTGCTTTTCAGTTGGAAAGTGTTTCATAATCAATGCTTTATGATTGATATTTCTTATTTTTGTTGGCTTCGTGGTAATATTACATAAAATATATGAAGCTTATATAAATTAAGCATTTAAAAAGCTTTATAAGCCCTTAAGTTAATTATAAAGTTTTGGGTGGTGCTGAGATACAGACATATGGAAATTGAATTTTGTCAAAAGTAAGAAATTTTTTTATTACAGAGGTCTTAAGAAAAATCAAGATTATAGATTGAAGTGCACATTTGTATAATGAAGGAAAAACTCAAAATTGAAACAATATAGTCTTAAATAGTTTAGTAATAAGATTTATTAAAAAACCGTACAACCAAACCAACATTAGCTCAACATCAGCAGACAAAATATTGCTGACGTCCAGAATCAGGAATGCAAGACGCAAATGTTTATTCAAACAAGAAGTCTCAACCATCGAGTCCTTATTATATAAAGTATATCGTTGGATTTATCCAGTCTGTTTATTTTCGAGAAATTATAGCTTCAAATTATTTCCATCGTTCCAAAACTTCCAAAGTTACAATTTCATAAACAACGGTTGGCGAACGCCAAGAAATATGATAGTCACGGTAGTATTGCAGAGTTTTCAGAAATTCTAAACTGTGCGAACGATTTATTTCATAACGAATTTATTTCATATCGAACGATTTATTTCATAAAGTCATCGACCGAAACGTGAAACTGACTTGACAAATATATTTTTTTTAATCCACCAAAGCACTTGAAACTCATTTTTTTGTATAAAAAGCCAATTATTGCCAATGTCAAACATCTTTCATTATAATTTTAAGAAAATTTAGTGAGATATGTAGTCAATGAGATACTTTGTAACCCTATTGATCTAAGAAAAAACAATTGAAAAATACTAAAATAAAAGCAATGAAATGATGAAAAAAAATTGCAATAATGGCGCATAATTAAAAGTTGGTCAAAACTGAAATTCTTATAATGTAAGGAACTTAGAATTTATTGAAAAATCTTAACAAATTATTCAATTCTTAAATCACAAAAAATCATAAATTTAGTAATAAATGTAAATAAATAAATGTCATTATAATTTACAAAAATTAAATTACTAAAACCTACAATAAAACGAACTTAGGTCATTGTTAATCACAACTAATATAGATTATAATAATTATAGAACAGAATTTTGAAATAAAAACAATGTAAGATGAATAAATTAAATTAAGAATAGGTAACAGTAATAAGAAATTCTGCTGAACCCATTTAAAAGAATTTACTTTTAAAAATTTCTAAATATTAAAATGTAAGTCGCAAATTCTTAATTAGATTGACCACCTATAATTTCTTCCAAATGTGACAAGCAGACAGAGAAATCGAGATAGTGAATTTACGTGTATCATATTTTAATGTGTATAATACATCTTCCATGTCGCACTTTCATCTACATGAAAGCGTTTTGCAAGTGACTGAAAATAATTTTTAATTAATAAAACCACAGAACCTGATCCTAATAATATGGACTTTGATCTTCAATCTGATATTTTTATCAAATGGACGATAATTTTAATATTGAAAATTGAATTGTGCATCCTCGTGAAATTTTAATTGTAATTATTGAATATTTTTTATTAATTGAACTACAAGCATTTATGTGCAAGAGCAGTTTATTTACAACAGAAAGTTACACAAGAAAAATAAAACATTAATAATAGCGTACGAACATTGGATTTTTATAATTTCAGAAACAAGTTGAAAGCACATATTTTTATGAAACGTAAAAATGTGCTAAAGATGTGCTTTCAAGAGAAATTTATTGAAAAATCTTAACAAATTAATTCATTCTTAAATCACAAAAAATCATAAATTTAGTAATAAATGAAAATTAATAAATGTCATTATAATTTACAAAAATTGAATTACTTAAACCTACAATAAACGAACTTAGGTCATTTTTAATCACAACTAATGTAGATTAGAATATTCATAGAGCAGAATTTTGAAATTAAGAAAATGTGAAATTGATAAATTAAATTAAGAATAGGTAACCTTAATAATTAAGTTCGTTGAACCCATTTAAAATAAGTAACTATTAAAAATTACTAAATAATAAAATGTAACCCAACATAAGTTGCAAATTTTTAATTAGATTGACCACCGAATTTTGTCTCCAAATGTGGCAAGTAGGCAGAGAAACACAGAGAGTGACTTAACGTATATGATTTATTTAACGTGGATGATGTAGCTTACATGTGCCACTTTTACAATCTCCAAGAAAGAGTTCTGCTGATGTCTAAAATATCAACAAACATAATTAACTTAAAAAAATTAATTTACTTATAAAAATAAAAGGTTAGGCAGAGGACCTCGTTCGAAAAGTGTGCTACAGTCTCCCTACAAACGCAAGACCCTTAAGATTTTGCAGTGTAATATAAATGGATTGACCACTCCTGCCACCAGAATTAAATTGGATCAACTGTTAGGTATAGCAGAGGTTAATAATGTCCAAGTGATAGCTTTGCAGGAAACTAAATTAAAATTGAAAACAATGCTGAACTACAGAGGATATCACATATATAGGAAGGATAGATCTTCTGGAGGGGGAGGAGGTTTGACATTCTTCATCCGAGACCTCAACTATCAAAGTATAGACACACATTCAGAAGAAAACTCAGACCTCGAAATTCAGGGTATTAGGATCCCCTGGTGAGGAAAACCATTAAATATTTTCAATGTCTACCATCCTCCCAACCAAAATCAGTTACCTGATTGCTTTTCCGGTTTCATGGACAAGAATTCCATCATTCTTGGAGATCTCAACGCCAAACACTCCGCTTGGGGGTGCTCCAGTGATAATAATAAAGGCCTAGATCTTCTCCAACTTGCTGACGATAATGACTATATGATACTTAACGACGGAACGTCCACACATACCTCCTTTAGCTATGATACATCTGAGGCTCTGGACATCACCATGACTAGCTCGGAATTATCTACTCAATGCTCTTGGTCAGTCCATGATAACATTGGACGCGATCATCTCCCAATTATTATAGAATTCAGAAGGAGACAAAGAGTTTCCTATTGAGAAATACTGGAATTTCGGGAAAGCTAATTGGGCATCTTTTAAAGAATCTGTAGATGAGGATTTGGCTTCGTCGCCACCCTGGATAGATGTTAACCAAAGTTGGCAAATTTTCAGAGCAATTATTCTCAGGCACGCCAGGGCTTTCATCCCTAGAGGGAACATCAAACGTTTTGTGCCTTATTTCTCACAACATTCCGCCACCCTTGATCCCCTCTCTGAGAGGAGAAAACATCTTTTGGGATCTGCCAGGCATTCGGGGGACAACTTAAGACCAGAGATTGGCAAGATCAATGCTGAAATTAAACTGGCTTGCACTCGGCTAAAAAGATCCCGTTGGAACGAGATATGCAGTAAAATTGATGCCAGGACTCCAGACTCAAAACTTTGGAAACTACTCAAGGGAATCAACAAAGAGCAAACGCAATATGAAAAATTCAACACAATTAAAGATAACAGTGACCAAATGTTTATAGACGACAAATCAGCTGCTAATGGTCTTGCTTTCCATTACCAACAAATTATCAGATTCAACTTCACAAGCGAGGATAAACCGATTCTGCTCAAGGCTAGAAATGTTGTACACGGATGTCGCAGCACGGATCATGGAGACCATACTCAGATCCCTCATTTTAATGAACAGGAGATGCTTCTTGCATTGGCTTTCCTGGATCTTAGAAAATCTCCGGGTCCGGATGGGATTCATGGAGTTATGCTTGAAAACCTTGGATCCATGGGAAAACAGAAACTTCTGGACTTGTTTAATATCTACTGGAAAAAAGGGCGAGTGCCTCGAGAGTGGAAAAAGGCCACAGTCATACCTATTAAGAAGCCAAATAAAAACTCTGGCTCGCATGAGGACTATAGACCTATTGCACTGACCTGTACTATAAGTAAATTATTAGAGAAAATGGTTCTCATCAGGCTCCAGTTCTTTCTAAACAACAATAATCTACTCCCTGGTGAACAATATGGGTTTCGGAGAGGCCATAGCACTATTGATCTTGTTCTGTTCTTCGCCCAAATTATTAGAGACGCACAGAACTACAGTCCTACTCATCACAGTATAGCGGCTCTATTGGATCTCACTAAGGCTTTCGGCAGAGTGTGGAAGCATAAACTTATTATTAAATTACACGATATCTTTAACATCCGAGGTAATGCTTTGGCTTGGTTGTCTGACTATCTCAATCAAAGATTTATTAGGGTTAAGTTCAATAAAACCCTCTAGGACAACTTTCACCTTAGCCAGGGTGTTCCCCACTCTTTTTACTCTATACATGGCCGGATTCGAGAAAACTGTCTCCTCCGGGGTTAACATTGGAAATTTTGCGGACGATATCGCACTTTGGAGTTGTGGTGAGGGGGTTAAAGAGGTCGAGCCGGAGCTCAACAAGTCACTGGCAGCCATGTCCAGGTTTGCAGAAGAGCTCAAGATAAGTTTTAACCCTGCCAAGTCTATTACCACTTTCTTTACAACCAATAAACACATCTATAACTATCAACCGTCCTTAATGCTCAACCACCATAGACTTCCCTACGAGAAACATCCTAGATCTCTGGGTTTCGTTCTCGACCCCGAATTTACATGTAACAAACATATAGAATATATAACCTTGAAAGCCAGGAAACGTTTAAATATCATTAAACATAGAGCTGGTAGAGATTGGGGCGCTGACGCTTCTACTCTCAGGACTTCCTATCAAGCTCTCATCAGACCCATTCTTGATTATGGCTTTCCTATTTACTGCTGTGCCTCAAAGACAAACTTGAAAAAACTGGAAGGAGTTCAGCTAAGCGCCGCTCGCATCAATACCGGAATGAAACGAAGCTGTCCATCAGAGATTGTACTTCATGAGGCGGATTTGCAGCCTCTTATTGACAGAAGATTGGCAGGATTGTTCAAACACTTCAATAGACTTTACAGTCTAAACCAAGATAATAAAACTGCCGGTTATTTAAAAAATTGGACTTGTAACCACAGACTGAAGAAAAATAGTCCATTCAGTCAGATTAAATCTCAACAACTAATCGCAGAGAATGTTGAACCACATTTTCTACATAGTAATCTGAATCCTTGGGTAGAATTTTCCAATGTTCATTTCCATGAAGGCCTTGAAACTACTTAAAATAAGAAATATTGTTTACCCGTTTTTCTTAAACAATTGGCCCTGGAGATTATAGCCAAAATCCTTCCAAATGATATTACTATCTACTCAGATGGTAGTAGAATGGACGAAAAGGCAGGAAGGGGAGTTTTTATTAAAACACCTACAGACGAATACTCGATAAAACAACGAAACCCCAACTACTGTTCGGTTTTCCAAAGCGAATTATTAGCAATTAATATGGGACTTGAGATTATAATGAGTGCGGGCAACTATGGAGGTATCTGGATACTATCTGATAGCCGTAGCTCTATTCAACACCTTAAAAACTGGACCCACATTGGAGATAAAACCAGCTTATCTATCCTTCAGAAAGTAAAAATCATCTCCCACCAGCATGAAATACACTTTCAGTGGATCCCGTCCCATGTGGATGTTCACGGAAACGAACTGGCGGATTCCCTTGCTAGGGAGGGACTGGATCTTCCTGTTCCTGCTGCCGAGGAGCTTACTTACCTGGAACTATTCTCGAGGCAAAAGGCCCAAAACAAGGAAAAATGACTTCTGCCTCCCTCTCACTGCTGATACAGGGGAAATAGACCAGGACTTTCTCTGTCTCTTCCTTGTGACAGGCAACTCAACACTTGTCTAACCCGGTTAGCCAGTGGACACTTGAAAGGCCTGTTGTATTCTTAAGGCCAAAAAACTTTTTCCATTTGCACCAAGTGCCGGCAAGTCCAGGCTTCGCCAGAACATATTTTGGACTGTCTCTGGCTGGACAGGGAGGCCATTTATGGTTCTCTCCTTTTGGTATCGGATTTTATTAAAGTCAACGGTTTTACTGATCTGATCTGACTCCGTCAGACCAGATAGGAGATTAGCAACAACAACAAAAATAAAAATAAAATAATTTTACTTAATAAAATTCAAACAAATCTGAACTTAATTCTAATCTTCAATCAGATTTGTTTGTCGAATGGACGATAAATATAACATTGAAAATTATGAGTATTCTTTCCACTGGAAATTTTCATTGCAATCACTGAATATTTTTTATTAATTTAACTAGGAGCATTTGTGGGCAAGAAGTGTTTACTTACAACACAGAATTACACAAGAAAATTAATATATTAAACATAACATGCGTCCATTGGATTTTAATCACTTTAAACACAAGTTGAAAACACATACTATTCCTATGAAAGGTGACAGGTACTAAAGATGTGTTTTTAATTGGACCATACTTAACGTAGATGAATAATATGAAACGATTAAATATATAAATATTATTTTCAACCCTTTGCAACTTTAAAACGTGCAGACTTTTTTGGTACGTCAGTTATAATGCAGATTATTGCAAGTATTACGCATCATATCCACATTATAACTTCAGCGACAAATACTAACAATGATTATTATGATGATTAATTATGTTAAAGATGATACAATCAGTACAAACTAAATAAAAAAATTTCCTTCGAACATATATACTACATTGCTTTCTTGCATTTTTGCAATATAGAGTAATAAAATGTTTATTGTGTATATTATGCGTCAAAATAAAGTTTCTTCTTCTTCTTATTATTATTATAGCAACCTATATTACGTCCTTGTAAAATGCAGTAATGCAGTCATACGTCAGTTAGGTGACTACATTTGTTTCGAGACCACTATACACCCCATTCGTGAGCCGAAAACAAAGCAGTTAGATCAGTATGCAGAATTGTATGGAACGTCAGTTATAATGTGGAATCATATAAATGTTACACATCATTTCACATTATGACTTTAAAGACGATCAATAACAACGACTCTTATGTTTATTATGTGTTTTAAATGTGATACAATCACTACTAGATGAATAAGCAAATTGTATTTGAATATATATTTTACAGTTTGTCTAGATTTATTGTATTTTTGCAATATAAAGTAATAAAGTGTTATGACAACTTACACTACGTTCATGCGACAAGCAGTTCTATGTCAGTTAGGTGATCATATTTGTTTCGGGGGCATCATACGTCCCCTTCTATCCGAACAAAACAGAACAATTCAAACAGTACCCTTAACAAAATCTGAGAGGGAAATGCGGAGGTGCAAGCAATGAGTAATTCTAAAGAGATTGGACGCACACAGCGAGGGCTTCCCGGCCGTCCAAATAGTTGCTCAAGTCCAAGGATGAGTCGGACGGTCTGGGTCTTCAACACACAGCGAGGGGATCTCTTCTCGGCCACACATTTTGCTACCATTAGCTTTAAGTATGGTCGTGTGGTCTGGGCCTTCAACACACAGAGAGGATCCGGCCATCCAAATGGTTGCTCGAAACCTTAGGATGAGTTGGACGGCCTGGGTCGTCAACACGCAGCTAGGGTGGAATTTGTCCTTGAAAAACATCTATAAACGTATGATCAGTCTTTTTATCGCCCATGAAGAGAAGGAGAGGTAGCATACTGATAATGAAATCCTAATCATTGATACTTAATGCAGAGAAAAATAGTCAAACTCTTGTAAATGAAAGCATGTAAAAGTTAGAGGGTAATGAGATAGAAATTTTGAAGTAATTTAGGAAAGAAGCTCACGTTTTCACGAGTTAAATTCATCAATCAAACTACTAAATAATTAACAGTGGTTGGGACTAGACCAAAACACGATATAACACGGAAAACAGAAAAAAAGATGAAAAAAGAAAAAAATAAATTTCTGGAAACCATAGTTTTAGTTTCTGAAACCGTTTTTTTCGATCTCTTTTATAATAATATGATCATATTCTCCTTTCCGTTTACCATCGCAGTAGCATTTAATCTTTCAATTTGTTTACACTCTTTGGCCTGTTGAGCATTCATAACGCTCATTAAGCAATTGCAATCACCCATATTTCAAAAGTCTATTTCCTAGATGGAAGTACAAGCAATTTGTACATTGTAGCATATATTGAACAGACATATCAGATATTAATAATTTAAAAAGAGAATGAAAAATTTTAACCATGTATAATATGTACATATGTCGTGAAAGTCTAAATTCTAAACATGCAGTCATAAAGTATGTTAACAACATCTACTTCTATGTCATACAAAAAAAATATACACCTGTAAATTATTATTCAGCTGCGCATTAGAAAAGTACATTTCCAGCTTAAAATGGTCAAACGTGTTTATCCAAAGTTATTGTATTAGGTTTCATCAGAGAGATGTTGATACTCAGTTTGAGATAATCAAGGAAATTGATCTAACTACCGAAAGTCTGTTAATAATAATTACCGTCTGACAAGCCGTGTAGAAGCAAAAACTGTTGAAATTTCTCGTACTGCTTTTTGCCCAAACTCCTATCGAATGAGAAACATGCTCTAAATTTCGACGGCCACTTTCTGGTCAAGCACAAAGTACTTCAAATCTGGCAGTTTTCATAATATCCAAGACTTTTTTATTTGTATATGTTCTCGAAGCTGAAAATGATACTAAAATGTTCCAAATTCCATAGCAGATACCGAAAACGAATTTAGAGAAGTGTTTCCGATACAATAGGTTAGTTGAACCAAGTGAGTGAAGCCCCATGCGGACTCATTCGAAGACAATTTTCGTGAAAACTCAATGGGTGAGCTTACAGCTTTCCCACCTTCACCCTGAATCATTTCAGAGTGAAATTATTATCGACACTATAGTTCAATAGAGTGTTATGAGGTGCTTACATTGAAAATACTAATAATTATATTTAGTATTCCGAACACGTTCTTGCATTAAAAAAACATGATATCTTTATTTGAGAATAAAAGTCATATTTGAATATTTGATACCTTTAAAGTGTATGAATGAAATTATACAGTATACTTTACAAGAATTGAATGAAAAATTTTAAATTTCACAAACATAGTTAAATGACGTAAACTTCATATTCATATGTAAAAAAATCATATATTCGTGAAATTCATTAATAAATGTATGCATTTTGTAGGAACAAAGGAACAAATAGTTGCTGCCCATGTTATTTTCTATTCATATCTGCTCTGAACTGAATTAGATAAAAATAAGATCATAGGTAAGAAAAGACCTCAAGGCTGAAAATATTAAACCAGGGTTGAGATGAAACACTGGTGATATTGTCATTACCAGAGTCCCAAAAACCGTCACATATCAAATCTAATTTCCTGTTGGCTTTCCGACGCTTTGAGAATAAAAGCATTTTTTACATAAATATCGAAGATTTTATTTCAATGTTGCAAATTTTAGATATATTTGTGAAACGCACAATACAGTTACAACTACTTCAAGAACAACGAATATGAAGCATTTCAGCATTTGCAATGACCAATGTCAATGTGAGCATTTGCCAGGGTCAATGTCAAAATAAAAGAAAAGTCATTAGTGTATAAACAGAAATAAGTTTTATTATTTCCCACCTCTGCCCAAACTATTGCCGTGTTCACGCGGAGTACGACTACGTTAAACAAGTGAGTCCGCAAGTCCTTTGGATATGTTGTTGGTAGAGGAAGGATAATAAGGTCCCTGTGAATTCACTCTCCACAGCGTTTCAGTTTAAATTGGATGGCACTTCCGGCCGTCCAAACACATTCCTTACACCGTCGCCTAGGTCAAACGGTATGAGTCCAAGAAGAAATGTCACCATTAATTGATAAGAAAAAATATAATATTTCTGATCATAATTATTTTGCTTTCCTTGACGTCAATTCCAATTATACTTAACATTTCTCCATATTCCTGCATATCCACTCCAGACATCTTCCTCTCTCATTGCATCAGTTACTTCAGTGGATTGGTTATTCTCACTTTAATTTGTACTCACATTAAACTATTACAACATTGATATTCAGAGCTTTAAAATATATTTTAGCGAAATGAAATTATTTAATTTTCAATAAAATCTATATCAAAATATAATTTCTCCATTCATACAGAATAATATTTAGAGATTGAGTCACAAAAATCGTAGAAAGTGTTTTAGGAACTAGTAACGAAACTAGTACAAAGCAATTAGGTAACGAAACATTAGAACATCTTATAGACCCGTAAATAATTAAATTTGCACGCATACCATGAAAATAAATATTTAGTACCCAAATCTTAAATTAGTTTCTTATTCATGTTAGTTATGGTCTAAATTAGATAACAAAAGACCATAAGTTAGAAAAGACCCTAGAGTAGAAAATATCAAACTTGGACGGAGATGAAATGCTGACGACGCTGTCATTACAGGAATCTCCATGAGGGTCATATGTCGAATCAAATAAATAGTTGGCTCATTTACGCCATGAATTAAAATGCATTTTTTATGCATATCACAAAAAGTTTGCTTCAATGCAGTAAATTGTGCAGATATTTGTGAAGCGCAAAATATAATTGACAATATTTCAGAAAAAGAAATGGTGATGCAAGTGATCATTTCAAAAACCATTGCATTATCCAATAATTGCGAAGAAGGTTGAACTACTGAATACAATAACATAAACATTGTAAATAATAGATAACCTAACAACAGGAAAATAATAGCAGAAAGAATCTCATCTAGCAGTTTTACCAAATTTTGTAGGTTTGTTAGTTGGGCAAATGTATCTTTTATGACAGTGCTGTGAAATGGTGTTTTATGCAGCACCAATTTGCAATTAAACTCTGACAAAAGAGTGCTGCAGCGGTGATACAGAATACAACTTAAATATGCCACGACTGCAGGAAACTGAAGAAAAAAAGACAGACTACATGTGTAAACGAAAAATGCTGTTATATCTCTTATATATTTATTTTCAATATGTAAGTTAAAAGAGTAAAATTCTTGTATTGTTTTGTCTGTATATATTATGAAACGTACTCCAAGAACTCCCAGTATGATAGGAAGTGCAATCACAATAAAAAGCACATATTTATAATTTCTATCTTGAAAAGGAGCTATTCTTAAACTTTTTTCAATAGTGCCAACATCAAGAACAAATCTTTGTAATTTTATCACTTTCGCTTTGACTGCATGCCACAATAATATGGGTAATAAAGCTTGAATTACTGATGACATCAACATTTGCCACCTTTGCTTATACAACGGGACGGAAAAATTAATCAAGATATATGCAAGTAAAACCTTCATAATTAATGGATAAGTATATAAAATAATTTTTCTGCTCACACTATTTCGGGTTCTTTTGACGTCTATTCCAGTACTGCACAAAACTTTCCATATTCCTCCATACCCACTCCACACTTCTTTCTCTGTCATTGGATTTGACCACTTTGTGTTTTCATTTGCAGCATGTAATGGTAATTTCATACTTGAAATAACCTGCTTTTTCCTATTTTCTACGTAACGAAAATAATTTTAATTAGCAGCTTTTATAGCAACAAATTAATAAAATTAATTTTTCTAGCCGTTTGAGGATCGAGTGCTTTATTTAATTTACTGATTTTCCATCCAGTAATTTGCTAATCTAACCACTGAATTCCTCTTGGTACTGCTGGATACAGATTCAAACATATACCTATATGTAGCCGATTGATTTTAATGCAGTTTTTTGGATGTGCAGCAGATTTTATTTGCGCAGTTGTTCTCATTTGTGAAACTAGTCGTTTACACTCACATTATTTGCATTAAATGTGTCATCTATCTTTTAATGACGCAGAATGGAACGAATCCATAATGCACTTTAATCTTCTTTCTATATAATGCGATGAAACAAAGTCGCAAAACATATAAGAAAATCCATTGTATAAACATACGATATCTAGGTATTATACTGAAAAGCTCTTAGTAAATTTGTTTATCGAAATTATGAAATGAAAAATATGCAAAAGAATAGTTGGTTTTGTGTTATCAAAATTATCGCATTCATCTATGATATTCTTTGATTTTCTGTCAAATTTCCATTTAATTCCGTATACGAGAAAGGGTTGCATTAGGAGATTCAATCTAAAAAATCTGATGTAGGCAGCACATGGCTTTTCTTATATAATGCAATGAATTAACTACTTTTACTACAAAAAAATAGGTTATTTTTATAGTAGATATTTATATTCTTTCAAAGATTTTAAATTTTGGTCAATGAGTCGTCATTTTCATTGATTTAGCATCATTTTTATCAATTCGGCTAGTTTTTCGTTAAATTATCAACATTTAAAAAAGTCGCCAAGTTGGCGATATTCCACCAAATTCGTCGCCAAAATCTCGCCAAGCGTTATGGGCGGAGAAATAAATTATTCTTACAGCAGATAAATGACTATTGGCGTTCAAATACAAATGTATTACTCAAAATATCTTTTTTTTCAGGAATGGAATGAGCTAGATCCACGAGAATAATGTCACCAAATTTATCGCATGGTATGACATATGAAAAGTGAACATGTTTCTCAATAGGTAATATTTTTATTTTATATTTTACTTCCTGTTAATTGTTTTGAAAAATGTGCAATATCTCAAGTACGGTTCATGTTAGCGTTCTAAAATTAATGTTAATCGTTTTCTAATGAAAAATTACATAAGAAATGTCTATTTGCGTAACTTCATTAGAGGATTTGCTTTTTTGACGATTTTTTCAAAGTTTCACTCGAAAATTTAGGGACGTCCAGAACACTCGATTGCGTATAAAAACAATAGGCTTCCTGTGTTTACGAATTGAAATTTTTGTATATATACTATAAAATACAATCTTAAAAAGTTAAAAGTTCAAGAAATAGAAAGGCGCAAAATGCGCACTATCAGAGTCTTGAAATATATATATTCAAATAACGAAGTATAATATAGAATGATTGCGTTTACGGGGATGCAGATAGGTCAAGGGGGCTTGTGACCCCTTTCCCTGGTTAGAAGCTAGCTTTGACTTCTAGAAAACACTCCCAGAATCACTGCACGCCCGAAACAACAATCAAACGTGTCTGTGGGGATAAAATGACCGAATACAAGACAACACCTAACAAGGAAAAAAAAAATGAAAAAAATTACAAGCCAACTAAATGATAAACAGGAGAACAGGAGAAATTGGAACACTAATCCGAGTTCAAGCGTACAACATAAATGGATCGTAAACCACTTGACAGATACCGACAATTAAATTCTTCTATATCACAGTTTAACAAATGCTTTCTGCAATTATTCATTGGAACTAAAGAACAATCATATCCCTTACGGCTTATCAAACACTATTATGATATTTTTTGTACAAAATACAGTAATGAAAATTATGTTAATTTTATAGATTTGCTGGAATACAACCCCACTCTTATCTAAGATACTATATATCTATTTTAATGTAAGCACTCGTTGTTCACTTCATCATAGTCATATTAAATCTTCCTCTCGATGTTTTTTTGACTTTGTAGCAACTTAATTCCTGTTTCTAATTTAGTTGGTTTGTAAATTTTTTCATTTTTCCTGTTACTTGTTAGGTGTTGTCTGAGATTCGGTCATTTTATCTCCACAGACGCGTTCGATTGTTGTTTCGGACATGCAGTGTTTCTGGGAGTATTTTATAGAAGTCAAAGCTAGCTTCTAACCAGGAAAATGGATCACAATTCCTCTTGACCTATCTGCAACCGCGTAAACGCAATCATTCTATATTATATTTCGTTATTTGTATATATATATATATATATATATATATATATATATATATATATATACAAAATGCAATCCAATTTTCAATTGCTTACCTTATATATGGAAGAGGATAAAGAGGGAAAGAAGGGAATTTAATACCTATTTAATACTATTTTATTTGTAGTGTATTTTTCTCCAGCCTATCGTTGAGTCTATCTTAATTTCAAATTAGCTCTTCAGACCATTTTTAATAAAATATAAGCCTCGCCACTGGCATTTTATACATAATACAAGTAAAATAAAATACTTAGAAAATGAAAAGTAAACTATATATATATATATATATATATATATATATATATATATATATATATATATAATATCTTACCCTTTTAAAATCTTACTTATTTCTCAGATCAAGTAAATTATACGAAACAACAAGAATAAATATACAATGCGGGATTGGCCAGGCCAGGGTGTGTGGTGATGTGACAGAGGCATTTCTGTGATAATGTTCTGTTATAAGTGGCAACATTTAAAAAAGTCGCCAAGTTGGCGGCATTCCTCCAAATTCGTCGCCAAAATTTCGCCAAGCGTTATGCACTAAGAAATAAGTTATTCTTACAGCAGATAAATGACTATTGGCGTTCATATTCAAAAGTATTACTCAAAGTAGCTTTTTCCATGAATGGAACGAGCTAAATCCACGAGAATGATGTCACCAAATTTATCACATGGTATTACATATGAAAAGTGAACATGTTTCTCAATAGGAAATTTTTTTTCTTTTACTTTATATGACTTTTTGATAATTTTTTGAAAAATGTACAATATCTCGAGAACGGTTCGTGTTAGCGGTCGAAAATTTATGTCAATGGTCTTCTATTAAAAAATTACATAAAAAATGTCCATTTGCGTAACTGTATTAGTAGTTTTGATTTTTTGACGATTTTTTCAAAATTTCATTCGAAAATTTAGGGGAGTTCTGAACATTTGATTGCGTATAAAAATAATAGGCTTCCAGTGTTTCCGGATTGTGATTTTTGTACCAAATTTGGTTCGTATCGGTCCATTCGTTCGTCAGTTGTCGTCTCCACTGTCTCATTGACACACACACGCACAAAATTTCACACACATACACACACACACACTCAGACATCACTTCAGAAATGTTCGATTCGTGATCAGGGATGCTTGAAACGTGCTCTCCCGTCGAAAACTCACATTCGAATTTTCGACCCCGTCACAATACTTTCTGTATACATTATGTATATAAGGAAAGTAATAACATAGCAGTATACTGCCGTTTCTCGGATATACTGGATCCTTTCGTCAGTAATAGAGAACAAATAAGTCCTAAATGAAAAATACGAAATGGTTACACATAGAATATTCAAAGGGGTATATATGCCCAAGTCGTAGCCTAAGAGTCTATCTAAGCCAGCCTATGTGAAAAAAAGTGTGTCAAAGCCAGCCTATGTGAAACAAGAATCAACAACATGATTTGAGCTCAAAAACGCAACAGAACTGTTCAACAGGATGAGATGAGTTCGAACAATTTTAAATAAGCCCCAGCATGGCGACAAAATAGTCAAAACGTACACAAAATGCAAAATAATGTAGAAATATAGAAAATATAAAGAAAATGGGAAAAATTACAGTGCAGTCTGCCAGGCCAATGTCAAAAATTGAGTACCGGACAAAGTCATCAATCTCATAAATTTCATAAAATTGCCACTTTATAATGAAAAATTAAAACATACTTCCACAAAATGCTGATACATCAAACTTGTGCCAATTTTTCGTTGAACAGAAACAGTACCTTTAAGTCTAAGTACCTTGCCGAAAATTACTAACCCTCCTTCGAGTCGCATGTAACCACATTTTGTTGTATTGTTTTTAATTGACTGCGATAAGGACGTTATCTATTTTATCCTTTAAAAAATATGCCTACCAGTATAACAAACAAAATAAGCCACCAATGATGAAAAACGGTTCAGTAGTTCATGCTGTGGGTCCGTTAACACTGAAAAATTGGCTGAAATATCATATTTATTCAATTTTTGAAATTTTAAACGAATTGTATCATCCAGTTAAAAAAAATATGTACCTTATCACCAGAATACACAAAGTGATCCATGGATCATTAAAATTTGTTTTGCAATTAAGGCTGTAGAGACGTCGATATTGAAAATGGGAGAAAGAGCCCAGACCGAAAATCGTAAAAAGTGCACTTTTAAAGTTTTCGTCTTTCTTGTGTTACAGAATCAAATGCAATGATAAATGACGCACGATAACTGCCGTAAAAATGTCTTTATCAAAGTAAAATTTTAGTATGTTGGTGAGATTGACTGTGGATCATATGGGAATGGAAATGAATAATATCACACAATTAGTTTTGGATTGAACCTGGATTCAAAAAGTGAAATACATTGAACCCTATGGAAATTTTAGGAAAAAATCAATTGAACTCGCGAAATATCATTAGACCCTTCGAAAGTTTTAGAAAAAATTCGAATTATTAATATATAAAAACGATTTCAGTAAAATATGTTCTGTAGCTTTTTAAATAAAAATTAAAATAATAATTACACCCATATTATATGAAGGGATCACGTGAACGACTTCAAAATAAAATATGGCATTCAATGATTTTTCCAGGTGTCAAAATCATTGTTTTTAAAATTTCTTTATTTTTGCGTATTTCTGTGCATATATATTTCGCAACAACGCAATTAAAACATTTTTAAATTTAAACGTTCATCGAATTTCGATTATTTCTACAACGAAATCTAATTTTCATGGATGCAAATTATAAACAAGTGATTGTAAGATGAGTTATAAAAGAATAGCTGAATTTTTTCAAGCAAAATTACTTAGCTCTGGAGTGTGGAATAAAAGTTATATGAATGAATCGCTTTTACACAGAGAGCCAGACGATTTAGATTTAGATGACGTCATTTAAATAAAGTTAATTTTGTTTAGAGTTTTAAGTTTACAAATATAATAAATTATGTAGCACTGTGATAATTTAAAATATATCATCCTTGAATGTATCGCAGTTTAGAGATATTTAAATAAAATTGCATTTCAGTTGAAAAATGTTTCATAATTAATGTTTTATGCATAAGTGATCTTTCTTATTTTGTTAACTTCGTGATAATATTACATAAAAAATATAAAGCCGGAATAAAATATGCCTTTAAAAGCTTTATAAGCTTTTAAGCAAAATATAGTCTTGAGTGGGGCTGAGATAGAGTTATGCGAAAATTGAACTTCCCGGCGAATTGAATTTTGTACTTCCCGACCGTCCAAACAGTTACCTTAAATCTTTCTGGTAGTTCGGACAGTCTGGTTCTGAACAGCAACAACAACACGCACAACATTTTTTTTTATGGAAGGCATAAAAATTAAGATTATAGATTGACGTGCACATTGTTATAGCGAAAGAAAAACTCAAAACTGTGGTCAAAATTGAAGCAATATTGCTTTAAATAGTTTAATATAAGATTTATTAAAAACCCGTACATCCAAACCAGCACTAGCTCAACAGGAGTCCGACTTGTAAACAAAGCATTGCAAACGTTCAGATTCAGGAATGCAAGAGGCGAATATTTATTCAAACTGGAAGACTCAACCATCGAGTCTTTATCAAATATATTATATCGTTGAATTTATCCAGTCTGTTTAATTTCGAGAAATTATATCTTCAAAGTATTTCCATCGTTCCAAAACTTCCAAAGCGAACATTTCATAAACAACGGTTGATGAATGTCAAGAAATATTAGAGTCACGGAAGTATTGCAGCGTTTTCAGAAATACTAAACTCTGCGACATGAAATAATTTTTTCATAATGTCAGCGAACAGAACGTGAAACTAAATTATTACCTATGTCAAGCGTCTTTCATTATAACTGAGACAAAATTTAGTGAGATATTAGGTCAATACTTTATAACCCTATTAATCTAAGGAAAAACAACTGATAAATACGCAAATAAGAACGATGGAATGAGGAATTTAAAAACTGAAATATCAAACTGGGACTTAAATTTAAAAGTTGGTCGAATTTGAAATTATGATAATGTAAGGAACGTGGAATTTATTGAAAAAGCTTAATAAATTAATGAATTTTTAAATCACAAAAATTACAAATTTAGTAATAAATAAAAATAAATAAATATCATTATAATTTACAAAAATTAAATTACTAAAACCTTAAAACACACAATAAACGAACTCAGGTTATATTAAACACAACTAATGTAGATTATAATACTTATAGAGCACAATTTTGAAATAAAAGAATGTAAAATTTAGAAATTAAATTAAGAATCTGTTACATTAATAATTAAGTCTGCTGAACCCATTAAAAATAATTGACTTTTAAATTTACTAAATATTAAAATGTAACCTAACATAAGGCTCGAATTTTTAATTAGATTGACCGCCGAAATTTGTCTCCGAATGTGACAAAGAGCCAGATAAATAGAGATAGTGACTTAACGTATGATGTTGACTTATTTAACGTGGATGATGTTGCTTCCATGTATACCACTTTTATCTCCAGGAAAGAGTTCGACAGATGCTTGAAAATAATTTTTACTTAAAAAAACTCAACAAATCTGATGGATTTTGATCTTCAATCATATTTCTTTGTCGAATGGACGATATATATGACATTGGAAATTATAAGTAGTCCTTCCACTGGAAATTTTCATTGTAATCACTGATTATTACTTTCCTTATATACATAATGTATAAGGAAAGTATTGTGATGGGGTCGAAAATTCGAAATCGAGTTTTCGACGGGAGAGCACGTTTCAAGCATCCCTGATCACGAATCAAATATTTTTGAAGTGATGTCTGTGTGTGTGTGTGTGTGTGTGTGTGTGTGTGTGTGTGTGTGAAAGTATGTGTGTGTGTGTGTGTGTGTGTGTGAAAGTGTGTGTGTGTGTGTGTGTGTGTGTGTGTGTGTGTGTGTGTGTGTGTGGAGACGATAACTGACGAACGAATGGACCGATTCGAACCAAATTTGGTACAAAAATCACAATCGGTAAACACTGGAAGCATATTGTTTTTATACGCAATCGAATGTTCAGAACCCCCCCCCTGAATTTTCGAATGAAATTTTGAAAAAATCGTCAAAAAATCAAAACCAATATTAAAGTTACGCAAGTAGACATTGCTTATGTAATTTTTCATTAGAAAACGATTGACATAAATTACATTTAGAACGCTAACATGAACCGTTCTCGAGATATTGAACATTTTTCAAACAAATTATCAAAAATTCATATAAAATAGAAAAAAAAAATATTTCCTATTGAGAAACATGTTCACTTTTCATATATAATAACATGCGATAAATTGGTTGACATCATTCTCGTGGATCTAGCTCGTTCCATTCATGAAAAAAGATACTTTGAGTAATACTTTTGCATTTGAACGCCAATTTATCTGCTGTAAGAACAACTTATTTCTTCGTCCATAACGCTTGGCGAGATTTTGGCGACGAAATTGGAGGTATGTCGCCAACTTGGCGACTTTTTGAAATGTTGCCAAATTAACGAAAATCTCGCCAAATAGATAAGAATGACGCTAAATCAATGAAAACAACGACCAATTGTGGAAAATTCAATATCTAATAAGTTATATAATATATAAATATATAATAATAGTTATATAATATATGTCGAAAATTCAATATCGAATAAGTTATATATATATATATATATATATATATATATACATATAACTTATTTCTTCGTCCACAACGCTTGGCGAGATTTTGGCGACGATTTTGGCGGAATGTCGCCAACTTGGCGACTTTTTGAAATGTTGCCAAATTAACGAAAATCTCGCCAAATGGATAAAAATGACGCTAAATCAAATGACGACTAATTGTCGAAAATTCAATATCTTGGAAAGGTTAATAGTATCTACTATAAGAAAAACCTATTTATCTTACTCTAAAAGTAGTAAATTCATTTCAATATATAAAGAAAGTCATGTGTTGCCCACATCAGATTTTTTTTTACTGTAAAATATTAAATTTATTACATTATATAAGGAAAGTCATGTGTGGCCCACATCAGATTTTTTTTATTAATTTAAGCTGGAGCATTTATGAGTAAGAGTCTTTTATTTGCAACAGAAAATTACACACGGAAATTAAAATATTAATTAAATGTGCGTATATCGGATTTTAATCATTTCAAACACAAATTGTAAACACATACTATTTATATGAAATGTAACAAGGTACTAAAGGTGTGCTTTTAAATGGTCAATACTTATCGTAGATGAAGAATATAAAACCATTAAATATATAAATATTAATTTCAAGTTATTTGGTATTTCAGTTATAATGTGGAATATTGCAAATATGCATTATATCCACATTACGACACGCATTATATCCACTTGGACGACAACTACTAACAATGATTTTTATGTTGATTATGTATTTCAGAGGTGATACAATCAGTACAAAATAAATAAACAAATTGCATTTAAATATATTCTACATTGAGTTCTTGCATTTTTGCAACATATAGTGATAAAGTGTTATGGCAACCTATATTACGTAATTGCAAAATGCAGTGATGCAGTCATATGTCAGTTAGGTAACTACATTTGTTTCGAGGGCACTATATACCACATTCGTCAAGGCTAAACATTAAAGTCAAACCGGTGTGCAGAGTTGTACGTAATGTCAGTTATATTTGGAGTAATGCAATTATTACACAACATTTTACACACCCGGCCGTTTCCGGCCACACAAACGGCTACCATTAGCCTTCGGGTTGGTCGTGTGGTCTGGGATTTCTACACCCGGCCGTCCAAACAGTTATCTTACACATTTCTGGTAGGTCGGACGGTCTGGGTCTCAACAACATTTTACACAGGGCGCAGTGGCCAACGGCCGTACCGTGCTGAAAACACCGGTTCTCGTTAGATCTCCGAAGTCCAACAGCATCGAGCGCGGTTAGTACTTGGGTGGGTGACCACCTGGGAATACCGCGTGCTGTTGGCACATTTCGGACGCGGTAGTCCGTGGTTTGCGCGCTGGATTTGCAAGCTGCCACAGCTGTCGCCGTGTTCATGCGGAGTACGATCACGTAAACATGTGGTTCCGTAAGTCCCTCCGATAGGTTGGTGATAGGGGAAGGTGGTTACGGTCCTTGTGGATTCCTCCCCCACTGGGTTCCGGTCTAAATTGGGTGGCACTTCCCAGCCGTCAAAACAGTTACCTTACACCTTTCTGGTAGGTCGGACGGTCTGGGTCTCAACAATAACATCATTCCACACTAATATGTAAAATACGATCAATAACAATTACTATTATGCTGAATATGAATTTTGAAGGTAATACAATGAGCATTAGCTGAATAAACATATTGCATTTGAATATATATTTTACATTTACTGCATTTTTGCAATATAGTGTAATAAAGTGTTATAGTAAGTTGCATTCTTGCAACAAGCAGCCATATGGCAATTAAGTGATCACATTTTTTTCGATGGCATCACACGTCCTTCATTCGACCAAAACAAAATAGTTCCAACAGTATGCACCATTAACAAAACCTGAGTGGGAAATGCGAAGTAATACGCAATGAGTAATTCGAAAAAGCTTGGTCACACACTGTGAAAAAAAAGAGATTCTCCCAAGATGTGAAAGATTATTATCAGGTACATTTTTATTTATATGAGGATAATATCAAAATTGTGTTTTATTTAAAAAAAGGCTAATTAATGCGGCTTACCCAGTGTCCCAACCGAATATTATCGTTCTAAGTCTGACATTACAACAACAACAACACAGGGCGCAGTAGCCCAGAGGATAGAGCGCGGGAATTGCAATCGGTAGGCCCGTGTTCGATTCCCTCTGCAGCCAAAACTGCCTTCGTGTTCACGCGGAGTACTATCACGTTAAACATGCGGGTCCGTAAGTCCGAGACTTTGTTGGTAGGGGAAGTAGGGTGCGGTCCCTATGGATGCCTCTCCCACATGTTCAACGTGTACAGTGGGAGACTCATCCGCAGGGACCGTGCACTCTGGTCTAAATTGGGTGGCTCTTCCCGGTCGTCCAAATAGTTACCTTACACGTTTCTGGTAGATCGGACCGTCGGGGATGTCAACAACGACACCATTCCATACTATGACTTCAAATACGATCAATAACAATTAATATTATGTTGATTATGAATTCTGAAGGTAATACAAAATCACTAGCGGAATAAACACATTGCATTTGAATATATATTTTACAGTGTTTTCTTGATTCTTTGATTTTTGCAATATAGTGTGATAAAGTACTATGGCAACTTACATCACGCTCTTGCAACAAGCAGCCATATGTCTGTTAGGTGATCATATTTGTTTCGATGGCATCACACGTCCTTCATCCGGCCAAAAGAAAACAGTTCAAACATTATGCACCATTAACAAACCTGAGTGGGAAATGTGAAGAGTTACGCACTGAGTAATTCAAAGGAGCTTGGACACACACAGTAAAAATAATCGAGGTCGAGTGAAATTTGCACTTGAAAAACACTCATAAACGTATCATCTGTCCCTCTATCGCGCATGAAGAAAAGGGGAGATAATATACTGATAATGAAGTATTAAACATTAATATTTAATGTAGAGAAAAATAGTCAAACTGTTTTAAAGGAAAGCATGTAAAAAAATAGGGTAATGAGGCTGAAATTATGAAGAAGATGGCGAAAGAAACTGTCGTCTTCGAGAGTTAAATTCATCAATCAAACTACTAAATTAAACTCAGTGGTAGGGACTAGACCAAGAGATGACATAACACGGGAACCAAAAAAAGAAGAAAAAAGAAATAACAAATCTTTTTGGAAACTATAGTTTTAGTTTCTGAAACCGTTTATTTCGATCTCGTTTATTTAATCTGATCGTCCACTCTTTTCCCGTTAACATTGCAGTAGCATTTAATATTTCAATTAGATTACACTGTTTAGTCTGGTGAGTGGGCATTCATACCCCCCTTGAAGCAATTGCAGTCACCCAGATTCTGGACGTCTACTACTTAGATGGAAGTACAAGTATTTTGTACAGTGTAGCATATATTCAACAGATATATAAAACATTAATAGTTTAAAAAGAGAATGAAAATTATTAACGGTGTGCATTACATTACGCCGTGAAAATCTAAATTATAAACATGCAATCATAAGTGATGTTCACAATGTCTACTTGTATGTGATACAAAAAAAATATAAATATATACGCGTGTAAATCATTACCCGGCTGCATCTTAGAAACGAACATTTCCAGCCTAATATTCATCAAATGTGTTTAACCGTATAAGTTATTGTATTAGGTTTCATCAGAGAAATGTTGATACCCAGTTTGAGATAATCAAGAAAATTCATCCAAAGAATACGGAAAGTCTGTTAATAATAATCACCGTCTGACAAGTCATGAAGAAGCAGTAAAACTGTCGAAATTGATCGTTTTATAACACTTTACAACAAAGTTGAAAAGTGTTTATGACTTTGTTCATTCTGTCTGTCTGTGAGCACGATAACTGCCATAAAAATGACTTAATCAAAATGGAATTCTAGTATGTTGTTCAGGCGTTCTGTAGGATCTATGGGAATATAAATGAATAATATAACCCAATTAGGTTTGGATTGAACCCGGGTTGAAGAAATGAAATACATTGAGCCCTATGAGACCTAATTTTTCAAACATTTTTCAAGCTTATTTAAATTTCACAAATTGCTTCGAAAATTTTAGGTAATATTCAAATTGTTCCATAAAATATATAAAAAAAAATCAGCGAAATATATTCAGTAGTTCTTTAAATAAAATATAAAATAATAATTACACCTCTTATATGAAGCGATCACGTGACCCACTTCAAAATGATATATGGCATCCATCTTGTCTCAAAATCGAGATTTTTAAACTTATTTTAAATTCATATTGAGTGTTGCATCCGTCATAAAACCACTTTATTTTTGCTTCAATTCTGTGCACATACATACTGAAATAACGCAATTACAATATATTTGAGTTTAAATGCTCATCCAAATTTGATTATTTCTACAACGAAGCCTATTTTCCACTTATGTAAAATGTAAACAACAAAATATGTAGAATGAGTTGTATTAGAATTGTTGTATTTCTTTAACACAAAATTATTTAGCTCATGGAGTCTGCATAGCTGATATGTTTGAAATTTTCATTGATTTTACAAAGAGAAGGACGATTTTTTTCGATGAAGTTTTAAGCATTGTAGAGTTTAATTACTTGTATCTCCATGGTCTTAATTTTTAAATAAAATAAATTATTATAGTATTGTGATGAATGAAATGAATGGGGAATTGTTATGAATGAAATACTGCTTTTATAGAGAGAGCCAGGCGTGTTCTTTTTCTATGACGTCATTTGAATGAATTTCAATTGTTTTCGATGAAGTTTTCAAATATAAAAAATTATCGTAGTATTATGATAATTCTAAAATTATTACCGAGGAATGTATCGAATTTTAGAGATGTTTAAACCAGACAATTTATATTTCTATGCCGTCATTTGAATGAAGTTCATTCCTTTCGATGAAGGTTTAAGTTTTCAAATATAATAAATTAATGTAGTATTGTGATAAGTTTTAAAATATTACCGAGGAATGTATTGCATTTTAGACATGTTTAAATAATATTGCATTGGAGTTGGAAAATTTTCATAATCAATGGTTTAAACATGAGTAATATTTCTTGTTTTTCTTGGCCCAAAATCCTACCGAATGAGAAACACGCTCTAAGTTTCGACGGTCACTTTCTAGTCAAGCATAAAATGCATCTGATATGGCACGTTTCATATTATCCAAGACATGCGTTTGTGATGTCATTGCTAATAACGAAAACGAACTTAGAAAAGTGTAAAACGTCAGATGGTCTAAATGAGTGGAGTCCCAAGGCGACCCATTTGAAGATAATTTTCGTGGAAACTCAACAGTTGAACTAAAAGTTTCCCACCTTCAACCCGTATCTTTCCTAGTCAAATTTATCAACACTATAAATCAATAGAGTATTATGCAGTGATTACATTGGGAATAAGAATAATTATATTTAGTATACCGAACACGTTCTTGCATAAAAAACATGATATACTTCTTATATAGATTATGAGTCATATTTTAGACTTTTAATGTGTATGAATGAAATTGTACAATATATTTTACAAGAATTGAGTGACAAATTTTAAATTTTACAAACATAGTTAAATGATGTTAACTATAACATATTTCCATTACAAACATTGTTAAATGATGTCAACATTTGCATACATGAAATACACAAATCATATACACGTTAAGTTCATTAATGAGTGTATAGACTTATGGAACAAATGTTTGTTACCAATGTTATTTTCTATTCATATCTGCTCAGCCCTAAATTAGATAATTGATGACCATAGGTAAGAAAGGACCTCAGGGTTGAAAATATTAAATCGGGGTTAAGATGAAACACTGGCAAAACTGTCATTACCGGAGTCCGAAAGACGGTCACATATTAAACCTAATTTACTGTTGGCTATTTACTTTGAAAGCATTTTTTACTTAAATAGCGAAGATTTTATATCAATGCAGATATATTTGTAAAACGCACAATATAGTTACAACTGCATCAAGAACAGCGAATATGAAGCTTTTCAGCATTTGCAAACCTGCTACGTCATCATATAATATATAAGAAGATTGAACTACTGCACTCAAGAAGCTAAAGTAAAAAATAGCAAACATAACAACATTAAACTAATGAGAGAAATGATATCTTCTAAAATATTTACCAGTTAGTTTAACTTTGACACTTGGTTAAAAGTATTTCTAATGTCATTGCTATAAAAAGATATATTATGTGGACTAACCCAATTTCAATTTAATTTGGATATGAAAACATAATTGTGGTGGTAGAGAGTGAAATTCAAATATAATACTATTGCAGGACACTGGTTAGTAGCATAAAAGATACAAAATAGAAGGAAAATCTTGTTAAATATCTTATATATTCATTTACAAATTATACGTTGAAAGTATAATAGTCCTGCATTATTCTGCTGCAGAGTTAAATGAAGCGCACTGCAAGACAACTTACCATGATGGATAAATAAAACACAATTGCCAGTAAATATATTGTATTGTCATTGTATATGGTGAGGGAATTTCTCTGGAAATTTCCTCAATTGTGCTTGTAGTGAAAGCAAATGCTTGCAGTTTTTCAACTTTGCAGCGAATACGTGCCACAATGTAATTTGCGATGTAATATAATTGTTATATTACAAAACTCTCAATCTTTGCCATGACCCATATCAAAATGAAGGAAATGTCACAGTTGTATATTGAAAAATAAGTTTAATCATTTTCCGCCTCTCCCCAAACGGTTGCCGTGCTCACGCGGAGTACGACCATGATAAACATGTGGGTTCACAAGTTCTTTGAAGAGGTTGTTGGTAGTGAAAGGAGAATAAGGTCCCTGTAAATTCTTTCTCCATAGTGTTCCAGTCTAAATTGGATGGCACTTCCCAGTCGTCCAAACAGATACCTTACACCATCGGGTAAGTCGGACGATCTGAGTTGAAGAAGAAAGTACACCATTAAATGAAAAGTAAAAAAAGTAATATTTCATACCATACTTCTTTTGCTTTCCTAGACGTTAATTTCTGTTATACTTAAAATTATCAATATTCCTGCATAACCAATCCACACATCTTCCTCTCTCATTGCATCAGTCACTTGTGTGGATTGGTTATTCTCACTTTAATTTGTACTCAAATGCAACTAACACAAAATTAAAATTTAGAGCGTTAAAATATAATGCAAAAAATCTATATCAAAATATTATTCCTACATTGATACTGATTATATTTAGGGGCTGAGTCACAAAAATCGTAGAAAGTGTTTTAGGAACTAGCAACGAAACTAGTACAAAGCAATTAGGTAACGAAACATTAGAACATCTTATACACCCGTAAATAATTAAATTTGCACCTATATCATGAAAATAAATATTTAGTACCCAAATCTTAAATTAGTTTCATATTCATGTTAGTTATGGTCTAAATTAGATAACAAAAGACCATAAGTTAGAAAAGACCCTAGAGTAGAAAATATCAAACTTGGACGGAGATGAAATGCTGACGACGCTGTCATTACAGGAATCTCTATGACTGCCATATTTCGAATCAAATTAATAGTTCGTTCATTTACGCCATGAATTAAAAGGCATTTCTTATGCATATCACAAAAAGTTTGCTTTAAAGCAGTAAATTGTAAAAATATTTGTGAAGCGCAAAATGTAACTGACAATACTTCAGAAAACGATATTGTGATGATTATGGCCATTTCAGAAATCAATGTATTAGACAATAATTGGGAGGAAGGTTGAACTACCACATATAATAACCCAAACATTGAGAATGATAGATAACCTAACAACAAGAAATTAATATCGGAAAGAATCTCATCTAGAAGCTTTACAACATTTTGTAGGCTTGTTAGTTGGTCAAATGCATCTTTTATGACAGTGAAGGGAAATGGTGTTTTATACAGAACCAATTTGCAATTAAACTCTGATGCAAGAGTACTACAGCGATGATACAGGATACAACTTAAACATGCCACAACTGCAGGGAACTGTAGAAAAATGCAAATAAAGCATGTGTAAGAGATAAATACTGTTATATCTTGTATAAATTCATCCTCAATATGTAAGTAAAAAGTGTAAAATTCTTGCTGTATTGTGTCTGTATATATTAGGAAATGTACTCCAAGAACTCCCAGTATGATAGGAAGTACAATCACAATAATCAGCACATATTTATACTTTCTATCTTGAAAATGAGCTACACTTAACTTTTTCTCAATAGTGTTAATATCAAAAATAAATCTTCGAAATTTAATCACTTTCGCGTTGACTGAATGCCACAATACTAAGGGTAATAAAGCTTGTATTATTGATGAAATCAACATTTGCCACCGGTGTCTATAGAACGGAATGGATAAATTAATGAACATATATGCAAGTAAAACCTTCATAATTAATGGATAAGTGTATAAAATAATTTTTCTGCTCATACTATTTCTTGTTCTTTTGACGTCTATTCCAGTACTGCACAGCACTTTCCATATTCCTCCATACCCACTCCACACTTCTTTCTCTGTCATTGGATCACACCACTTTGTGTTTTGATTTGTAACATGAAATGGTAATTCCATACTTGAAATAAACTGCTTCTTCTCTATTTTCTACTTACCCAAAATAATTTTTAATTTACAGCATTCAGAGCAGCAGAAAATTAATTTTTCTAGCAGTTTAAGGATCGAGTACTTTATTTAATTTTTTGATTTTCCATCCAGTAATTTGCTAATCTAAACACAGACGACGTCTTTGTACTGCGGGATCCAGTTTCAAACTTACTAACTATATGTAGCAGAATATTGATTCTAATGCAAGTTTTTCGATACGCAGTAGATTTTATTTGTGCAGTTGTTCGCATTTAACAGAATCCTCTTTCTTTAAATGATGCAAAATGGAACGAATTCATAATGTACTTTATTCCACTTTCGACGTAATACAATGAAACAAAGTTACAAAACAAATAAGAAAATCCACTGTATAAACATAGGATATCTAGGTATTATACTGAAAAGCTTTTAGTAAATGAGTTTATCGAATTTATGAAATGGAAAATATACAAAACAATAGTTGGTTTAGTGTTATTAAAAATTATCGCCTTCGTCTATTATATTCTTTGATTTTCTCTCAAATTCCTACTTAATTTTGTATACAAAAAAAAGTGTTGCTATAGGAGATTAAGTTCTAAAAACTGGCATTAGGTCTTCAAAATGCGTGCTGTCGTGACATGCGTGCCACCTTCACCAACAACAAATCAGAGAAGGTGGATAAAACTACAGGGGAAAAAGAAAAAGTAGTTCCAGAGATTTTGAGATGAGTCGGCATATTCAATTTTCGAGAGAATTCTAGCAGCACTTAAATTTAGGAGTATAAAAAAAATAATTGCGTATCGCACAAAGGAAAACGTGGGTCATCAATATGATGAGTGATCGCAGTATGTGCTGAGCGAATACAAGTGGCGTATCAAGTATACGCAGGCATCCAGCATACTGTTTTCTGGGCTAAATGTCACTGTGCAAAATGGGATAATTATGCAAATTTCATCTGTTAATAGTGATCACAGAGAGCACGTAACATATATCGATTATTTAGCAGTACTTGAGTACGATCTCAAAGCTGATTAAGGAACACCATTGCGTTTCAAATACAGTAAAAACTGTATAGTTTGTTATAGATATATGTGTCACTTAATGATTTGAGTAAACCTTATGAATTAATCCAGATATTTATATATATAAATTATGGAATTGATCAATTTAAATCAGAGTTATTATTATATGTCTTAAATGTTATTCTGCAGTGCTCGAGACCTGGAGTTTCATATTCCACCCTAAGTGAAGGCATCAAAGGTAAGTTCCGGTATAGCAAAATTCGGGTAAGGACAATTTACCTTATGGCACTTGCCTTTGAATTGTGTATATACTATGCTTTTTAAAAGAGATATGATAATGACTGGACAGACAGTTTAAAAAGATTTAACATGATTTTCAATTTATGCAGAAGTGTCCTACACAGGACTGTCTGTACAGATTACTCAATTTCTATATTGTAGGAAATAATAACATGATTTGTATATTTCTCATAATAGAACTCTCTATAAATTTCTACCGTGTTCAGAGAATGTGATGTGTCGGACACATGTAACTAACAACTTGTGTACTTTTTATTTCGGAATTCCCCAAGAGCATAAATCTATCAAAATCAGAGGTCATATTTTTGTCCACCTCACAATACCTTCCCATTACCCATAACAGTAAAATTTTTACTTTTGCGTACCCCTTTGAGATATTGCCTTTATAGGCTTTCCCACATTTAGAGTTAGTATTTATGTGTATAAATATTCTACCATTTCTTTGTTTGCATTCAGATATTCTCCATACGTGTTCCAATTATCTGTGAGATAGCCTAGAGATAGCATGTGGGATGACACTCAGACTACCTGATTTCGATTCTGAGCTCTGCCCAAACAATTTCCGTATTCACGCAGAGTACAGACATGGTAAATATGTAGTTCCATAATTCCTTCTGAGATGGTGGTGGTAGGGAAGGAGGGTACGGTCCCTGCGGATTCCACCCAAACTGGGTTTCAATCTAAATTATGTGACACGTCCGTTCCGTCCATACATATATCCTTCATCTTTGGGTAGGTCGGACGGTTTGGGTCAAATTATAAGAAGTATTCCAATTAAAACTATCAAGACAAAGGAACCTGCTTTTTGATTTTATCACCATACTTAATGTTACCTATGCCAATAAATTTTAAATACTTCTCTTTTTAGATATCGGTTTTATAGATTTATCCCGTTTTTGATACATATGTAAACAGTGTACATATTTTTCCTCTTCGTCATTTGAATGTATATATTCACCAGATGTGCAAACCTATCAAAATCACTGATTCCATTTTTGATGCAATCACAATATTTACTTTCTCCATATACCAGTGCGCACTATGCCCTTTATATTTGTGTACAATTTTCTGATATCAATGTTAGATAATATATTTCCATTTATAAATTGAATTGAATAGTGTGTGTTAATAATAAAATTTAATGTCCTGATAAAATACATAATTAAAAAATGAGGGAAATGCTGGTACTCTTCAATATCTCCTCATGTTTTTAAGAAAATATTTTATGTACTCATTATCGTAGCTGTATTCCTCCATAAAATTCAATATTTTAGATTATCATTTATAACATATACAACAATATTTTGAGTAATATAATTATAGTCGTACCTAATTTTTATACATAATCATACCAATTATCAATTATTTTAGAAACATTTTGTCGAATCCGTTCTTCATCCATTGCAAATTTAATATCAAACATACATTTCCAAGGATTTTTACTCAACTTCCCCTTTGTCTCGAAACTGTTCTGCTTCTGTTGGAGGATTTGTGTTCGAGATCAAATTCTAGTACTGCATGATTGTTAACATTAGATAGCTGTACTGTCTTATTGTCTAAAGTGATTACCTGTACTGCGTGATTGGTTGAAAAAGCTATATTTCCCTTTGGCGTTCTATCTCACATTATTGTGCATGCAGTAGGATTTCACATGATGTTCCTAGTAATTGCAAGTTCCATGCATTGGCAGTTCATGAGATATTTTCTTTGGTGTCATTATGAATTTACGTCAGGTTTACTGCCAGGCGAACTTGCTTGCCATTGAATATTATTTTGTACTTTTTCCTAAATGTTCATATTTGACTTTAATGTGTATGCAAATGCATTTAAATAAAATTACTTCGTCACAAGTAACGGCTATTCAATGTTGAAAAATGCGAAAACTGCTCTAAAAACGGTCCGTACGGATACATGATCTGCCACGGAAGCTTGATCATGGATTATATCGAAATTTTATATACAAATATCTACATACATATAATACATATATGCCATACATACAGGGTGTCCCAAAAATGACTGACGCATTTGAAAAATGCATTTAAAAAAAGGCGATAGAAATGTAGAGTTTGCTGCTTTGAACTTGGTAAACAAGGGAATTTTATTCAACCAATTTTCAAAATTTGTTACATAGGTCACCAACAGATGGCGCTGCAGTTGTGTGAGAGCTGCATGGAAACGCATACTGTCAGATCGCCATTCTGTACTTTGAGTAGCACACGATAGCAGAGAGCTTAACCACGGTTTCAAGTTGCTGCTGGTTTATTCGTTTAAAATGGTTTATTTATTAAAACAGCGAGTATTTGTTGCCCGGACCATTCCGGCAGCAATTTTTGCTCAGGTGTCTGCAAATTTTGGTCTCAGACTGTACCATGTTGTTACTCCAAACGGTGTTTACTTTAAAAACATGGTTTAGTAGATTTTGCTGCATGGTCATACCGTTTATTAGTTTTCCCATTCAGCAGTGCCATCTGCTGGTGACCTTTATAACAAATTTTAAAAATTGGAGGAATAAAATTCCCTGTTTCCCCAAGTACAATGCAACAAACGCTACATTTCTATCGCCTTCTGTTTTTTTTAAATGTATTTTAAAAATGTGTCATTCATATTTGGGATACCCTGTATGTATCATTCCTGCATATATATATATATATATATATATATATATATATGCATATATATATATATATATATATATATATATATATATATATATATATATATATATATTATAATATCTTACCCTATTAAAACTTATCTTATTCTCAGATCAAGTAAAATATACGAAACAACAAGAAGAAATATACCATGCAAATGTTATCACGACAAGTTCTAGATACTTTATAATGCAATCATTGAAAAGAAATTGGTTCAACAAGAAGGAGTTGTCAAAATCGAACGAAATTTTGTGCAACGTTGATATAAATATAAGTGAATGCAAAATCAAAGCGAAAGGATCATTTATTACAGGAATAACTACAAATGAATGGTGGATCTAGTACCCTGTTGGGCCACGTTTAACGTCAACACACGATGCGATACGGGCTGGCATTGAGGCATACAGATCCATGTAGTGCCTTGCGTCATCTCATTCCACAGTTGTAAGCGCGCCTCTATTTTGACTAAACTCGTAGTCTGCCCAATTTGCTGTCACAAGTGATCCCAGACATGCTCGATTAGTGACAAATCTGGTGACCGAGCAGGCCAGGGATGGGTGGCAATGTGACGGAGGCATTCCTGAGACACCCTTGCGGTGTGTGGATGAGCATTGTCCTGTTATAAATGCCTCCTGGGAGTCCTGCTATGAGTACCAGCAGATGGGAGTTGAAGGATGTTACGAACGTACCTTTGGGCTGTCATTTTTGTGTGGATTAATATTAAAAGTTTCCGGTTGCCTCGCGCGACTGCACCCCAAAACCATCACACCAGCTGTAGAAGCGGTGTGACGCTGTAAATTGAAGACAAAATTGAGGTGTTCATCACGGGGCCTTCACACACGTACACGGCTGTCATCACTGCCCAAATTGAATCTCGATTCATCGCTGAAGACGACCTGGCTCCATTCGGTTGCGATCCAATCCTGGCGGGCGCGACACCATTCCAAACAAAGGCGACGGTGGGTGTGTACAGTAGCAGCACACGCAATGGGCGCTGCGATATCAAATGTCCTTCAGCCAGGCGCCTTGCGATGGTACGGACAAACACAGGGCTCCATAGTGAAGGTGCTGTCTGTGGCGGACAATGATGTAGATAGCGATGTGCTTGCGTGTCGAGTCATGTGACGGTCTTCTCGGCAAATGGTCTGCCGAGGGCGTCCTGAGCCTGGCCGGCGTGTATGCGACCTCTCTCTCGTCTACTGGTCCTAAAACCTCCTCACAGTAAAGTCAGAATGGTGTAGGTGGCGGGCTAGTGGTCGAGGTGAACCCCCGCCTTCCATTATGCCGATGTTACTTCCCACTCGAACTCTGACAGCTGATCGAATTGTCTTCGATGACGGCGCAACGGCATCCCTAATGAAAAAGCGTCCCTTTGCAACATATTAAGTACAGGCAGAAAGCATCTGAGTATCTTTTTCCTGCGTGCCGGGAGAACGGAGTTCAACGTCCTCTTGTGTCATTGCGTAATTCGTCATCACACTTCTTTTGCATATCTGCCCGACACGTGCCTTTATGCTAAAGTTTCGTTATGATCCTACAATTACTTCTTGGTGTGCACATTTTTATGGTAATGAGTGTATTATATAAAAAACACACAAGCTCTTTATGAACTTATTGCTCAAACCAAACAAAAGTTGACTTGTGCAATTTGTGGAGTTATTAATAATAATGTCAAAGAAATATTTGTTCTTCATGACATTTTCAAAAAATTATCTTCTATTCTAAATGGAATCCTTCGATTTCCCTATTACTCTGTCGTTATTCCAACATTTTATAAGTCATTAAAGTTATTTTTTGTTTGAATGTGAATACAGCGAATCTGACATGCGCTAGAGCACATTCATTTAAATGTATAATTATATACTTCATTTCTAGGTTCCCTACATACATAGTATAATTTAGTGAGAATATATTGCGACTTTGGGTGTCTCTGAACTGGCATGGAACGATTTCAGTGACGTATGTGTGCATGTGTGTGTTCTTGAGTTTGTTTGTGTGTGTATATGAGTATGGTTTTAAGTTTGTGAGTCTGCGGATTTAATATCGCAAGAGGATATGGAACGTTCCAAATGAAATTTTGTACGATTATCTGAATATTTGGAATCAATTAAAATCGACACATTTTTTGGAAAAGGGGAAAATAAGAAAAACCTGTTCAACTCTTTTAAGCACAAATAAAATAACAAAAAATACAGCCGTTTCGAGGATATGCTGGATTCTTTCGTCAGTGATAGAGAACAAATAAGTCCGAAATGAAAAAGATGAAATGGATGCAAACAGAAGATACAAAGGGGTATATATGCCTAAGTCGTAGCTTAAGAGTCTAAATAATAATGAAAAACCCAGCCTATGTGAAATAAGAACTAGCACACAAATTTGGAGCTTAAAAACTCAACAGAATTATTCAACAAGACTAGACGAGTTCGAACAAGTTTAAATAAGTTCCAGCATGACGACAAAATAGTCAAAACGTACACAAAATGCAAAATAATGTTGAAATTTAGAATATATATAGAACATGGGGAAAATTACAGTGTAGTCTGCCAGTCCGTGGTCAAAATTGGAATACCGGACAAGTCATTAATCTCATAATTTTCATAAAAGCACCACTTTATAATAAAAAATTAAAACATACGTCCACAAAATGATGATATATCAAACTTGGGCTAATTTCCCATTGAACAGAAACTGTACCTTTAAGTCTAAGTACCTTGGTGAAAGATTCTAATCCTTCTTCGAATCACATATAACTACTTTAAGTTGTAGTAACTTTTTTAATTAGCTGCGATAAGAACGTTACACATTTTAAACTTTAAAAAAAAATGAAATATATACCTACTCGTAAAACAAACAAAATAAGCCACTAATGATGAAAAACTGTTCAATATTTCATGCTGTGGGTCAGTTAACCTGAAAAATTATACTTATTTCTTTTTTGAAATTTTAAACGAATTATATCTTCCGTTTAAAAAAATATGTATCTTATCACCAGAATGTATCATATGTATCTTATCACAATGTGATCCATGAATAACTCCGAAATGAAAAATATGAAATGGATGCAAATAGAAGATATAAAAGGGTATATATGCCTAAGTCATAGCTTAAGAATCTAACTAATAATGAAACACCCAGCCTATGTGTAAGAACTAGCACACAAGATTGGAACTTAAAATCTGAACAGAACTGTTCAACAAGACGAGGCGAGTTCGAACAAGTTTAAATAAGTCCCAGAATGGCGACAAAATAGTCAAAACGTACATAAAATGCAAAATAATGTAGAAATATAGAAAACATATAGAAAATGGGAAAAATTACAGTATAGCCAGCCAGTCCGTGCTCAAAAATAGAGTAACGGACAAGTCATTAATCTCATAATTTTCATAGAAACACCACTTTATATTGAAAAATTGAAACATACGTCCACAAAATGATGATGTATCAAACTTGTGCCAATTTTCCGTTGAACAGAAGCTGTACTTTGAAGTCTAAGTACCTTGCCGAAAGATCCTAACCCTCCTTCGAATTACATGTAACTACTTTTAGTTGTAGTAACTTTTTTAATTAACTGCAATAAGGACGTTACCTATTTTAATCTTTAAAAAAACTATATACCTACTAGTAAAACAAAGAAAATAAGCCACCAATGAAGAGAAACGGTTCCAGGAGTTCATTCTGTGGGTCCGTTAACACTGAAAAAAATGACTGAAAAATTATATTTATTCAATTTTTGGAATTTTAAACGAATTGTATCTTCGGGTTAAAAAAAATATGTATCTTATCATCAAAGCACACAATGTGATCCATGGATCATTGAAATCTGTTCTGTAATTAGGGTTGTAGATCCGTCCATATTGAAAAGGGAGAAAGGGTCTTGACCGAAAATCGTAAAATGTGCATTTTTAAATTTTTTTTCTTTCATGTGTTACAGAACCTAATATAATGAAAAATGACGCATGATAATTGCCGTAAAAATGACTTTACCAAAATAAAGTTTTGTATGTTGTTGCGACGGTCTGTGGGATATATGGGAATGGAAAAGATTGATACACCCAATTAGTTTTGGATTGAACCAGGATTGAAAAAATGGAATACATTGAGCTTTATGGGAATTTTAGGAAAAATTCAATTGAACCCCTATAATACCTTTGAAACCTTCGAAAATTTTAGTTAAAATTCAAATTATCGATATGTAAAAAATATTTCAGCAAAATATTTTCGGTAGCTTTTTAAATAAAAATTAAAATAATAATTGCCCCCATATTATATGAAGGAATCACGTAACCGATTTCAAAATAAAATATGGCATCCAACGGTTTTCCCAGTGTCAAAATCGTGGTTTTTAAAATGTTTTGCCTATTTTCTGTGCTATGTACTGCGACAACGCTACTACAATATTTTTGAGTTTAAATGATCATCAAACCCATCTTTTTTCTACAATGAAGCCTAGTTTAAATGCATGTATATTATAAACAAGTGATTGTAAGATGAGTTGTAAAAGAATAACTTCTTCTTCGATCCAGACCGTCCGACCTACAAGAAAGGTGTAAGGTATCTGTTTGGACGGCCTGGAAGTGCCACCCAATATAGACCGGAACCCTGTGGGGGAGGCATCCACAGGGACCGTACCCTCCTTCTCCTACCACCAACCTCTCGGAAGGACTTACGGACCCACATGTTTAACGTGATCGTACTTCGTGTGAACACGGAAGCAGTTTGGGCAGCGGCGGGAATCGAACCCGGGCCTACCGAGTGCAACCTCCACGCCCTAACCACAGGGCTACCGCGCCCTAAAAGAACAACTGAAATTTTTTAAGCAAAATTATTTAGCTCTGGATTGTGAAATAAAAGTGATATGAATGAAATATCCATTGCTCTTACATAGAGAGCCAGACGATTTATATTTCGATAACATCTTAAAGTGTAAAGTTAATTTTGTTCGATGCAGTTTGAAATTTATAAATATAATAAATTATTGTAGTACTGTGATAATTTAAAAAATATCATCCTTGAATGTATTGCATTTTAGAGATATTTAAATAAAATTGCATTTCAGTTGGAAAGTGTTTCATAATCAATGTTTTATGCAAGATTGATCTTTCTTATTTTTGTTAGCTGCATGTTAATATTACATAAACTATATAAAGTTTATATGAAATAAGCATTTAAAAAGCTTTAAGCCCTTAAGGAAAATATAAATTCTTGAGTGGGGCTGCGATAGAAACATATGAAAATTGAATTTTGTCACATGTACAATATACATTTGCCAGCTGAGTATTCGGAAATAACAATTTTGTGAAGCGGTAAGTTCCGAAATTTTTAATATTTTTTTTATTATGGAAGGCTTAAGAAAAATCAAGATTATAGATTGACGTGCACATTTGCATAATTAAGGAAAAAACTCAAAACTATTGTAAAAATTGAAGCATTATTTTTTTTAACTAGTTTCACAATAAGATTTATTAAAAACCCGTGAAACCAAACCAATAGCAGCTCAAAAGCAGTCGAACTTGTAGGCAAAACACTGCTGACGTCCAGAATCAGGAATGCAAAACGCAAATATCTCTTCAAACAAGAAGTCTCAGCCATCGAGTCCTTATTATATCTAATACATCGTTGGATTCACACACTCTGTTTAATTTCGAGAAATATTATAGCTTCAAAGTATTCCCATCGTTCCAAAATTTCCAAGGTGGAAATTTCATAAGCTACGGTTTATGGTTAATATAAAAAAATAGGAGAGTCACGGCAGTATCGCAGTGTTTTCAGAAATTCTAAACTGTGTGGCACGGAAGAATTTATTTCAAAAAATCAGCGACCAAGAAGTGGAACTAACTTGACAAATATATTTTTCTTTAATTCTCCAAAGCTCTTGAAACTCATTTTTTTTGTATAAAAAGCCAATTCTTACCGATTTCACACGTCTTTCATTATAATTGTGAGAAAATTTAGTGAGATATGTAGTCAATGAGATATTTTATGATCTTATTGTTCTAAGAAAAAATCAATAAATACTAAAATAAAAGCGATGAAATGATTAAAAAGAAATTGCAATATCGAACTAGAGCGTAAATTTAAAAGTTGGTCGAAACTGAAATTCTTATAATATAAGGAACTTGGAATTTATTAAAAACTCTTAATAAAATAATTAATTCTTAAATCACAAAAACTCACAAATTTAATAATAAATGAAAATAAATAAATGTCATTATAATTTTCAAAAATTACATTACTAAAGCCTACAATAAACGAACTTAGGGCATTTTTAATCACACCTAATGTAGATTAGAATAATTGCAAAGCAGAAATTTTAAATTTTAAAAAACGTAAAAGTGAGTAATTCAATTAAGTATCGGTAACGTTAATAATTAATTCTACTGATCCGATTTAAAATAATTGGATTTTAAAAATTACTAAATACTAAAATGTGGTACTCCAGTTATAAAGTGAAATATTGCAAGTATTACGCATTATATACACATTTTAACTTCAACTACAACTACTAACAGTGATTATTATGTTGATTAAGTATTTTAAATGTGATACAATCAGTACAAACTGAATAAACAAATTGTATTCAAATATAGTCTACATTGCTTTCTTGCATTTTTGCAACATAAAGTAATAAAGTGTTATGGCAACCTATATTGCGTAATTGCAAAATGCATTAATGCAGTCATATGTCAGTAAGGTGACTGCATTTGTTTCGAGGGAACTATATACTCCACTCGTCAGGGCTAAACAAAAATGTTAGATCAGTATGAAGAGTTGATTGGAACGTCAGGTATACTGTGAAATCATGCAAGTATTACACATCATTCATCTCACGGCTGTACAAAAAGCTGCTCTATATCCGAGGATGATTCGGACGGTCTGGATTTTCGACATCATTCTACACAGGGCGCGGCAGGTAACATGTGGGTCCGTAAGTCCTTCCGAGAGTTTGGAGGTAGGGAAAGGAGGGCATGGTCCCTGTGGATGCCTCACCCACTGTGTTACGGTCTAAATTGGGTGGCTCTTCCAGATTATCCCAATAGTTATCGTACACCTTTCTGTTAAGTCGGACGGTCTGAGTCTCAACAACAACATCATAGCCTAACAGCAGGAAAATAATAGCAGATAAAATCTCATCTAGAAACTTTACTAAATTTTGTAGGCTTGTTAGTTGGTCAAAGGTATATTTTATGGCAGTGCTGGGAAATAGTGTTTCATGTTGCACCAATTTGCAATTAAACTGTGATACAAGAGTACCACAGCATTGATAGAAAATACAACCTAAACATGAAACAATTGCAGGGAACTGATGACAGGTACGAAGAAAATACGTATAAACGAAAAATACTGTTATATCTCGCATATATTCATTTTTAATATGTACGTTAAAAGTGAAAAATTTCCTGTATTGTTTCGTCTGTATGTTTTATGAAATGTACTCCAAGAACTCCCAGTATACAGGAAGTACAACAAGAAAAATAAGCACATATTCATACTTTTTATCTTGAAAAGGAGCTACTCTTAAACTATTCTCAACAGATATATTAAAATATTATCAACAATTTAATACACAGGGAATAATATTGAGGGGTGGGTGGGATCCTATCAACTAAATCAATAGGGTTCCACTAATCCTCGAGTGTGAGAATCGTACCAAATTATTTCCAAAGTACTGTGACATGGTTTAAAATTCAAATACGAGTTTTTGACGGAAGAGTACGTTTCAGGTATCCCTGAACTCGAATCGAACGTATTTGAAGTAATCTGTGTGAGCCTGTGGCCGCGATATCTCATAAACGAATGAAACGTTTTAGAAATAATTTAATACAACTATCGCACTCAGTGATTAGTGAAACCCTATTGATTTAAAACTCGGTTAGGACGAACATCCCCCCCCCCCTTTTTTATGAATTTAAAGAAAAAAATAAGGACTTTCAATAATTACAATTACACATTTACAGGCATTTTTTGCTGGAACTTTGGCAAAAAAAAAAGGTTCTTTTATCCCGAATTGTATCAAAATCTAATCAGAACCAGGGTCACCCAATACATTCCCTGCAATACATGGTAATGTATAGGGAAAGTATTGAAATCCTGTCGAAAATCGCAACTCGAGTTTTCGACGGATCTACACGTTTCAAGACCTCTAGAATACGAAAAAACCATTTTTAGCGTGACATCTGTCACTGTGTCTGTCTGTCTGTGCAGATTTTGTATCCACTCTAACTAAACTAATTGACCGAATTTCATAAAATTTGTTAGGTAAGTCACTTGTGGGCGAGTCTAGAGCTGATTAGTTTTGGATACGATTCGGGATAAAAGAACCCGCCTTTTTTTGCGAAATGGTCCACAAAAGCTTATATCCACTCTAGCTGTAAATCTAATGGACCGAATTTCCCAAAATTTGGGAGATAAGTTACTTGTGGGTCACACTGGTGCTGATTAGATTTTGGTAGGATTCAGAAAAAAATAATCTGCCTTTCTTTGCAAAATGACCCGCAAAAATCGGCAAAATCTAAAATAAAAAACTATGTATAATCAAATATATCCATTAAATGCTTGTTTAATACGTAATTGTTAACGAAGAAAAGAATAAGACCAACCCCATTACACTAGGACTAGCCATTCTCGAAATATTTTAGTTTTTTCGTATTTTCTCTACGGCACCTTTGAAAATAAGTCTAGTTATCAAATGAGAACGAAAATTGAATTAAAAGTGAATTAAATTTAATTAAAATAAAGAGAACGTCGATATAAGTCTGCAGCGAAAGTCATGTGCTATTTTTTTTTCACGTTCTAGAGATCTCAAAATGTGTCGATCCGTTGAAAACTCGAATTGTGATTTTCAGCACGATTTCAATATTTTCCCTATATATTGCCATTTATTGCAGGTAAAGTAAGAATATATGTATAACAGTGAAAATTCCTGTTGCACATTAAAAAATCTGATGTGGGCAGCACATGACTTTTCCTGCAGACTCATATTCACGTTCCCCATTTCTTCAATAATTCATTATATTGAGTTTAATTACAGAAAATTACGTCCACAATTATTTTTAAAAATGACACTGAATTGGCATTTTGAATTCAAATTTCGTTCTAAGTTGGGAACTGGACATTTTTTCAACAGTGGCCCAGCGTAAATGCGAAAAAACTAAAATATCTCGAGGACGGCTAGCCCTGATGTAATGGAGTTGGTCTTATTCTTTTCATTGTTAAAAATTGTGTATAAAACAAACATTTAATTAATATATTTGAGCATACGTAGTTTTTTATTTTAGAGTTTGGGGGTTTTTCGGGTCATTTTACAAGAAAGGGTAGGTTACTTTTTCGGAATCGTACCAAAATCCAATTAGCACCAGGGTAACCCACAAGTGACTTATCTACCAAATTTTGTGAAATTCGATCTATTAGTTTGGGATGGTGGGGTAGCCCCCTAGTTCATAAAGAAATAATTACAAAGCAACTTTTTATGCAACATTTGGGTTAGATCTTGTATTAAATTCCATGTCACCAATGAAAATCGAATATTTTCTTTCATCAGGGAAGGCTTAGTATATTTTATCATGGAGGGGGGCAGTCCCCTCTGGCCACTGGTTGGCTGCAATCTTGTGTTTTTGTCATGAGCTTCTGACAAGGACTCTGAACTTGTTCACGATGAAATTTGAGCATTGCAGATGGTAGAAATTTGCAGTGTCAACAGAGATCAGTTAGTCTGGCATCGACCCCCCCCCCCTCCACCAGTGACTTAAGTCTTGCGTGTATACTCTAAAATTTTTGAAATACGCCAACATCGACAATCTCGATGTCTATTGCAATTACTGTTGATTTAAAGATTTAAATAAACACTAGTTGCCGATGGAGATAAAATATTTTACTCTAGTATTTTTGAAGTGGAAGATTTCTTTTTTCTTATAGAACGATGTATGTAATAACAATTCAATAAACTGGAATCTTACGATGTATGCAATCACAATTCAATAAACAGGAATCTTACATTGTCTTTCACATCAATTTTCCAATTTTAAACCCAATTTGGTGTTGTTAATAAATGTTAAAGTAATTCTGCTGCTGGCTCCAACTTTCAAATAAGCTTTATTTGAAAATTTACGCAAATTTCCAATAAAATAATCTAATCATCAGTACGATATGGCATCAGACAAGACCAATTCAAAACTCTTTCTTTCTCTTCAGAGGGCTGAAACTGAACTGGTTTATTCTTTATTCAATGCAGTGCCCATGACCACAAGGCATTGTATCGTGACACTCCCTCACCCGGGATAAGGGTACGGGAATTTATGGCTTTAGTGCATCCCGAAATAGGATACAAAAAGAGGCTTACTTTTTTGTGGGAAAGTCATTTCGATGATGGACAGCTCAATTAGGAAAAGGGACTGTGAAAACAGTGCTAAAAGTTGAATTCTTGCAACCGTACCATTTTTACAAGCGACATCTAGGGAACAGATTGTCGCGGATTTGAGTTCCATTGAACGGTTAGCGGGGCCTTAACAGTGCCCGTTATTTTAGCTTAACCACTCCACACATCTTCCTCTCTCATTGCATTAATGAATTCTGTGGATTGCTAAATCTTAATTTTATTTATTCCGATATATTTAAACAGTCACAAAAATAAATTTAGAGCGTTAAAAGTTATTTAGCTAAATAAAATTATTTATTTTTACATAAAATCTATATCAAAACATCATTAAAATATTCATACTGAAGAATGTTTAGGGATTGAGTCACAAAAATAGTAGAAAGGATTTTAGGAACTAGTAACGAAATTAGTACAAAGCTATTAGGCAACGAAAATATAAAGCATCTTATACACCAGTAAATAATTAAATTTGCACGTATATCTTGAAAACAAATGTTTAATTCTCGATTCTTAAATTAGATTGTTATTCATGGTGGTTACTGTCTAAATTAGATAATAGAAGACCGTAGGTTAGAAAGGATCCTAGAGTAGAAAATATCAAACTTGGACAAAGATGAAATGCTGACGACGCTGTCATTATAGGAATCTTCATGAGAGTCATATGTCGAATCAAAATAATAGCTTGTTCATTTACGACATGAATGAAAAGGCATTCTTTATGCATAGCACAAAATGTTTGCTTCAAAGCAGTAAATTGTACAGATATTTGTGAAGCGCAAAATATGACTGATAATACTTCAAGCATCGACAGCGTTATGGATATGATCATTTCCAAGATATATACATTATTCAATAATTGCGAAGAAGATTGAACTAGTAAATACAATAAAATAAACATTTTAAATAATAGATAACCTATCAGCAGGAAAATAATATTAGAAAAAATCTCATCTAGAAGCTCTACTAAATTTTGTAGACTTGATAGTTGCTCAAAGGTATATTTTATGGCAGTGCTGAAAAATAGTGTTTTATGCTGCGCCAATTTGCAATTAAACTGTGATACAAGAGTACTACAGCGGTGATAGAGAATACAACTTAAACATGCCACAATTGCAGGGAACTGATGACACGAACAAAGAAAACACGTATAAACAAAAAATACTGTTATATCTCGCATATAATAATTTTGAATATGTATGTTAAAGTGTTGTTGTTGTTGAGACCCAGACCGTCCGACCTACCAGAAAGGTGTAAGGTAACTGTATGGACGGCCGGGAAGTGCCTACCCAATTTAGACCGGAACCCAGTGGGGGAGGCATCCACAGGGACCGTACCCTCCTTCCCCTACCACAAACCTCTCGGAAGGACTTACGGACCCACATGTTTAACGTGATCGTACTCCGCATGAACACGGCGGCATTTGTGGCAGCGTGCAAATCTAGCGCGCAAACCACGGGGATACCGCACCCGAGATGGCCAACAGCACGCGGCGTTCCGAGGTGGTCACCCACCAAGTACTAACCGCGCCCGATGCTGCTTCACTTCGGTGATCTAAAGAGAACCGGTGTTTTCAGCACGGTACGGCCGTTGGCCCCGTATGTTAAAGTGTAAATTTCTTGTATTGTTTCGGCTGTATGTTTTATGAAATGTACTCCAAGAACTCCCAGTATGATAGGAAGCACAATAAGAATAATGAGCACATATTTATACTTTTTATCTTGACAAGGAGGTGCTCTTAAACTTTTCTCAATACTGCTAAAATCAAGAATAAATCTTCGTAATTTTACCACTTTCGAGTTGACTGAATGCCACAATACTATGGGTAATAACGATTGAATTATTAATGAAATCAACAGTTGCCACGACTGACTAAACAACGGGACGAAGAATTTAATGAAGAAATATGCAAATAAAACCTTCATAATTAATGGATAAGTATGTAAAATAATTCTTCTGCTCACACTTTTTCGGATTCTTTTGACGTCTATTCCAGTACTGCACAACACACTCCATACCCTCTCCACACGTCTTTTTCCGGCATTGGATTTTGTGTTTTGATTTGCAACATGAAATGGAAATTCTATACTTGAAATAACCTGTATTTTTCTATTTTCTTTTTACTCAAAATAATTTTAAATAACAACTTTTATAGGAACAGAAGATTTTTTTTTCTAGCCTTTCAAAGATCGAGTGCTTTTCTTAAATTTTACGATTTTTCTTCCAGGAATTTCTTACTCTAGGCACTGAAGACGTCTTGGTGTATCTGGATCCAGTCTCAAACTTAGAATCTAACCAGATGTATCCGGATATCTATTCTAATGCAGTAAATTGGATGTGCAGTAGTTTGTACGTCTACAGTAGTTCTCATGTATGAGACTAGTCGTATATATATTATTTCCGTGAAAAGTATCCTCTTTTATTTATTAACGCAAAATGGAACGAATTCATGACTTTATTCTTCTTTTGGCGTAATGCGATGATACAAACTCGCAAAACGTATGAGAAAATACATTGTGCGAGTATAGACGTACGAAATCTCGGTATTATACTGAACAGCTTTTAACAAATTTGTTTTTCGAAATTATGAAATTGAAAATATGCAGCAGAATTGTTGCTTTTGAGTTATCAAAAGTGTCGTATTCATTTATGATATTCTTTGATTGTCTGTCAAATGTCCATTTATTTTAAATTTAGTATACGAAAAAAGCGTTGTAATATGAGATTCAATTCTAAAATATAGCTTTAGGTCTACAAAATGCTTGGTTTTCAATTGAGTATGTACTATGCTTTATAAAAAGGATATGACAATGATTGAGTAGACAGAAAGTTTAGAATGATTTAAATTAGTTTTCAATTTATTTAAAACTGTCCTACACAAGACTGGCTATACAGATTACTCAATTTCTATGTTGTAGTAAATATTAACACGATTTACATATTTCTTATAATGGAACTCTCAATAAATGTATAGCGTGTTCAGAGAATGTGATGTGTCGGATACATGTAAGTAATAACTCATGTACGTTTTATTCATTTATTCCCCAAGAGCATAAATCTATTAAAATCTACAATGCCTTCTTTTAACCTATACCAGTAAAAATTTCACCTTTTAAGATATTGACATTATACATATATATATATATATATATATATATATATATATATATATATATGTATATATACATATATATATAAATATAAATATATATATTTATATATATATATATATATATAATACAATAGTTCTTGTAAAACCAATTTTACCAATGCTGTATATTTTTGGATTGTAATATATGATTTCAATTCGTATTGATAAAATATGTTTGATAAAATACTATATAGACTTTCAATATCAATGCTGTTAAAATTGCACAGAAATCATAACTCCTGCATTTTATCTTACCTGGTATGTGCTTTATATAGAATCAATTACCTCATAACTATTAGACACAAAATATGCTCCCTGTTTCATTAAATTTATAGATAATAACTATTTTTAATAAATTAAGAAATATTTTATTTGCTACTGTAAAATATGATTCATATCCTATTGTAACAGAACTAAAATTTGAAGGTCTCTCATGAAGCTTTGGAATCAGTGTACGAGAAATTAATATTTGTTAAATTATATCCAGTTTTTTATACATAGTTGTAATGAAGTTTTTAATTTGGTTTAATTGTTTGTTCAAAAGTTTATACATATTTGTGTTGCCATAAACAATATTTATTAAGTTAAAGTATAGATTCTTACAAGTAAATGCGTAATTCCTAGTATCTTTATCTACATATGTTATTACACATTTCTGTTGTAAACTATCAAGTTATCTTTTGTCTAAATTCATTGTATCAAAAGTTTTACTTAGTTTTTAACAATGTGCAAATGATGTATCTATCCAATATTTAAACTCCTTAAATACTTCCTCAGGTAAACTATACTTTACTGCCAATTTGTATATAAAAGCATCAATATCCAGTCCAAAAGATTCGAAAACTTTACTTTGCTCTTGAAATCGATATTTAGTTCCTAGTTTAAAAATACTTTTTAATTGTGTCGTTTTTATCAATTCCAACTCACCGGTAACAATAAGTTCGTGATAAACATCTTTGTAGGTTGTTTCAGAGGAGCAATTACATTCCTCTGTAGCTTGTTGATTTAGAGTTTTGCTTACAGTATTGTAATTATATAACGTTTTGCAAAGAGGTGAAACACATGTAATCTGTACTTATTATGATGTTTCGTACTGGCATCAAATGTTCGAACTTTTTTAATATACCGGAAAAATGTATATTATCGTAGTTTTGTTTTTGAACTTTATAATCAAATACTCCTTTTGGAATTCCTTCACTATACCATCTTCAAGTCTGATACCCAAGATTTTAGGTCGCCATTTCACCATATCTTGGAAAATTCCAGGTACGCAAGAAGCACTGTTAAAACTGCTCAAATTGTCTTTGCTGCAACTATACAACCAAATACTGCAAAAATTTAATTTCTTACTCCGAATACTATATTACTTTCCTTATATACATAATGTATAAGGAAAGTATTGTGACGGGGTCGAAAATTCGAATTCGAGTTTTCGACGGGAGAGCACGTTTCAAGCATCCCTGATCACGAATCAAACATTTTTGAAGTGATGTCTGTCTGTGTGTGTGTGTGTGTGTGTGTGTGAAAGTATGTGTGTGTGTGTGTGTGTGTGTGTGTGTGTGTGTGTGTGTGTGTGTGTGTGAAAGTATGTGTGTGTGTGTGTGTGTGTGTGTGTGTGTGTGTGTGTGTGTGTGTGTGTGTGTGTCAGTGGGTCTGTGGAGACGATAACTGACGAACGAATGGACCGATTCGAACCAAATTTGGTACAAAAATCACAATCTGTAAACACTGGAAGCCTATTGTTTTTATACGTAATCGAATGTTCAGAACCCCCCTAAATTTTCGAATGAAATTTTGAAAAAATCGTCAAAAAATCAAAACCAATAATAAAGTTACGTAAATAGACATTCCTTATATAATTTTTCATTAGAAAACGATTGACATAAATTTTAGAACGCTAACATGAACCGTTCTCGAGATATTGCACATTTTTCAAAAAAATTATCAAAAAGTCAAATAAAATAGAAAAAAAATATTTCCTATTGAGAAACATGTTCACTTTTCGTATATAATATCATGCGATAAATTGGTTGACATCATTCTCGTGGATCTAGCTCGTTCCATTCATGAAAAAAGATACTTTGAGTAATACATTTGCATTTGAACGCCAATTTATCTGCTGTAAGAATAACTTATTTCTTCGTTCATTGGCGAGATTTTGGCGACGAAATTGGCGGAATGTCGCCAACTTGGCGACTTTTTGAAATGTTGCCAAATTAACGAAAATCTCGCCAAATGGATAAAAATGACGATAATCAATGAAAATGACGACTAATTGTCGAAAAGTCAATATCTTGGAAAGGATATTAGTATCTACTAGAAGAAAAACCTATTTATTTTACTGTAAAAGTAGTAAATTCATTTCATTATATAAGGAAAGTCATGTGTTGCCCACATCAGATTTTTTTTAATTAATTACTTGGTATTAATGCTAATTCTTTATATACTCTGAAAAACCACCTCGTTATTTTCAACAGTATTTTTGTAGTTAATTTTATATTTTCGTCCTCCACGTGCCTTGCTTTTAATAAATCCTTCATTCTTAGCTTTAAACGTTATTTCTGAATCGAACTTACTAACATGTTCGTTATTGAACATAGTATTATTTATGCTGTTGAGACCATATGGAAACAGAGTATTAAATTGCCCAATATGTTTGTTTTCCCACCATAATCTCTCGTATAAGTCCACTCCCAAGTCGATGATCGTGATTTGCATGGATTCTAATCCATATTCTAAAAAATGTCTCAATTCTAAGGTTGGTTCCTGCAATGGATTGTTTTACATTTTGTAAACTTGACTGCGATGCAAGTTAATCCTTAAATGTAAGTTGTTCTTTGTTTGATCTATATACATCTTTTTACGTTTTAAACATTTGATACCGTATAAACAGTTAAAAGTCTTACAAAAAACAGGATATTTTCCTTCCTCAGATATTTGCCTTGGATCGGCTTGTTAACAAAATTTGCATCTTGCTGAACCACATTTACGATACATAAAACTCCTAATATTATGGTCTCACGCTTCTCGTTTCTGTACGTAGCTGAAACCAGGATGCAGAGGCCCCTAGTATATATATATATATATATATATATATATATATATATATATATATATATATATATATATATATATATAATAAAAACTACAATCCATAGAATAATATAAAATGTGAAATGAGTATAGGGACGATTTGCAGCTCTTAACACACATCTCAAAAATATTACAAAAGAAAAATCTAGAAAAAGTACAAGGAATATCATGAAACGCAAGGAAAAATAGAAAAAATTAATGAGTGCAAACGGGGTTTCAGTAATGTCCAGGGGGATTATGACCCCTATAACTGGTTAAAGTGTGCTTTTATTCCCAGGAAACACTTCCAGAAGCGACCAATCGCAAGAAGCAGCTCCAATCTGTGCGTACAGGAAAAACAGAATCCTAAAGGAATGTCAACTCCATAAAATCCAAAAGAGAGCGATATAAGAATCATAGGACTTTCCAACATGGCTTCACACAAATATATGAAAAAGGGCATCCAGAGTTCAAACACATATAAGAATTAAAAGTACAAAGTTACAGTGAAGGAAAAGATTCCAAATAGTCAATCGGCAACAAGTCTTGGAAATTAGCATAAATTACATTATCATTACATCGTTTTTTACAAAATGCTAAGTAATAAGTTTTTAAAAAGTCGAGAGGAAAACCATTATTTAATGTTTCCTTTATCGACATTTGATAAAGCACTTTTTGAAATCACTTGTTAAAAATCACATGTTAAGTCCCAGTGTCAAAATCATTGTTTTCAAAATTTCTTTATTTTTGCGTATTTCTGTACATATATATTTCGCAACAACACAATTACTACATTTTTTAAATTAAACTTTCATCGAATTTCGATTATTTATACAACGAAGTCTAATTTTAATGGATGCAAAATGTAAACAAATGATTGTAAGATGAGTTGTGAAAGAATAGCTGGATTTTTTTTAAGTAAAATTATTTAGCTCTGGAGTGTGGAATAAAAGTTATATAAATGAATCGCTTTTACACAAAGAGCCAGACGATTTAGATTTCGATGACGTTACTTAAATAAAGTTCATTTTGTTTGATGGAGTTTTAAGTTCACAAATATAATAAATTATGTAGTACTGTGATAATTTAAAATATATCATCCTTAAATGTTAAATAAATCGCATTTCAGTTGGAAAATGTTTCATAATCAATGTTTTATGCATGAGTGATCTTTCTTATTTTGTTAAATTAGTGATGATATTACATAAAAAATATAAAGCCGGAATAAAATAGGCCTTTAGAAAGCTTTATAAGACTTTAAGCAAATTACTCTTGGGTGGGGCTGAGATAGAGTCATCTTAAAGTTGAATTTTGTCGCACGTACAACATTTTTGTACTTCCCGGCCGTCCAAATATTTACCTTACACCTTTTTGGTAGGTAGGACAGTCTGCGTCTCAACAACAAAAACAGCAACACGTACAACAATTTTTAAATAAAAGGCTTAAAAACCAAGATTATAGATTGGCGTGCGCATTTGTATAACGAAGGAAAAACTCAAAACTCTGGTCAAAATTGAAGCAATATTGATTTAAATAGTTTAGCGATAAAATTTATTAAAACACCGTACAACCAAACCAACACTAGCTCAACAGCAGTCAAACTTGTAGACAAAACATTGCTGACGTCCAGAATCAGGAATGCAAGACGCCGCGAATATGTCTACAAAAAAGAAAACTCCACCATGGAGTCTTTATTATATATATTATATCGTTTGATTTATCCAGTCTGTTTAATTTCGAGAAATTATAGCTTCAAAGTATTTCCATCTTTCCAAAACTTCCAAAGCGAAAATTTCCTAAACAACGGTTGAATGAATGTCAAGAAATATTAGAGTCGCGGAAGTATTGCAGCGTTTTCAGAAATACTAAACTGTGCGACTTGGAAGAAGTTATTTCATATAGTCGGAAACCAAAATGTGACACTAACTTGAAAAATATATTTTTTTAATCCTCCAAAGCTCTTGAAGCTCCTTTTTTCGGTATAAAAAGCCAGTTATTGCCTATGTCAAATGTCTCTCATTTTAATTGGGAGAATATTTAGTGAGATATGTGGTCAATACTTTTTAGCCCTATTAATCTAAGGAAAAACAACTGATAAATACTCAGATAAGAGCGATGATATGATGAAAATAAAAATTGAAATATCAAACTTGGACGTAAATTTTAAAGTTGGTCGAAATTGAAATTCTTATATAATGTAACGAATTTATTAAAAAATCTTAATAAATTAATTAATTTTTAAATCAGAAAAAATCATAAATTTAGTAATAAATGAAAATAAATATATGCCATTATAATGTTTGAATATAAAATTACTAAAACCTTAAAACCTGCAATAAACGAACTTAGTTCATTTTTAATTACAACTAATGTAGATTAGAATACTTACAGAGCAGAAGTTTGAAATAAAAAAATGCAAAATTGAGAAATTAAATTAAGAGTATTGGTAACTTTAATAATTAAGTTTGCTGAACTCATTTAAAATAATTGTCTTTTAAAAATTACTAAATATTAAAATGTAACACAACATATGTCACTCCAGCCACTGCCAAAACTGCCGCCGTGTTCACGCGGAGTACGATCACGTTAAACATGTGGGTCCGTAAGTCCTTCCGAGAGGTTGGTGGTAGGGGAAGGTGGGTACGGTCCCTGTGGATGCCTCCCCCACTGGGTTCCGGTCTAAATTGGGTGGCACTTCCCGGCCGTCCAAACAGTTACGTTACACCTTTCTGGTAGGCCGGACGGTCTGGGTCTCAACAACAACAACAACAACATATGTCGCTCGGCCACACACCTAGCTACAGTAAGCCTTCGGGTCTGTCATGTGGTCTGGGTTTTTCACAACATAAATCGCAAATTTTTAACTAGATTGAACGCCGAAATTTGTCTCCAAATGTAACAAGCAGGCAGAGAAACAAAGATAGTGACTTAACGTATATGACTTATTTAACGCGGATGATATACCTTCCATGTACCACTTTTACCTCCAAGAAAGTGTTCCTGAAAATAATTTTTACATAAAAACTCAACAAATCTGATATTAATAATATGGATTTTGATATCCAACCAGATTTGTTTGTCAAATGGACGATAAATATGGCATTGAAAATTATTAGTTGTCTTTCCACTGAGAATTTTCATTGTAATAACTGAATATTTTTTATTAATTTAAATAGGAGCATTTGTGAGTAAGAGGCGTTTATTTACACCTGAAAATTACACAAAAAATAAAATATTAATATAATGTGCGTAGAATGAATTTTAATCATTTCAAACACAATTTAAAACCACATACAATTTTTTTGAAATGTAACAAGGTACTAAAGATGTGATTTTAAATGGTCAATACTTATCGTAGATGAAGAATAAAAAACCATTAAATATATAAATATTAATTTCAAGTTATGTGATATTTCAGTTATAATGTAGAATATAACAAGTATTCAAATTATATATTCAAATTATTATATTCAAATTATAAATTCAGCTACAACTACTGACAATGGTTATAAGTTAAAGGTGATACAATCAATACAAAATAAATAAACAAATTACATTCAAATATATTCTACATTGTTTTCTTGTATTTTTGCAACATATAGTAATAAAGTGTTATAGCAACCTATATTACGTAATTGCAAAATACAGTAATGCAGTCATATGTCAGCTAGGTAACTACATTTGTTTCGAGGGTATTATATACTCCATTCGTCAGGGCTAACCAAAAAAGTTAGATCAGTATGCAGAGTTGTATGGAAGGTCAGTTATAATGTGGAATCATGCAAGTATTACACATCATTCCACACTTTCCCGGCCGTCCAAATATTTGCTCAAGTCCTCAGTATTAGTCGGTCGGTCTGTGTCTTCAACAGCATTCCACACACGGCCGTTCAAAACACTTCTTTATATCCTAGGATGAGTCGGACGGCCTGGCTTTTTGACATCATTCCACACAGTACGCTGTAGCCCAGTGGTTAAAGCGCGGGAATTGCACTCGGTAGGCCCGGGTCCGATTCCCTCCGCTGTCAAAACTGCCCCCGTGTTCACGCCGAGAATGATCACGTTAAACATCTGGGTCCGTAAGTCCTTCTGAGAGGTTGGTGGTAGGGAAAGGAGGGTACGGTTCCTGTGGATGCCTACCCCAATAGATTACAGCCTAAGTTGGGTGGCTCTTCCCGGTCGTCCAAATTGTTACCTTACACCTTTCTGGTAGGTCGGACGTCTGGGTCTCAACAGTAACATCATTCCACACTATGATTTAAAGTACGATCAATAACAATTACTATTATGTTGAATATGAATTTTGAAGGTGATACAATAAGCACTAACTGAATAAACACATTGCAATTGAATCTATATTTTACAATTATTGCATTTTTGCAATATAGTGTAATAAAGTGTTATAGCAAGTTACATTCTTGCAACAAGCAGCCATATGTCTGTTAGGTGATCATGTTTGTTTCGATGGCATCACGCGTCCTTCATCCGGCAAAAAGAAAACAGTTCAAACATTATGCACCATTAACAAAACCTTAGTAGGAAATGCGAAGAGTTACGCACTGAGTAATTCAAAAGAGCTTGGACACACACTGTGAAAAAAAAGAGGACGAGTGAAATGTGCACTTGAAAAACACCAATAAACGTATCATCAGGCCTGCTATCGCGCATGAAGAAAAGAAGAGATAATATACTTATAATGAAATCTTAAGCATTAATATTTAATGTAGAGAAAAATAGTTAAAATATTTTAAAGGAAAGCATGTAAAGAATTAAGAGAATGAGGCAGAAATTTTGAAGGAAATAACGAATGAAGCTCTCGTTTTCGAGAGTTAAATTCATCAATCAAACTACTAAATAATTAACAGTGGTTGGGACTCGACAACTCAAGGTCTGGGTCTCAACAACAACATCATTCCACACTATGACTTAAAATACGATCAATAACAATTACTATCTTCTTGATTATGAATTTCGAAGGTGATACAATCAGGACTAGCTGAATAAAGTCATTGCATTTGCATATATATTTTACAGTGTTTTCCTGATTTATTGCATTTTTGCAATGTAGAGTTATAACGTGTTATGACAACTTACACTACGATCTGGCCAGAAGCAACCACATATCAGTTAGGTGATCATATGTGTTTCGATGGCATCACAAGTCCTTCATGCGGCCAAAACAAAATAGTTCAGACAGTAACCTAAAAAAAACTGAGAGAGAAATGCGAAGATGCAAACAATGAGTAATTCTAAAGAGTTTATTAACACACAACGAAAAAATCTAGGATTGGTGAAATGTATCCTTGAAAAATACCCATAAACGTATCATCAGTCCCTTTATCGTCCATGAAGACAAGGACAGTTAGTATACTGATAGTGAAATCTTAAGCACTGATATTTAATGCACAGAAGAATAGTCAAACTCTTGTAATAGAGTTCCTGTAATAGAATATTTATAACACCATGCTACATTTAACTGCTCCATTTTATCTTTAAAATAAAATCATTTATTAAGAATATTTCGTTAACTATTAAATTGATTACAATTATCATATTACTTGCTGAGTAGAATGGACATGCAAGACCAGGTATTATCTATAATCAAATGGTCTAAGATCTGCTACAAAATTTGGTAAGCACATACTTGCAATTTCGTCTTTGATCATTGATCACAACGCTTTCATCAGACTATATCGTACTGGTACTACCTTAATGTGTGGTAAGTCGATCTCATCTGCCGTTGAAGTTCTGTATATAAGGACATTTCATTCACATCAATAAGGAATCGGACGTTGTAGTTATATCAGGATATTTCTGTGAAATACTCCATTGCTTTTGAATCTCGTGTAGAAATCCTGTATATCATCTCTATAACCTTTCGGTTACCGCCTCTTTTTGAAGTTTGACACATCTCATTGGCATCATTGATCGACCTCAAGGTCATGAGACCAGGCATTTTGCATATTGGTCAATATGTTTAACCAATCTCGTGTCGTCAGCTCGGTCTCCTACGTTTATTGCCTAATTGACCTCGTGTATCAGGGTGCCATAAAACTAGCGTCCTTAAGTCTGATGACATTATTAAACAGTCCTTATAAATATTGTACCTAATCTGTGTCACAAATAAAATTCATATTTAATTGATAAACAAGAAAAATAATATTTCTGAACATACTTAATTTGCTTTCTTTGACGTCAATTCTAGTTTTATTTAAAAATTCCCGCTATTCCTGCTTTACCACTCCACGCATCTTCCTCTGTTATTGCATTAATTACATCTGTGAATTGCGTATTCTTACTTTAATTTGTTACTATATCTTCAAACTATAACAAAATTAAGATTCAGAGCATTAAAATATAATTTAGCTAAATAAAATTATTTATTTTTAAACAAAACCTATATCAAAATAGCATTGCTACATTCATACTGAAGAACGTCTAGGGATTGAGTCACAAAAATAGTAGAAAGGATTTTAGGAACTAGTAACGAAATTAGTACAAAGCTATTAGGCAACGAAAATATAAACCATCTTATACACCTGCAAATAATAAAAATTTGCATGTTTGTCTTGAAAACAAATGTTTTATTCTCGATTCTTAAATTAGTTTGTTATTCATGGTGGTAACTGTCTAAATTAGATAGTAGCAGACCGTAGGTTAGACAGGAGCCTGGAGTAGAACATATCAAACTTGGACGGAGATGAAATGCTGACGACGCTGTCATTATAGGAATCTCCATGAGGGTCAAATGTCGAATCAAATTAATAGTTGGTTCATTTACGCCATTAATGAACAGGTATTCTCTGTGCATAGCACAAAATGTTTGCTTCAAAGCAGTAAATTGTACAGATATTTGTGAAGCGCAAAATATGACTGATAATACTTCAAGCATCGACAGCGTTATAGTTATGATCATTTCCACGATATATATATTATTTTACAATTGCGAAGATTGAACTACTAAATACAATAAAATAAACATTGTAAATAATAGATAAACTAACAACAGGAAAATAATAGCAGAAAGAATCGCATCTAGAAGCTTTACTAAATTTTGTGGGTTTGTTAGTTGGGCAAAGGTATATTTTATGGCAGTGCTGGGAAATGGTGTTTCACGCTGCACCAATTTGCAGTTAAACTGTGATACATGAGTACTACAGCAGTGATAGAGAATACAACTTAAACATGCCAAAATTGCAGGGAACTGATAACACGTACAAAGAAAACACGTGTAAACAAAAAATACTGTTACATCTCGTATATATTCATTTTCAATATGTAAGTTAAAAGTGTAAAATTCTTGCATTGTTTTGTCTGTATATATTAAGAAACGTAATCCAAGAACTCCCAGTATGATAGTAAGTACAATCACAACAAAACGCACATATTTATACTTTTTATTTCGTAAAGGAGCTACTCTAAAACTTTTCTCAATAGTGCCAATATCGAGAACAAATCTTTGTAATTTTTACATTTTCGAGTTGACTGAATGCCACAATAGTATGGGTAATAAAGCTTGAATTATTAATGAAATCAACAGTTGCCACTACTGACTAAACAACGGGACGGAGAATTTAATGTAGAAATATGCAAATAAAACCTTCATAATTAATGGATAAGTATGTAAAATAATTCTTCTGCTCACACTTTTTCGGATTCTTTTGACGTCTATTCCATTACTTCACAAAACTTTCCATATTCCTCCATACCCCCTCCACACGTCTTTTTCCGGCATTGGATTAAAAACTTTTGTGTATGATTTGCAACATGAAATGGAAATTCTATACTTGAAATAACCTGCTTTTCTCAATTTTCTTTGTATCCAAAATAATTTTAAATGACAGCTTTTATAGGAACAGAAGATTATTTTTTCTAGCCTTTCAAGGATCGAGTGTTTTTCTTAAATTTTATGATTTTTATTCCAGTAATTTGCTACTCTAAACACTGAAGACGTTTTGGTGCATCTGGATCCAGTTTCAAACTTACAATCTAACCAGATGTATCCGAATATCTATTCTAATGCAGTAATTCGGAGGGGCACTACTTTTTACGTCTGCAGTTGTTCTCATTTATGAAACTGGTTGCATATACATTATTTCCATTAAAAGTTTCCTCTTTATTTAATAACGCAAAATGGGACGAATTCATCACTTTATTCTTCTTTTGGCATAATGCGATGACTCAAAGTTGCAAAACGTATGAGAAAATCCATTGTACGTATATAAACGTACAATATCTAGATATTATACTGAACAGCTTTTAGCCAATTTGTTTTTCGAAGTTATGAAATTGAAAATGTGCAGAAGAATTGTTGTTTTTATGTTATCAAAAGTATCCCATTCATCTATGATATTCCTTGATTTTCTGTCAAATGCCCATTTAATTTAAATTTAGTATCCAAAAGGAGTGTTGTAATATGAAATTCACACACAATTCTAAAATATAGCTTTAGGTCTTCAAAATGCTTGAGAATGTACTAAACTTTATAAAAAGGATATGGCAATGATTGACCAGACAGAAAGTTTAGAATAATTTAAAATAGTTTTCAATTTATTTAAAATTGTCCAACACAGAACTGGCGGTACAGATTACTCAATTTATATGTTGTAGTAAATAATAACACGATTTACCTATTTCTTATAATGGAACTCTCAATAAATATATAGCGTGTTCAGATAATGTGATGTGTCTGATATATGTAAGTGATAACTCGGGCAATTTTTATTTCTGTATTCCCCTAGAGCATAAATCTATCAAAATCAGAATGTCATATTTTTGTCCACCTCACAATATCTTCTCTTAACCTATACCAGTAAAATTTTCACTTTTGCGTACCGCGTACCCTTTAAGATATTGACTTTATAGGCGTTTCACCATTTAGAGTTAGGTTTTTATAGTATAAATCATCATCGTTTTTATAGTATATATCGTTTTTATAGTATATAATTACACATCATTCCAAACATCCCCCACTGGGTTCCGATCTAAATTGGGTGGCACTTCTCGGCCGTTCAAACGGTTAACTTGCACCTTTCTGGTGGGTCGGACGGTCTGGATCTCAATAACATCATTCCACACAGGGCACTGTAGCACAGTGGTTAGAGCGCGGGAATTGCACTCGGTAGATCCGGGTTCAATTCAATTCGCTGCCAAAACTACCTTGTTCACGCGGAGTACGATCATGTTAAACATGTGGGTCCGTAAGACCTTCCAAGAGGTTGGTGGTAGGGGAAGGAGGGTGCGGTCCCTATGGATGCCTCGCCCACATGTTAAACATGTACGGTCCCAGTGAGGGAGGCATACACAGGTACCATACCCTCCGGTCTAAATTGGGTGGCTCTTCCTAGCCGTCCAAATATTTACCTTACACCTTTCTGGTAGGTCGGATGTTCGGGGGTCTCAACAACAGCATCATTCCACACTATGACTTCAAATACGATCAATAACATCTACAATTATGTAGATTATGAATTTTGAAGGTGATACACTAGCACTAGCGGAATAAACACTTGCAACAAACAGACATGTGTCTGTTAGGTGATCATATTTGTTTCCATGGCATCACACGTCCTTCATATTGCCAAAACAAAACAGGTCGAACAGTATGCACCATTAACAAAACCTGAGTGGGAAATACGGAGAGGTACGCAATGAGTGAAATTTGCACTTGAAAAAAAACCATAAACGTATCATCAGTCCCTCTATCGCGCATGAAGAAAAGTGGAGTTAATATACTTATAATGAAATTTTAAGCATTAATATTTAATGTAGAGGAAAATAGTGAAAATGTTTTAAAGGAAAGCATTTAAAAAACTATAGGGTAATGAGGGTCAAACGTGTTGATCCAAAGTTATTGCATGAGGTTTCATCAGAGAGATGTTGAAACTCAGTTTGAGATAATCAAGAAAATGCATCCAAAAAAAACCGAAACTCTGTTAACAATAATCACCGTCTGACAAGCCATGAGGAAACAGTAAAACTGTCGAAATAGATCGTTTTTAAGAGTTTGGTGGTCGTGGTTAAGAGATCGTGGTTAATATCCAAGGTTTTTTTTTTACTTCTGGCTGTTCTCGAAGCTGAAAACGATACTTTAGCGTTCCCGATTCCAATGCAGATACCGAAAACTAACTTAGGGATTTGTTTCCAGCGTAAAAGGTGAGGTGGTTCAAGTGAGTGGAGTTCCAAGAGGAACCATTAAGACAATTTTCTTGAAAACTCAATAGGTGAGCTAAAAATTTCCCACTTTCAACCCGTATCTTTCCTAGTCAAATTATTATCAACACTATGATTCAATAGAGTGTTATGCAGTGATTACATTGGAAATACACGTTCTTGCATTAAATGCATGATATCCTTCTTTGAGAATATAAGTCATATCGTAGACTTTTGAAGTGTATGAATAAAACTATACAGTATATTTGACAAGAATTGGGTAAAAATTTTAAAATTTTACAAACATGGTTAAATGATGTTAACTATAACATATTTCAATTACAAACACAGTTAAATGATGTTAACATATTCATATATGAAGTACACAAATAATATACTCGTTAAATTCATTAATAAATGTATATACTTAAGGAACAAATGTTTGTTACCCATGTTATTTTCTATGTATATCTGCTCAGCACTAAATTAAATAATAGAAGACCATAGGTAAGAAAAGAACTCAGGGCTGAAACTATTGAACCAAGGTTGAGATGAAAGAGCGGCGATACTGTCATTAGCAGAGTCTAAAAGACGGTCACATATCAAACCTAATTTACTGTTAGCTCTTTACTTTGAAAGCATTTGTCACATAAATAGCGAAGATTTTACTTCAATGTTGCAAATTGCAGATATATTTGTGAAACGCACAATACAGTAACAACTGCTTCAAGAACAGCTAATACGAAGTTTTCCAGCATTTGCAAATCTGCTACGTTATCATATAATATAGAAGAAAATTGAACTACTGCACTTAAGGAGCTAAACATGGTAAAAAATAGCACACATAACAATATTAAACTAATGAGAGAAATGATATCTTCTAAACGATTTACCAGGTTGTGTCGCTTTGACACTTGGTTAAAAGTATTTCTAATGTTATTGCTATAAAAATATATATTATGCGGACTAACCCAGTTTCAATTTAATTTGGATATGAAAACATAATTGTGGTGGTAGCGAGTGAAATTCAAATATACTACCACTGCAGGAAACTGGTTAGTAGCACAAAAGGTACAAAATAGAAGGGGAAATCTTGTTAACTCTCTTATATATTCATTTACAAATTATACGTTGAAAGTATAATAATTTTGCATTATTCTGCTGGAGAATTACATGAAGCGCATTGCGAGACAATTTTTCATGATGGTTAAAAAAACACAATTGTCAGTAAACATACTGTCATTGCATATGGTGAGGGAATTACTCTGGAAATTTCCTCAATTGTACTTGCACTGAATGCAAATGCTTGCAGTTTTTCAACTTTGCTGCGAATACGTGTCACAATGTAATTGGCAGTTATTATTGTATTACAAAAATCTCAATGTATGCCATGACCAATGCCAAAATAAAGGAAAAGTCACTATTGTATAAACAAAAATATGTTTTATCATTTCCCGCCTCTGCCAAATTGTTGCCGTGTTCACTCGGAGTACGACCACGTGAAACATGTGGTTCCGCAAGTCCTTTGGATACATTGTTGGTAGATGAAGGAGAATAAGGTCCCTGTGAATTCATTCTCCACAGCGTTCCAGTTTAAATAGGATGGCACTTCCCGGCCGTCCAAACAGATAACTTACACTATCGGGTAGTTCAAGCGGTCTGAGACGAAGAAGAAATTTTACCATTAATTGATAAGTAAAAAAAATATATTTCTGAACATACTTATTTTGCTTTCCTGGACGTCAATTTCATTTATACTTGACATTTCTCATAGTCCTGCATAACCATTCCACACATCTTCCGCTCTAATTGCATGAGTCACTTCTGTGGATTGGTTTTTCTCACTTTAATTTGTACTCAAATTAAACTATGACCAAATATATAAAATACTTTAAAATATATTTAACTAAATGAAATTATTTATTTTTACATACAATCTATATCAAAATATCATTCCTACATTCATACTGAATAAAGTTTAGGAATTGAGTCAGAAAAATATTTGAAAGGGTTTTAGGAACTGGTAACGAAACTAGTACAATGTTATTAGGCAACCAAACAATAGAACACCTTATACACCCGTAAATAATTAAATTTAATATTTAGAATCCAAATCTTAAATTAGGTTCTTATTCATGTTAGTTATGGTCTAAATTAGATAATAGAAGACCATAGGTTAAAAAGGAGCCTAGAGTAGAAAATATCAAACTTGGACGGAGATGAAATGCTGACGACGCTGTCATCACAGGAATCTCCATGCCGGCCATATTTTTAATCAAATTAATAGTTGGCTCATTTACGCCATGAGTTAAAAGGCATTTTTTATGCATATCACAAAATGTTTGCTTCAAAGCTGTAAATTGTACAGATATTTGTGAAGCGCAAAATATAACTGACAATACTTCAGAACACGATGTTGTGATGATTATGATCATTTCAAAAACCAATGTATTAGCCAATAATTGGAAGGAAGGTTGAACTACTATATATAATAACATAAACATTGTAAATAATAGATAACTTAATAACAGGAATATAATAGCAGGCAGAATCTCATCTAGAAGCTTTATTAAATTTTGTAGGCGTGTTAGTTGGTCAAAGGTATCTTTTATGACAGTGCTGTGAAATGGTGTTTTACGCACCTCCAATTTGCGATTAAGCTGCGATACAAGGCAGACCCGGATTAAGCATATCTGTGGCCCCGGGCCAGAACTTAGAGTGGGGGCCCCTGTTCACTGTAAATTTTGCAAATTTCTTTCTTCGCAATAATATACGTACAGTAATAGTACTAACTTGTATAACGTATGCTTAAATATGTACAAATGGCTAAAATTGTTTCAATAATCACCAGTTGGATGATTCCAACGAATATTACATTTGCTTCTGACATCAAATGTTTACATTCTTTACAACGTATAGGGGGGATATCAAAATATGAAAATGGGACTGTGTCATAACGATTTGTTGAAAAACAAGTTACAAGAAGACTCAAGACACATTCTGGCTTAAACAATCTTTTTTCTTGACTTTTTAGTAGCAAAATCATCAATTATATCGTTAAAGTCCATTACTTTAAGTAACTCGTTTTCAATGCTTAAAATGCTTAGGTCGTTTAATTTCTCCTGCTTCATCACACTGCGTTTTTCGGATTTTATAATTTTTAACTTCGAAAATGAACGTTCACCACTTGCATTGGAAACCATCATGCAACTATATATTCGCAACCCTATTTCTATGTTAGGGAAAGCAGATGAAATTCCACTTTCATGCATATAGCTATAAAAGTTTTGTAAGTTCAGTCTCCTTCTTTTCTCCTGTATGTATCTCATCTGGGACTCGATGGATCTGGTACCTGTTTCTCCATCATCGTCTTCATCACTCTCCTCTTCTTCGTCATCAGCAGAGATGTCCATAAAGAGCACTGCTGTCTCAGGATAATTTGCATTAATGTATACTTTGATATGGATGCATTTTTCTGCAAGTTCTCTTCCATCAACATCATCTTTGTATATTTTTGTAAAGCATTCACTATGCTTTCTTACAAATTCTTCCTCTAAGAAAAGCAGATCCTCAAAGAATCCAAAAATCTCAAAGATGTTTCGGTAAGCTTTAGATCGAGCATCCAAGTTTTTGATTAAACTGTCTACCAAGGAAAGAAAGTTTCAATCTTCATCTTTTCTGTACCAGATAAAACAACATCTGGGGAACCTTCGTTATCATAAAATGTCAATCTAGAACTTCGTTTTTTTGTTCGGATTATGGAATCCTGGTAATTAGGCTCTTTTTTTGATCTGGCCAAGGCTTCATACCAATCATAGCTTTCCCTCTTCTCCTGAATACACAATGTGAGAGATTTCAGGAGTTGCACGGCGACATGCAATGTTACAGTTGATTTTTGCAGAGAAGTATTGACTTTATTAATTCTTCTCAATAAATCACACCAAAAGTATGTGAGGAAGAGTGCCTCAAATCTCTCCATATACTGTTTTAGGCCTTCGACTTTCAATCTCGTTTCAGATGATTCAAAGAAGTCTGATGACATGGAATTTAATGTTGCCTCAATAGATGGGTAGCTCTCTTTCAAGGCTATGACTGCATCTGCTCTAGCAGACCACCGGGTATGAGATAAATTTTTCAGAATTTTCTTTTTTGAACCTAACATGGATGAGAGAATTCCCCATCGATGCGTTGAGGAATTAAAAAAGATGTACAGATTCCGTATGAAGTCAAAAAATGCAGCAACTTCTCTGCAGCTTTCAGCTGCTCTGACACCCACAAGATTCAAGGTGTGAGCTGCACATGGTATGAATAATGCCAAGGGGTTTTCCACCTTGATTCTGGTCTGAAGTCTATTGTACCTGCCGCTCATGTTAGACTCGTTATCGTAAGATTGACTTCTGCAGTTAGACAGGGAAATTTGTTTTTCCTTCAGAAGTCCAGTAACTTCATTGAAAAGATTTTCAGCACTATGTCCATAAATTGGTATGCACTTTAAAAACCTTTCTACAGAGACGTCACTTCTTACATATCTAATTATGAAAGTCAGTTTATCTATGCGAGATACATCAGGCGTAGAGTCCACAGATATCGAATAGTATTTTGCTTGTTTCACTTTATACACAATTGCTGCGAACAACTTCTGACCTATGACGTTAATGAACTCATCACAAATTGTTGACGAAAGATAGGACACGTTACCCTTTCCTTTCATGCGGAGTACGATCACGTTAAACATGTGGGTCCGTAAGTCCTTCCGAGAGGTTGGTGGTAGGGGAAGAAGGGTACGGTCCCTGTGGATGCCTCCCCCACTGGATTCCAGTCTAAATTGGGTGGCACTACTCGACCGTCCAAATGGTTACCTTACACCTTTCTGGTAGGTCGGACTGTCTGGGTCTCAACAACAACAACGTTACCTTTTCCTGCCACTCCATATTTTTTAATATGCTCATGTAAGAAAGGGTCAAATTTGCTAACTAACTCCAAGGTTCCCATGTAATTCCCATTTTTTGCTGACCCAAATATTTCCTCATCACCTCTAAATGCTAGACCTCTCTGTGCTAAACATTTTATGACTTCGACCACTCTTCGCAATATTTCTCTCCAATAATCTCTTTGTTCATATGGATTTTAAGTTCTGTGTCTATTCGTCCATGTTCTCTGCATCGCCTCATGTACGTAAACAGATTTTTTCAATGTTCGATGCTCGTTTCATGGTCTGAGAGGGATAGTGAAGCATGTTTCACTTTATTAACTGTATGTTACACTTTATTAACTGTAAATTGTGTTTCGAAAGTTAATTCAGAAAAATCTATAAGATAAATTTTTATTTTGGAAGAAAAGTTACACGTTTATACAGTCGAAATTTAATTCATAAAATATTATATTTATATCATATTTTTAATTTATATATAATATAAATTTCATGCCACTTGGGGGCCCCCCAGAGTCGGGGGCCCCGGGCCATGGCCCGGTTGGCCCCGTGGTTAATGCGGCCCTGATACAAGGGTACTACAGCGGTGATAAAGAATACAACTTAAACATGCCACAATTGTAGGGAATTGATTAAATATACAAGCAAAACACGTGTAAATGAAAAATGCCGTTATATCTCGTATATATTCATTTTCAATATGTACATTAAAAGTGTAAAATTCTTGTATTGGTTTGTCTGTATATTTCCTGAAATGTACTCCAAGAATTGCCAGTATGATAGGAAGTACAATCACAATAATAAGCACATATTTATATTTTCTATCTTGAAAATGATCTACTCTTAATCTTTTCTCAATAGTGTCAATATCAGAAACAAATCTTCGAAATTTTATCACTTTCGCGTTGACTGCATACCACAATGATAAGGGTAATAAAGCTTCTATTATAGATGAAATCAACATTGGCCACCGGTTACTATAGAACGGGATGTATAAATAAATGAACGTATATGCAAGTACAACCTTCATAATTAATGGATAAGTACATAAAATAATTTTTCTGTTCACCCTATTTCGTATTCTTTTGACGTCTATTCCAGTACAACACAGCACTTTCCATATTCCTCCATACCCACTCCACACTTCTTTCTCTGTCATTGGATCACACCACATTGTGTTTTGATTTGTAACATGAAATGGTAATTCCATACTTGAAATAACCTATTTTTTTTCTATTTTCTACTTATCCAAAATAGTTTTAATTTACAGCTTTCAACTGAAATTTAAATTTTCTATCTTTTCGAGTATCGAGTGCTCTATTTAATTTTTTGATTTTCCATCCAGTAATTTGCTCATCGAAACACAGACGACGACTTTTTACTGCTGGATCCAGTTTCAAACTTACTAACTATATGTTGCCGAATATTGATTCTAATGCAGTTTTTTATAAGTGCAGTAGATTTTATTTGTGCAGATGTTCTCATTTGTGAAACTAGTCGTTTACACTCACATTATTTGCATTAAAAGTGTCATCTTTCTTTAAATGACGCAAAATGGAACTAATTCATGATGCACTTTAATCTTCTTTCTACATAATGGGATGAAACAAAGTCGCAAAATATATAAGAAAATTCATTGTGTAAACATATGTATATCTAGGTATTATACTGAAAAGCTTTTAGTAAATTTGTTTATCGAAATTATGAAATGGAAAATATGTAAAAAAATAGTTGGTTTTGTGTTATCAAAATTATTGCATTGATCTATGATATTCTTTCATTTTCTGTTAAATTCCCATTTAATTTCGTATACGAAAAAAGTGTTGCATTAGGAGATTCAATCTAAAAAGTGGCATTGGGTCTTCAAAATTCTTGCTTTCAATTGATTATGCATTATGCTTTATAAAATAGATATGATAACTATTGGACATTTAGTTCTAAAATGATTTAATATGATTTTCAATTTATCTAAAATTATCCTACACAGGACTGTCTGTACACATTACCCAATTTCTATGTTGTAGGAAATAATAACACGATTTACATATTTCTTATAATAGAACTCTCTATAAATCTATACCGTGTTCAGAGAGAGTGATGTGTAGGATACATGTAAGTACTAACTCGTGTATTTTTTATTCCTGTATTCCCCAAGAGCATAAATCTATCAAAATCAGCATGTCAGATTTTTGTCCACCTCACAATACCTTCTCATAAGCCATACCAGTAAAATTTTTACTCTTGCGTACCCTTTTAGGATATTGCCTTTATAGGCGTTCCCTCATTTAGAGTTAGGATATATAAGTAAAAATCTTCTACTATTTCTTTGTTTGCATGCAGATATTCTGCATACATATTCCAATTATTCGTAAGACAGACAAGAGGTTAACATGCAGGGATGGCAGTCAGACGACCCGAATTCGAATCTTGGCACTGCCCAAATAATTCCCGTATTCACGCAGAGTACAGACACGGTAAATATGTGGCTCCGTAAGTCCTTCTGAGATGGTGGTGGTAGAGAAGGAGGGTACGGTCCCTGCGGATTCCACCCAAACTGGGGTTCTATATAAATTGTGTGGCACGTCTTTGCCATCCACACATATACCCTTCATCTTCTAGTAGATCGGACGGTTTGGGTCAAAGTATAAGAAGTATTCCAATTAAAACTATCAAGACAAAGGATTCGGCTTTCTGATTTTATCACGATACTTAATGTTACCTATATCAATAAATTTTAAATACTTCTCTTTTTAGATATCGGTTTTATAGATATAGCCCCTTTTTGATACAGATGTAAACAGTGTACTGCCGCGGGAAATAAAAAAACGTCCCACCCTCTGTTAATCGAACATCGTTCATCGTAGAGAAAATTGAATGATACCATTCGATTAGGAATAACATCCTCTACAAATTAATGTGCGTAAAATTTTCATAAGGGACCGTCTTCATATCTAAACGCGCACAAACTTTGAAAATATCAATGGCAACATCCACGATTGGCAACATAGTTCGAATCTGGAGCAAAATTCAACCTGTGATACCGAATTGCAAGTCTTTTGGGTGAAGCGTTTTTGAGTTGTGAGTATGTAAAGTTTTGATATCCTAATGTTAAATTAGTTTCCAAGACTTCCATTCATATCTTCTGTAATAATTATCTGCTCCCGCTGATTATTTGTATGACGTTACTACTAAACAACCCAAACACATTTATGTGATTTTTAATTTTGTGGAAATAATTGTTTGTATGAAATATTATTTATGAGATCAATAATTGAAAAAATATGAATACAAACCTGGACATATTTTCATAAAAATCGATTCATAAAGACTTTTATATGATTATATAAAATTCCAGGTCTTTCCTCCCTCAAGTTCTTTCAAAATGTTTAAATATTCATCATCACTCATTCATGATTCATGATTTTATCATCATCATTCATGATTTTAGGGGTCGTGTATTAGTTTAAAAAATGACTAATTTGAAAAAGTTATATTAATTGTAAGTTAATATTTATTTAAGATAACGGGCATTTATTTTTACCCAGTTTTAATAAAAACTTTGTATAAACAGTGCTGTATAGATGCAACCTAATCAACGTAATTCTGCTACTGTATTGAAGGGTGAAAACTTGTATTGTTATAAATGGGATTTACTTATGTTCCCGAGCTACTGCGAGTTGAAATCGCCCACAAAATGTGATAATTTATAATAAAAAATATTTGTATAAAACAATAACAAATTATAAAATTATGTGATACTAAACACCAACAGGACTTCAAGGGGTGATTGATAATGACGGAGGTTTCACATTGTATTGATACTTTCAAATTCGTCACCAAGTTCCAACGGAGTTGTTTTGTTGCGTGTTCTGCAGATACTTCTTAGTTTCATAAATTGTTACTTTCCTTATATACATAATGTATAAGGAAAGTATTGTGACGGGGTCGAAAATTCGAACTCGAGTTTTCAAAGGGAGAGCACGTTTCAAGCATCCCTGATCACGAATCGAACATTTTTGAAGTGATGTCTGTGTGTGTGTGTGTGTCAGTGAGTCTGTGGAGACGATAACTGACGAACGAATGGACCGATTCGAACGAAATTTGGTACAAAAATCACAATCTGTAAACACTGGAAGCCTATTGTTTTTATACGCAATCGAATGCTCTGAATCCCCCTAAATTTTCGAGTGAAATTTTGAAAAAATCGTCAAAAAATCAAAATCGCTAATAAAGTTACGCAAATAGACATTACTTATGTAATTTTTCATTAGAAAACGATTGACATAAATTTTAGAACGCTAACATGAACCGTTCTCGAGATACTGCACATTTTTGAAAACAAATTATCAAAAACTCATATAAAATAAAAAAAATATTTTCTATTGAGAACCATGTTCACTTTTCATATGTAACACCATGCAATACATCGGGTGACATTATTCTCGTGGATCTAGCTCGTTCCTTTCCTGAAAAAAGATACTTTGAGTAATACTTTTGTATTTGATCGCCAATAGTAATTTATCTGCTGTAAGAATAACTTATTTCTCCGTCCATAACGCTTGGCGAAAATTTGGCGACGATTTTGGCGGAATGTCGCCAACTTGGCGACTTTTTGAAATGTTTCCAAATTAACGAAAATCTCGCCAAATGGATAAAAATGACGCTAAATCAATGAAAATGACGACTATTTGTCGAAAATTCAATATCTTGGAAATAATATAAGTATCTACTATAAGAAAAACATATTGGTTTTTACTGTAAAAGTAGTAAATTGATTACATTATATAAGGAAAGTCATGTGTTGCCCACATCAGATTTTTTTTGAAATAGCATTATAAAATAACATTTGAAAAGAAACATTTAATTATTCTTCATTTCTTCTTTCTTTTATTGACCCTGGCACGAATGCCCCATTAGTTTGTAGCAACGTATCCAGTACGGCATTTTACCCCTAATAATCGTGCCCAATTTGAGGTTCACATAATCCTACCCATTACAGGCCCATTGCCTTAGTAACACACACACACACACAAAATACAACACCATACCCAGCCATGAAAATATTCACCATCTCATGCAGGAATCGAACCTGCGACTTTTTGGCTGTAAGATAAGCCATAATGCTGAATGTGAAGAGGATAGTTCAATAATTTACAACAGTTCTGTGGTCAATCAACGAAACATCGCCCTTCAAATTGAGGTTTTCAATATGAAGCTGATCCCCCAAAATTGCACATTCCGGAATATTGAATATCTTGATATATAAAGATAGAAACGTCGTAAAAATTTGAATTTGGACTAATTTTGGGGGTCTAGAACTTGTGGGTGACGTCAAAATTGGGTGTTGCCATTGGAAATTTATTTCAAAGTTTGTGCGTGGTTAGATATGAAGACCGCCCATTATGCGAATTTTAAGCACATTAATTTGTAGAGGATGTTATTCCTAATCGAATTGTATCATTCAATTTTCTCCACGATGAATGATGCTCGAATAACAGAGGGTGGGGCGTTTTTTTCCCGCGGCTGTACATATTTTTCCTCTTCGTCATTTCAATTCATATATTCACCAGATGTGCAAATCTATCAAAATCAGAGATTCCGTTTTTGACCCAATCACAATATTTACTCTCTCCATATACCAGTGCTTACTATGCTCTTTATATTTGTGTACAATTTTCTGATATTAATGTCAGAGATATATTTCCATTTAGAAATTGAATTTAATAGTGTGTGTTAATAATTACATTTAATATCCTGATAAAATACATAATTAAAAAAAGGCGGAAATGTTGTTACTCTTTAATATATCTTCATGTTTTTAAGACAATATTTTATGTAACCATTATCGTAGTTGTATACCTCCATAAAATTGCGATATTTTTAGATTATCGTTTTTAACATATAGAACAATATTTTGAGTAATATAATTATAATCGTACCTAATTTCTATACTTAATCATACCAATTACCAATAATTTCAAAACCTTTTTATCGAATCGTTCTTCATCTATTGCAAAATTAATATCAAACATAGATTTCCAAGGATTTTTATTCAACTTCCCCTTTGTCTCGAAGCTGTTCTGCTTCTGTTGGAGGATCTGTGTTCGAGATCAAATTGTAGTACTGAATGATTGTTAACATTAGATATCTGTACAGCCTGATTGGCTAAAGCGATTATCTGTACTGCGTCATTGGTTGAAATAGCTATATTTCCCTTTGGCGTTCTATCTCACAATATTGTGCATGCAGTTGGATTTCACATGATGTTCCTAATAATTGTAAGTTCCATGCATTGGCAGATTATGAAATAATTTCTTTGGTGTCATTATAGATTTACGTCAGGTTCACTGCCTGGCGTACTTGCTAGCCATTGAATATCATTTTGTACATTTTCATAAATGTTCATATTTGACTTTAATGTGTATACAAATGCATTTAACTAAAATTACTCTTCACAAGTAACGGCTATTCTTTGTTGAAAAATGCGAAAAATGCTCTAAAAACGGTCCGCACGGGTACAGTATCTTCCACGGGAGAGGGATCTTGGAATATATCGAAATATTATATACAAATATCTACATACATATAATGCATACATACCATACATATTTATCATGCATGCATATATATATATATATATATATATATATGTATTATAAAACATGAAAAAAATTAAAATTTATTGAATTGATTAAAAAGTTAAAAGCATAAAATATGTTATAATACAACTTGTAAAGCGCTATGCTGCAATTTACATGTGTATACCTATATAAATTCCCAAATAGGACAAGTAACAATGTACTCGTAATTTCAAGTAAAGTGACAGAAGATACGACCGGGGGTAGTTGCGACCCCCATCACTCCGGTTAAAGCTTTTCTCTGCCATGGTAAACGCTCCCGTTAGCCGATATTCCCTTCACCATTTACTTTTCATGACACTTACAAAACCATATAAAGTGTGCATACATACTTATACTTCTTTAATAAAATTTAAGTTTTTAAAAATGTCCTTCTATATGTTTAAGACTATCCAAGAAACACTATATAAAAACTTCAACAAATAATTTAAAATACTAATGTATGAAATTACATCACTCGTGGTTATTTAATACTTTGAAATCAATATATTTAAAACTAATGTTTGAAATCCAAGTCTAAGTGGTCATTTCTAAAAAATTGGACACAAGACCATTTGGCATTATTATCACCATATAAATACAAAAACACATAAATACGCTGTAGTCCAGTCTCTTCGCACTACTCCTTTCTATGGACCAACTCGTTACTTATTGATTTTTGCGTATAAAGTATCCTTTACTTTCACACTAAAGTAAATATTAAATGATCGTCCTATTTTTCAGAAAACTTCTATAATCACATAAATACAATTTTGTAGTCGTTTGAGACGTGTTGTAAAACGTATCATAACTACCTGACTTCCAAATATATCTCCGGACATGAAATGCCTGTGTGTAGCCATATAGAGGTACCTGATATATGATCCTTAATTTTAATCTACCTGCGCCACCAACTGCGTATTACGATATCGCTGCTAGGCGATACCTGGACAGTCGTATGTTGTTATTACTCCCAAAAATCTCTTTTTTGTCATGGCTACAGTTAAACCATAATAAGTGGATACGAATCTTATCAGAAAATTGGGTGGATGGCACCTCCTTGATTGCCTCTTTCAGAAAGCGACCATCACAAATGTATCAATCGTTATTGGTAAAATTCAACCAATTTTGTCGTTTCATCTGATTTGTAATCAGATTTCTGAATATGTCTCGGTGTAAACAAGTTGTCCATGACGTCAAATATTTAATATCGAATTTAAAAGTGCTACGTTTATCGTACATTCGATAACACTGTATGGTTTTAGGTTTCATTATAGTGAGATCCAAAAAATCCAGACTATTATCCTCATTACATGCTGTTTCTATTAAATTTAAACATGGAGGATAAAAATCAAACTTCATTGTATAATTACAATCCTCAAATCCACATAGGAGATCGTCCACATAACGAAAGAACAATACCACATTTAAAATATATCCATATAATCATAAATCCATATTTATCTAAGTAAATATCTGCCAGAATAGAAGAGTAGTTACCTCCCATTGGGAAACCCTTAATCTGTTTATAAAAGTTTTCTCCATTATATAAAACAGTCTCGAATAAAACCAGTTTCACCAAAGCCTTAAATTTTCCTATTGCTATGTTAGGTGCAAATCACAACTTTGGTATGATTCTATAAGGATGTTATATAGATCCTTAATGTCTATATTATTGAAAAGATCAGCAAAATCATAAATCCTATATATTCTCATGTTGGGCAATTTTTAAAGCTTTTTAACTACTTCAAGGCTGTTTTTATTAAAATAGCTACCATGGCCATATAGTTTCCGTAAAACAAATTTTAAATGCCCCAATAATAATTTATTGGCCCTGGTTAAATAAGTTTTGAAACCGATGGTAACTGGTCGGGATTTTACGGGATTCTTATGCAGCTTGGGTATGAGTGTTAAATAGGGAAATCTAAATTTTCCCACACATATGCCAGATTTTTTTGTATAATTCCTTTATACGTTTACTAATTTCCAACTCAGATTGATTCAATAATGACTACATACTTTTATTTTCATATGCTTGGAATAATTGTCTAACATAGTAAGATTTACAGACCATAGCGAAATTAGACGTAACTTTGTCTACGTACGTAATTACATATAGATGCTGTAGTTCTTCCAGTTCTTTTTTACAATATCCTGGTTCTATCCCCATTGTTTTACTGCGTACGTTCCTACGATACCATGAAATACACTCATTTATCACTGAGCCCTTCCATTCTTCGAAAATCTCTGAATCAAACTGAATTTCACTGCCGCTTTTTGAATGTATTGTGTAATATCAGATTCCATCGCTCATTTAATGGAAACGCCGCGCTTAAATCGTATTTAGTTCCCAATTCAAAGTATTCTTTAATATTCGATTTTATAAGACCCAGATCACCTGTTACAATATGTCCGTGATGTTCATCACGATAAATCGATGTATTGCATTTGCAACTATCACAACTGCATGCATGTAAATTTCACACACACACACACAGACACACACACACACACACAGACACACACACACACACACACACACATATATATATATATATATATCATTAGAAAACTTTTCTTATGATTATTATTAATAACATTATTACATTATTACATGCATGCAACTATCACAACTGCATGCATGTAAATTTCACACACACACACACACACATATATATATATATATATATATATATATATATATATATATATATATATATATATATATATCAATAGAGAATTTTTCCGGGCCAGTTTTATTTTATCAACCCTGTATATATATATTTACATTTTCCATAATGTAAAAAATTCATGCACTATAAAAATATCACTTTTCTATCAAATGCATCGTTTGAATTTTTAGTATTTAAAGCTAGGCGAATATGATTTCTTTTAATTACTAATCAAATGATTGTTTGTTTATCAGGATTCTTTGTATTGGGCTGCTCGTCGACTTATGACCGAGAGGTCGGAGACAGGCATAGGATAAAAAAAACGATTTTGTGTTCTTTTTTATTACATTCTTCTATTATTGTTACAGTAAATTTTTATATTATCAATGAATACTCATAAATCAATGGCATGGTGATTGAGAGAAACATGAAATTTAAAACAAAAAAAAATTACATACTTTTTATAGTAGTTTAATGTATTAGTTTCATATATAATTAGTTCGAATAAATAAATTTTAAATGCAGCAATTTTTTAATTCTGAACACAAAAGTAAGCACAGTAATCTGGAGATTTTGAAAAGATACATAAATTGAAAACTCAATAATTCCTGTTGATACTATACAATACCAATCATTATGAATTATAATTATAACACATAAATAATGTGATCTCTTCTGTCTAATTACAAGTGAGTGTCTAACTTGCCTTTAGACACAGAAATAATTTATAAAAATAATTAATAAGGCATAAATTTGAACCTTCTTCTGAAGTTATATAATACTTTAAGTGGAATAAACAAAATGGACAACACCAAGTTTTTCAGATCCACAATAATCATATTTACTCAAAGATGCTCACGTATAAGAAAATAGATTGATGTAGAATTCATTTTATCACAAGTATAATTATAAACGAGCTAACCCAACGAATACAATGTTGCTCGGAATGTGTCATCAATTTTATTAGTGTAAACTTTTAATTCATAATAGTTTTAAAAATGATATATATGAAAAGTGCTGTTTATTCCTGAAGAAAAGTGTTGTTTCCTGACGTATAAAAAATTATACAACAAAAATAAAATATTAAGCATAATATACATACATACATTGCATTTTAATAATGTTAGAAACAATTTTGAAAAGCGTATTATTTATTATATAACTTAATAAAGTCCTACATTAGTTCTCATAAATGGTGAAAACTTATGGTAGGTAAAGCATTTTAAATCAGTAAAGATTTAAGTGTCGCAAATTACATTCTTGCAGAGTTGTACGTTACAAATTAAGCAAACATAATTTTATGCCTCAGTATACCATCTAACTTTAAAGACAATTACTAAAATTGGTTATTATGTTGGCTAAATGTTTCAAAGGTGATATAATGAAAAAAATTGAATAAAAAAATTCCAATTGAACATTGAATAGTGAAGTAATTTAGGTATCAAATTTAGTTAACATATTTAGTTAATATATTTTGTAACATATATATATTCTAAAAAGGCAGTTACATGGAATGTTGATACTATCTATTGCAGGTAATACACTGTTCCTGACGTATAAATAATTACGCATATACAACTTAGAAATAAATGTTTGCAGTCCATGATGTCCAAAATGTGTTGAGCAGAGTTATTGCATCAAGTTTCATCAGACAAGTGATTATAACCACTCGGAATCAATTGGTGAGATTCTACCAAACATGCATTAACATCTGATGACAACGACCACCGTTTTCGTAAACCGTCAGCAAGAAGGAATCATGAAATTTTCAAAAGTGTTTATGATTTGTTAATAAATGACTTCAAAATTTCTCACGGTTCAGCACAAGACATTTCGACAGACAATTTATGAATGCATATTATTGACGATAAGTTTGTACCCAAGCTTCCGTTGAATGAAGGAAGAGTCCTCAAGTTCGACGTCGACTTTTTTGTGAAGCACAAAATACCTCAGGTGCGGTAGATTTTGTGATTTCGTGGTTTAGCTCCGTTTAATTTCCGTCTGTTCCTTAAATTAAAAATGATGATAAGAAGTCCTCGATTTCAAAGCAGAAAGGATATTGTATCAAATACGATGAATTATGTCTTGGGAATACCAAATACGAACATTGGGAAATATATATACAATAATGAAAAAAGCGCTGTACTAAATATACATATTTGCAAGCAGCCTGTTTTTAAGGGTATTGAAATTCGAACTCAATAGATGAGTTAAATTTCTTTAATACGTAAACTAATTACGTGAGCTAAATTTGCTTAATAAGCAAACTCAATAAGTGAGCGTAATTTACGAGAATTGGCCAAAAAGTATCCAAATGAAGGTTGTAAACTTTTTGAAGAGATCGAGAAAGCTCGTTGTCAGTATTTTATTAGTGAGACTGAATTTAGATATTTTTATGTTGATTTAATTAAACTCTTTGAGATACTTATTTTATATAAACGATAATAAACGCTAGGTGTGGTGAAGGATATCTGTTTGCTACTAGGTTCATCTTGGGCAGATAGTTAATGGATTCTTGAGAGATTTTCTGCAGCTAAAACACACTTCCATATCGTCAGCTTGAATGTAATTACAGTACTTATACATCAATTTCAGTAGATAGGTTTAGTATATTATATAAAATTCACATAAATCTTAAATCTAACATACGAAGCCACAGTTTAACTTTAAGGAAATTCATTCAAAGTCACGAACGAATTCAGATATAAGTTGTATTTTTTATTTGTTAGCAAACACTTTCACTTTGAATTTGTCGATGAAATTACTCTGAAGTTTTCCTCAATAGTACCTATATTGCAACCAAATACTTGCAATTTTTCAACTTTTGATTTTTTGGCATATAGATTAGCTATCTGCCATGGAATTTGTATAACTAAAGCAATCAATGTTAGCGATAATCAATGAAAAAGTGAGTGGAAAACCACCAATGTATATGCAAATATAATATTCATCATAAATACATAAATAAGAAACATATTTTTTCTGAACTGTTTTCCTTTTCGTTTGACGTTAGTTCCCGTTATATAGTTCTGTTTGTGACTGCAATAGTTCAGTTTGTGACTTGATTTTCTCAACAAACTAGATTTTTCTTACTGGAAGGAGTGATATATTTATTATTTATAGTCTTCACTAATCGAAAATATTCAAATCAGTTTGCTTAAATACAAAACATTCAGCAGTATATTCATAATATAATGCTAAAGAAATGCCACTTATGTATTACTCAGAATGAAATACTGAGAATTGCCTTCTAATCCACGTATTCTTGAGGCAAGCAAATGGCCTTGTTAGTGAAACTTGATTCTTATAAATATCGGGTGTTCCCAAATTAAAAAAATTGAAAAACCTTTAAATTTAAAAACATGCACTGTTGGTTTTGTTTCTATTGGGAAGCGTGCACTAAATGGTTTGCTAATTGGAGTTGATTTACTGTATCAAATAGAATAGTCTTATATACAATATTCAAGTTATTCTACCGTGTGACGAATATGGATGTAGTGGGGATTGGATTGATATTTAATTACTACCAGGCGACATCAAATTTGCGAGTAAAACTTGAAAACAAATGTTTAGTTCCCAATTCTTAAATTAGTTTATTATCCATGATGATTACTGTAAATTAGATAATAGAAGACCGTAGGTTAGAAAGGAACCCAGAGTAGAAAATATCAAACTTGGATAGAGGTGAAATGCAGACGACGCTGTCATTACAGGAATCTCCATGAAGGTCATATGTCGAATCAAATTAATAGTTGGGTCATTTATGCCATGAATAAAAAGGCATATTTTATACATATCACAAAGATTGTGTTTCAAAGCTGTAAATTGTACAGATATTTGTGAAGCGAAAAATATAACTGACACTATTTCAAACAACGACAGCATGATGCTTGTGACCATTTCCAAAATAAATGCATTATCCCATGAATCAGAAGAAGATTGAACTACTGAATACAGTAAGATAAATACGGTACAGAATTGATAGCCTAACAACAGGAAACTAACAGGAGAAAGAATCTCTTCTAGAAGCTTCACCAGATTTTGCAGGCCTGACAGTTGGTCAACGGTATCCTTGATGAAAGTGCTGTGAAATCCTGTTTTATGCAACAACAATTTGCAATTAAGTTGTGATATAAGAGTACTACAGCGGTGATAGAGAATGCAATTTAAACATGCCACAATTGCAGGGAACTGATAAATCATACAAACAAAACACGTGTAAAAGAAAAATCCTGTTATATATCGTACATATTTATTTTCAATTTGTTGTATGGCATACAACGCGGATTTAATTCTTGGCCATCTGCCAAGAATTGAGTACAGCGCAGCAGATACGCATTCTTGCTCTGGCTGATAAAAGAACATGAGTTCTTCGCTGTAGTAGCTAGTTGAGAAGTGAAGATTGTAATTCACCCAGTTTTACAATAAAGAAGGATGACGAGTGAGCAGTCTTGTGATCATTGATGCGAAACACCACAGTTGGTTTAAAAAGTAAAATTCTTGAATTTCTATGGTTGTATAATTTAGGAAATATATAGCCAGAACCCCCGTTATGATAGGGATATATGCCACAATGATCAGCATACATTTAAACTTTTTATCTGGAAAGGGAACTAATCTTAAACGTTTCTCAATATTCCCAATATCAAGAACAAATCTCTGTAATTTTCTTACTTTCGCGTTGACTGAATACCACAATACTATGGGTAATAAACATTGAGTCATTGATTAAATAAGCAGTTGCCATGAGTTATGAACCATCATGAAGTAGTTAAAGAACAAATATACAAATAAAAGCTTCATAATTAAAGGGTAAGTGTGCAAAATAATTTTCCTGCTTACACTTTTATGGATCTTTTTGACATATATTCTAGTGCTGCACAACATTTTTCATATTCCGCCATACCCACTCCATACGTCTTTCTCTTTCATTGGATTAGACCTTTCTGTGTTTTGGTTTTCTATATGGATTGGGATTTCCATACTTAAAATAATCATCAACGTTTTATTTCTTTATTTTATCTATCTCCTACTAACCTTTAAATGTAATTAACTGTTTACATACAAAAATAAAAATATTTTTTTAGTTATTGAAAGATCGACTGCTATGTTTCAGAACTACGATTTTCCTTTTTGATCATACTTATGATTTGCAAATACAAGCTTGTATGGCTGTCTTTGTATGGCTAGTTCCAAACTCAAGCTTATAATATAACCTTCTCTTGCCTAATGTTGAATCTGATTTCGTATTTTGGATGTCTAACCGAATTTTAACATTCTCATGTGTTTTTATGCTTTGCGTTGTATTTGTGCATGCACGGTTGCTACCGTTTATGAAATAAGTATTTTTTATATTTACACGTTTTGCATAAGAAGCATCAATAGATTAAATGACGCAAAATGGAACGTACTCATAACTCACTGTATTCTTCTTCTTGACATCTGCGATGATATATATTCCTGCATAAATTGCGAACATTCATTGGGTATATTCACCGCACATAGATATTACTCTAAATAACTTTTGTCAAATTTGTTTATCGAAGATTTGAATGAGACGTTCTACAAAATAATAGTTATCTCTCTCTTATCAAAATCATTACTTTCACCAAAATTATTCTTTGATTTCCTGTCAATTGTCCATTTTATTTCGCATGCGAATAAAATGCCTTGGTATGAGATTAAACTGCAGAAAATTATATTAGGTCTTCAAAATGCTTGGCTTTCCACGTAGCATGTATTATTCTATGTTAAAAAGAAGATAATAAAATAAAATGTGAGGAAGTTTTTAAAAAAACATTTTAAGTGATTTCCAGTTTATTAAAAAATCTGATGGGTCCACCACATGGTTATCTATACAGATTAACCAAAATTTTTATTGTAAAAATAATAATACTAATTACAGATTTCTTATGATAGAACTTTCTGCATCGTGTTTAGACACTGTACTGAAACAAATAGATATCAGTTTTAACTCATTGTTTTATATTAAGGTAATTCCCAAACCCAGAACTCTGATAAAAACAATTTTAACACCAACACATTTACTCTTCTAGAAGTAAAATTTTTATATTTATGTACCCCTTTAAGATATTATTTTTGAAGGTATACCCCTATTTAGAAATATATTTTAATAGTATACTGCACATCTTCTACCTCTTCTTTATTTATATTCAGGAATTCCCCAAGCATGTAAATCTATCAAATTCAAGAGCCCTATTTTCGATCATTTCACTATACTTAAGCTTCACTTAAGCCAGTAAACTTTAAATACTCGCGTATACCTCTCAGATATATTGTATTTATAAGCATACCCCTAATTATAGATATATTTCAACAGTGCATATCCTGAGCCTATTTGCCGTTTGTATTTGGATATCTATCAATCGTGTAAATCTATCAAAATCAGATAGTCCTTTCGTGACCCCTTCACAATATGCACTCTTTCACTATACTAGTGTTCACCATGCTTTCTATATTTGCGTACCCTTTTCTGATATTGATAGCAAGGTTGTACTTCTATTTAGAAATTGTAATAATTTGTTTTTATAATTACAACTAATATCCCCATGAAATACAAATTTAAAAAATATGATGTGGGTAACAAGTGACTTTTCTTAATATAATATAATAAATTTACTCCTTTTACAGTATTAAAATAATACATAAGATCCACGGCACTATGTTTTGAACGTTTAATTATACAAATAAATATGTTTTTACCACAGCTGATTTCAAATAAATAAGATTCAGCACATAACTTTGATAGAAGGTCTTTTATTACACTTCTTATATGACGTCCAAAATGGAAAAAAGCTTGAGCGCTTTCGATCATTTATAAGCTCTTCATATTTATTTGTATCATTCAACGTTCAAAACATAGTGCCGTGGAACTTATGTATTATTTTATTACTGTAAAAGGAGTATATAAATTTATTATATTATATTAAAAGGAGTAAATTTATTATATTATTTATAAGCTCTTCATCTTGAGCGCTTTCGATCATTTATAAGCTCTTCATAGAAAGCAAAAAGGATCGTTCATATATGGACCAGTAAAGATGACAAATTTGAATAAATACTATTAGTAAATGAGCATTTGGTTATCTAAGGAAAAATACACAAAAAACATAAAATATTTTCTAATGGATTCAAAAACGAGTATTTCTCAAGAAAAGTACAATTAAAAGTACTATTTTATTACAGGAATGCAAATTCAGAAAGGACAGTCAAGCTCAATCCCTATGAGGATGACGTCAAAGATAATTATGAAGAGATTGGAATTGCATAGAATGAGTCGCCAAACATAACTTAAAATTTGACCGAGGTCAAAATTACATACGACGCACGGCAGATGCAAATAAAAAGGGATTCAAAAAGGAGAATATTATGGGGGTTAATGCAACGCATTAAAAGGAAAGTTTTTTCAAATATATGTGGAAAATTATCATTAACAACATAACGAGAAAGGACCGTAGAAAGTTTACCACCTTTGACATCCTGAGCGTTTTCTACTAAACGGATGCTAACAATGCTTTTGGTACAACCAATATAAAATTTATAGTCACCATCAGAAGACAACAGGGAAACCACATACACCCCAGCATAGCTTTTAAAGTCATCCATATCCCCAAGTTTATCAGAACGAATATGGTTAAATAAAGTAGTAATATTAGAGTGAGCAGGCCTGAAACCAAATTCATGATAGATTTGAATAAAGGGACGGAAAATCTTAGGATGGTACAGAAAACTATATGTATAAGTTATACGATCTTTTAAAGCAACAAGTTTAATATCAATTTGAGTAAATTCACTGCGAACACGGGCGAAAATCTTAAACTCAAAATAATAGGCAGCATCATGGTCAAGATTAAAAATAAAATTAATTTCATCATTTAAAGCAGAGATAGAAGAATAAACATTAAATGCGCGATTAAAATAAGCGTTAAAAGGAACTTTTTTAAAGTAAATAGGACGGTAAGATTTAGCGGGTATATAGGAATTATTAAAAGAGGGTTTACGGTAAACAGAAGTGTGAAAACCAACAGCAGAATGGGTAACCAGAACATAAAAGTAAGGCAAGGAACAATAAGATTCATGCTCAATAGTAAAATTAATCGAAGGGTAAAAATCATTAACCTTAGACAAAAGAAGAAAGAGATTATTTAAATCACTATCCCAAATAATAAAAACATCATCCACGTAACGGCATCAAAGAATACATGGGATCTGTAAAGAAAGGCAATATCTCATTCTCGAGCTCCTGCAAAATCGCCTCGGCCATAATACCAGATAATGGGCTACCCATAGGTGCACCACAAGTTTGCAAGTAAATAGCATCGCGGAAGCCAAAATAATTTGTCTCCGCAACAATATTCAAAGCAGAAGTGATTGCGTCGATAGTAGGGGTTTGAAGTGCACTTATAGGTAGCCCATTATCTAGTATTTTGGCCGAGGCGGTTTTGCAGGAGCTCGAGAATGAGATATTGCCATTTAACATAAGAATGCCACTATTGCAGGGAACTGGTAAAAACACAAATGCCACACATGTAAAGAAAAAAACCTTGTTGCATCTCGTATATATTCGATTTCGATGTGTAGGTTAGAAGTGTAAAATTCTGGCCTTTCTTTTCTTGAGAATTTTAGAAAATATGCTCCAAGAAGACCTGTTATGATAGGTAACATAGAAACCATAATCAGCACACATTTAAACTTTTATTTTAAAAAGGGAACTACTATGTAACGTTTTTCAAGATTTCCAACATTTAGAACAAATCTGTGTCATTTTCCCACTATTCCGTTGATTGAGTGCCACAATAATATACAAAATAAGCCTTGATTCGTTGATGAAATCATTAGTTGCTACGAGCTAAACAATTGCAAGCTAGAGATATTAAGGAACGCATATACAAATAAATTCTTTATACAAAATGAGTAAGTATGTAAAATAATTTTTCTGCGTACACTTTTCTTGATTCTTTTGACTTTTCAGTGATGTAAATCGCTTTCCATATTCCTTCATACACACTCTAAACGTATTTCCTGTCTGTAGATGCTAAATACTTGAAAATAATTATCAGGACTTTTTTATATTACAATAACCAAAAACTTTTATTATCATTTAAAAAAAAAAAATTCAACTCATTCAATATTGAATACTATTTTTGAAGACTACGTTTTTCCTCCTTAATGACACCTGCAATTTGCTAATATACATCTGAAGCCATCTTTGCATTGGCTGTTGCCATCTTTACACTGCTTATTGCCATCCTGCTATTTCACATTATTCACTTTATTTCAGAAAATTGACTTTAATGCAGTATTATGGATTTATTTGCTTTTTACATTTTTATGTGTTTTTCGGAGTTTGTTTATTATTTTAACATGTACGTTTTCTGTCATTTTTAATCTGTCTTTTCCCATCTACATTGTTTATATTTCTAGGATCTATTGATTAAAAGGCGACATCGATAATTCAGTTTATTTTTTACTTTACACATTGCAGTAATCACGACATCAAATAAAAATGTCCATTTTATACACCCACAGGGTCTAACTGTTATTATGTATAAATACGATTTTTTAATTGAACCTTTAAAAGACAAAGTTCCTAAATTAATTGCTGCCCTTTTTGCATTCCCTGCAATACATGGTAATGTATAGGGAAAGTATTGGAATGATGCCGAAAATCGCAACTCGAGTTTTCGACGGATCTACACGTTTCGAGACCTCTAGAATACAAAAAAAAAACATTTTTAACTTGACGTCTGTGTGCGTGTCTGTCTGTCTGTGTGTCTGTCTGTGGAATGTATGTATCCACTCTAATTCAAAAACTGATGGACCGAATTTCATAAAATTTAGTAGATAAGTTACTTGGGTATGATCCTGGTGCTGATTAGTTTTTGGTACGATTCGATTCGTAAAAACAGAATCCGCCTTTTTTTGCGGAATGGCCCGTAAAAATTTCATGTATCCACTCTAGCTAAAATACTAATTGACCAAATTTCACAAAATTTGGTAGATAAGTTACTCGTCCGATACTCTGGTGCTGATTAGATTTTGGTATTATTTGGAAATGAACAACCTGCCTTTTTTTACGTAATGGCCCGCAAAAATGTCATGTATCCACTCTAACTAAAATATTAATTGACCAAATTTCACAAAATTTGATAGATAAATTTCTTGGGGGATACTCTGGTGCTGATTAGATTTTGGTATTATTCGGAAAAGAACATCCTGCATGTTTTTACGAAATGACCCTCAAAAATAACAAAATTTTAAAAAAGCTACGTATGTTCAAATATATCAATGAAATGCTTGTTTTATACGTAATTCTTGATGAGGAAAATAATAAGAGCAACTCTATTATTCTAGGACTAACTGTGGTAACCGAAATTAAATTAAAAGTTAAATTTACACTTTTAACTATTAAATGCATTTAAGGAACTTATTATTTGTTTCAATATTCATTAATTGGACATGGCCGTTATTCTCATATAGTGGAATTATATTTAATGTACATTGCTTTGTTGTGCCGCAATAAACCCTCCAATTGTTTTACCTTTCATGCGAGTCCTGTAAAGGAATAATTAATTAATAAAGTGCTAAATTGATCACACCATTTAAACTTAAACAATACCACTTATTAACAACATCAATTTTCATTATTTATTTTAGCGGAGGGGACATATGCGACCAGAATTATTAAAATTACTATCGTGTCTAGGACCTGTGATAATCGCTGAGCACATACCTTCCAATTAGTTTTGGGCTTTATCATATCTCAACGGCTTGCATCAGTCGTAGTACTTCCATAACTCTTGGGTGTGTGGCTCCTCGTACTCTGAATGCACTCGCACATTGATCTACCTCCATTAATTTGGAACTTCTTCGGGACACTCTACAAACCTGTTGGTTTTTTCATTCTTCTCTACTCGTGCTCTTAAGTCAAAATCGTGATTATTTCTGGCATGCTTCTATGTCAAAATTCAATCATCTTCTCTCTTTCCATGTCTGATCTCGTTCTCTTATATTCCATTACTTCCTTCGTCAAAGTCTGATCTCGTTCTTTTGTCATAGGCTGTGTTACCCTCGGTGTGTGTGTGTGGGGGGGGGGAGTAACTCCGCCTTTACTTCTTTTGGCGCTTACTAGCTACTCCTTACCCAATGGCAGCATTGCACATTTAGTACGGCCCAGTTCAGCCCCCTCTGGTATGGCACCCCTAAATTTATAGTCTTCTGGCCTTTAAGTTCAAGTCCTAATAAACCTTAGTTCCAGCCAGACTACATGCTTTGTTCGCCGTTCTGGGCATCATAAATTTCACAAATAAAAGTGTCTCATGTGAGAACAATTCCTGGTCTCACATATCTCCCCTCGGACAAAAAAATAAAAAAAATTCAACACCAATAGAGTTCGAAACAAAGTTCGATTCACTTGCCACTATGTAATTGGCATTTTTCACTTTTTGGGACAAAGTTTGTCCAGAAATGTAGTTCACACAGTCTTGCTGTAAACACCAACAGTTTTTTGAACACATATATTACTGTATATCAAAAGTTAGGCACACATTATACACTAAATAAACATAAGTTATGTATTCATCAAATCTATCAGGTCAAGCTTTCAATTGAAGGTAAGTTAAATTTTGACTATTTAAAAAGATTTTTAAAATATATGCACATTTACCTTGAAATGCTGCGCACTAACTATTTAACTTTTATATTTTCAACACCATTACATTTTTTTTACAAATTACAGAGTATATTACTTTTTCAACACAATTATTTTCCTCCTTAATCTAACATCTTTCATAATTAATAGCTTCATTTCATATATAATATATTTGCGTAACCTTGACATTCGTACATACTTATTAATACAATCAAATATTTTTTTTAAAATCAAGCATTGAAAATATATTTTTCACAGAATTCTGTAACTCCCATTACAATTGCATGTGGGATTGACAATCACCTGACATTGTCCCTTTAATATTTTTTCTTACAATGAATGTAAACAAGCAACACCACTTGCACTTGATGACAGCAATTGATTGAACATTTGCAAAAAGATCATTAGAAGAACCCCTTCTTTTACAAACCTTGCTACCGAAAATACGTACCGGAAATGTTCAAATCCCCTATCCGACACTAGGAAAGTGACCAGTTAAATAAAAAGACTCTCGAAAACGATTCCTTTTTTTAAATCGTTTTTTGCAACAGCGATTAGCAGTTCGTATCCTCTCAACTTAACTCTCCCCAAATGACAAAAGCATTTTAAAGACGTTTAGTTGCCCGCGTCGTCCACTGAACACAGAAGATGACGATTATACGGGGCGCACCAAAGGCTTCTAAACAAGTATTGTAAACCTATTTATTTATTCCACTCGGCGTGTTATATAAACGTCGACTTATTCTTTTAAATATATATCTCCACATCAATTTATTTTATTGTTATTTTTGTGCAACCCATTCTCTACCACTGCATGCCGTGGTATTTGAACCACCCCTTACTGTACTTCTTTTAACATATTTCTTTTTTTTAATCAAATTTGATAGCTCCTTATTAAATCAAATTTAATAGCTCCTTATTAGCTCATTCCCTTTTTAAAATTCAAATTTAATAGCCCCTTATTTAAATATTATTCAGTTGGTTCCTTTGGGGTGACTTGTATTAATATCAAAGTCATCTCTATGGTGCCTTCTATTACTGCATGTATACGTTTTATAATAACATTATTCAACATTTTGAAAATCATTTTAGTTTATTATTTATCATTTAAATTTCACCTTTCCATTTGTTTTTAAGACTCTCTCTTATTTAATTTGTTTTCTCTATACCTTCCATATGACTTATTGAAATTAAAAAAAAATTGAATTTTTTTTTAATTTTGAAATTTAATTTTGAACTTTTAAATTTTTTGATATATAACTTGTTTAAATTTTATTTATTTTAACTCCTTGCTTAACACTTTCATAAATTTCAAATTTTATATAAAATTATTTTATTTTTTTAAAACAAACTCAAGACTTTAATTTCTTGTCTGAAAACCCTTTATTTATCAAATTGAAATTCTTACTTTATATTTTTAACATCTTATGAATTGAAATCCTTTTCATTTATTTTTTGTATATCCTTTTTAAACGCGGATTTATTTACTCACCGTACATAAAAAATTTATTATATTTATGTATTTCAATTTATTTTAATCCTTAGGACTTTGAATACCTGACCTTTATAACCATTTATAACGCTCGACTGTTTACGCAATTGTTTGTCATCCTATCGCACTATTATTATTTAATTATTACTTATTTTGACATTTTAGTAACTGCGGCTAACCCCTTTATCGCCGTAATACATATTATCATTTACATTTATTTACCACATATGACATTTATTTCATCCCAATTTATTTTTATTTATCATAATATTTCTCAACAAATAATTCAGAATATCTTTTTCACAATTTTTCATGTTTAAAAATACCTAATCACCATTTTATATGACATTTGCAAGAGAGTATATACTATATATATATATACATTTACGTAGATTACCGTTTGTTTACAAACACTTTCCGGTTCCTATCGTATCTCATCGATAACTTTAATGTTTTTATTTACATTTACAACTGATATCTAAATGCTTTATTTTTTAACATATTTATTTATTCATTCCGTATTTATTTATATTCATTTGACATGTATTTCACATTTATTTATTATCGTACAATTTTCCTCATCAATACTTACTTTTTATTTTCATATCCATATTTATTTACATTTTATTCATATCCACAATTATTTATACACACATGATTATCGCAACCTTTCCTTACGTTGTAAATGAACAGCAAAAATGCTTTATTTCGCACTCAATATTCTTCAATTATTTTTTTTATTTCAATCTTTTTATACCTTCTGTGAATTTATTCATTTATTCACTAAACAAAATTTTAACTCAATTTAATTCATTTATCCTGTCACTTTAGGATAAATTTAGTTATTTAGATTGCTTATACAATTTATATATTCCTGAAACATTTATTTCCCTAAGCATTTTTAATACATTTCTACATTTCACCATTCCTACACGAGATATCGTGTCCTCAATTGCTTTATTGCAACGGGCGATTTACAGCTATTTCAACTGTTCATAATTCAACATTTTAAATTCAAATTGATTTAATATTTTCAATTATTTATGCTTTTGTTTACATTTTGACATAAAATGTATACCATCTATGACTAATCTTTAATATTCTCACTTTCAGCTCATTACTTATTTTTTCACTTTATTTAAACCTGTCATTCAATTTTTAAGCCTATTGACTCCCCTGAAAGACTTTGGGTGAAGAAAGCTCCACCCTATTTTGATACTCAACTTATTTTGAAAAATTCAGCATTTGACTGGACTGGCCTGCACAACATTGTCCTTGCATGGATTTGGCTCCAAACCCTTCATCTACCCAATTAGGTAACATACTTGATTTTACCTTTCATTTTTGTAGAAATTATTTGCATAAATTATTCTCTGCATAATTTTCTTATCACATGTAACATTTTGACTTAACATTATAAATTAAATTATGATATAACATTATTTTGAAAAAGAACTATATGTACAATTATTATCAATTTTTGTAAAATTTCATACCATGTTCATTTTTAAACCATTTCATGAGTAAGCATTTTTTTCCTTAGAAATTAATAACATTTTCATTTTTAAATTTTATTCAATTCCAGATCATTTTCCTTTAATTCATTTTTGACTTGTCATTTTATCTCTTTCTCATTTTACAATTTTTCAAAAACCAATCATCAGCAAATTTTGAATTTTTAAAATGTTTTGATATTATGAAAAAATTTGAATCAAATTTTCTTTCCTTCTGTTCATGAATGTTTTCAATTTCATTTGTGTTAAGAATTTCTATTCATTTAGTAACTCCAATTTTTGCCTAACATACTCTTTATATTTACTTTGACTTTCAATTATTTCTGAATCTACTTTTACAATATCATTTCCTTCATTATCATTGTGATTAATATCCCTTATAATTTTATTATTTTCAGTTTGAAAATTTTTACAAACATTTGAATTTTGCATTTCTTGAAAATTATTATTTTCATCAACCAAATCATCCATTATTTTAACCTCATTTGAATTTTGCTTCTCATTATCATGATTTTTATTTTCCTTTTCTTGAAAATTAACATTTTGACTTTCATTTTGCAACACATCCATTATTTTAATTTTAAGTGAATTTTGAATATTTTTATTATCACGATTTTGACTTTCATTTTGCAACACGTCCATTATTTTAATTTCAAGAGATTTTTGAGTATATTTATCATTATGACTTTGATTTTGACTCGGCATTTCTTCAAACCTTTAATTTTCATTTGCATTACGTACCCTTTGAATTTTAACATTTTCCTTTGGCATAATTTCATGTTCAATATTTTCAAAATTCTTATCAGATCTCTGAGTTTGCATAATTTTAATATCTGTATTTTCGCTTCTATGCTGAATATTTTCATTCAAATTTTGAACATTTTCAATATGTACACTTTGTATAGTATAACATTTTTTTCATTGAATCTCAATTATTTCACCGTTACCAGTATATTTACATTCACTTTGTACTTTTCGTGCTATATGACATTTTTTGGCATGAATCTCATTTATTTCACTGTTTATATCATATTTTTCCATCAATTCTTCCGCACTTTGTACATTTTGTTCGATATAACATTGGGTAGCGTGAATTTTAATTGGTTCATCTTTCATGCTATATTTATTTCTAATGGTCACTATATTTTTTTTCAAGTTCTATTACTCGAAACGGTCCCTGAAATCTATCTTGAAACATATTGGATTTATTTTCCTCTTTCAAAAATACGGTATCTCCGATTTGCATTTCTTCATAAGTAATGGTTTTGAAATTTTTAATCACTCCTACTCGCATATTTTTATTTAACGTAATTTTAACCTTTTTTTGATTACAAATTACAATATCAATTTTGTTATTTTTCATTACAGTTCGAATTGCACCAAATGGAAAGAGTAATTTTGCGTGTTTTGTGGGGATAAAGATAACCTCCTTATCCTGAATTTCCTGACTTATGTCGAATTGTTCTGCAATCAACTGACCTGGTTGCAAAGCTATCCTGCGTGCAAGCGTGACATACACCTGGACGTCAAGATTTGACTCTTCATTAACACATTCTTTTTCAGAAAAATCATTAACCTTCCCATTTTTAGGAAAATTGGCCTCATCGACCTGTGCAATTTTTTGACTGTCATAATAACCATTTTTAATATTTTCATTAAATGCAAATATGCCTTTTACTTCATCTTGTGTGACAATTGGCTATTTCGCACAAGTCACAATTTTAAAATCATTCTCTGTATCAACATTTTTATTATTTTCATCATTTGAAACAGCATAGTCATTAATATGGCTACCTTCAATAATTTGTGTATCAATTTGCGAAACTCTACAACTAGTTTCCTTAATTTCATCAAACTTTTTATTATCGATCTGAGTCGTTTTTGAGTTAATTTCATTTTTGTGCTCATCATTTAAATTTATTTTTGCATTGCACGCATCATTTTTATTTTTAATAACTTCTTTAACTCCTGTATTTTCCTTATTTGTAATGTTTTTACCTATATTATTTTCTACACATGTATTTTCCCCAATTTTCTTTTAATATTTACCTCACTTTTTGGACTTTGGACAAAGTGCGCATCGAATTTCATCCATCCGGGCTGTGCCAAAATATCTGGAATTGTGGCGATGACATCATCCTTCGGGCAGGGAAAATGGGTATATTTTTGCATGCTTTCTACACTATTTACTTCTTGATTATCATTTTTATTTTCTTGCTCTTTATTTTGATTTAACTGAATATTGGGACCTGGGCATCGCGTGCGAACCTCCCTTTTATCATTTTGCATTTTATTTGCGTTTTCATATTTTTTGTAACTCGATATCTTAATTCGCGTTTGCGATTTTTCTCTTCTAGATTGGGACTTTGGTCTTTTTATTTAATTTTGACTTGGTCAAAGCCCCTCCGTCAGTTTAAAGACCCGCTACGGTTTCTTTCTTGCCCCTGAAATCCCTGTTTTGCAAAAGTTTGGGTATTTGACCGACTATCATTTCATCCCTTATTTATTTCGTTGTTTTTGCCATTTTGCGTATTACGAAATCCATTACTTTGCCCATTTCTAAACCCGTTATTGTTTTCATTTCTAAATCCGTTATTTGTATCATTTCTAAATTCACTTCTTTTATCCCCATATTTATTTACTTCATAATTATTTTGTGCGTTTCGGTTGTGCCAACAGGTAGAAAATTAGTGCCCTCTTTTTCCGCATCCTATACAATATATCATTTCATTTTCCGATTTTTCATGCCTTTCATATTTTAATTGCTGAGGTAAAAATTAGGAATTTTTTAAATGCCTTTCCATTTGATTATCATTAAATTTTCTGCCATTATTTTCATTGCGACAAATTACATTAATTTCTGTACGGTCACAATATTCTTCCATAATTTTCTCTAAATGATCTGCGTATTCTGCCGCTTTGTCAAAATTTTGAATATTTAGTTTTTTGATTTCAAAAGCAAGATCTTGTCTTAAAGACTCTAAAAATTTAGACAGCATTAAATTGTTTTTAACTTCGCACATCTCATTATTTGCGTAATTTCCCAAAAAAATCATTTGTCGCATTTGAAATATTTAATGCCAGTTCAGCTACCTTCATACCTTGCGTCATTTTAATCTTATTTAAATTTGTTTGCTTTTGCAGCATTGTAAGAGATGTTTTAAATTGTTTCATCAGTATTTGTTTAATCTCTCCCATATTATTTGCAATCTGCAATTCTCTTTGTTTTGACAAAAATTCCAAAGCTTTCTCCTTTAACCTAGATTTTAAAATTACAACTTTATTTTCTTTCGACCATTTGGCCATTTTTGCAATATTTTCAGATTGTCCGATACAAAAATCAATATCCTCGTCTTTCTTTCCATTAAAAATTGGCAATAAATTAATTAATTCAAACTTCTCCATTTTTACTCTCTGATTTTCAATAATTTCTCTCTGTGACCTATCCGGCGACTTTTGTCGTCGCGAATTTCTAGTTGCTCTTTGAGGCATTTAAAACAAAAATTATCCCGTCCAAAATCTTACTTAAAACTAACAGCATGCAATACACTTCAAAAATTCTACACATAAAAACACTTCAACAAGCAAACAATTGATTATTAATAATAATCAATTTTTCAAACACAATTTTCAATTATTTCAAATATATTCAAATTCTTTTCACTTCAAAGTGATTGTTCATATTTAATTTTAACAATGCAAAAATCTGGTCAACACATGCTCCTCCATTAAATTTATTCATCTCTTTATTTAAATTATTTTTATCCACTTTAGTATTATTCATAAAAATTTTCATTTAAATTTTTACTCACACAAAAGCGTCACGGACATAAAATGTGGCAAACGAAATTAAATTAAAAGTTAAATTTACACTTTTAACTATTAAATACATTTAAGGAACTTATTATGTATTTTAGTATTCATTAATTTGACATGGCCGTTATTCTCATATAGTGAAATTATATTTAATGTACATTGCTTTGTTGTGCCGAAATGAACCCTACAATTATTTTACGTTCCGTGCGAGTTCTGTAAAGGAATAATTAATTAATATAAAATGCTAAATTGATCACACCATTTAAACTTAAACAATACCATTTATTAACAACATCAATTTTCATTAATTATTTTAGCGGAGGGGACATATGCGACCAGAATTATTAAAATTACAATCGTGTCTAGGACCTGTGATAATCACTGAGCACATATCTTCCAATTAGTCTTGGGCTTTATCATATCTCAACGGCTTGCATCAGTCGTAGTACTTCCATAACTCTTGGGTGTGTGGCTCCCCGTACTCTGAATGCACTCGCACATTGATCTACCTCCATTAATTTGGAACCTCTACGGGACACTTTACAAATCTGTTGGTTTTTTCATTCTTCTCTACTCGTGCTCTTAATTCAAAATCGTGATTATTTCTGGCATGCTTCTAAGTCAAAATTCAATCATCTTCTCTCTTTCCATGTCTGATCTCGTTCTCTTATATTCCATTACTTTCTTCGTCAAAGTTTGATCTCGTTCTTTTTTCAGAGGCTGTGTTTCCCTCGGTGAGGGGGGGGGGAGTAACTCCGCCTTTACTTCTTTTGGCGCTTACTGGCTAATACTTACCCAATGGCAGCAATGCACATTTAGTACGGCCCAGTTCAGCCCCCTCTGGTATGGCACCCCTAAATTTATAGTCTTCTGACCTTTAGGTTCAAGTCCTAATAAACCTTGGTGCCAGCCAGACTACACGCTTTGTTCGCCGTTCTGGGCTTCATAAATTTCACAAATAAAAGTGTCTCATGTGAGAACAATTTCTGGTCTCACACTAACCATTCTCGAGATATTTGAGATTTTTCGAATTTAGTTATGTCACTTTTAGAAAAATGTCTAATTACCAAATAAAAACAGAAATTGAATTAAAAATGCAAATTTAGTGTTATTTTGTGCAATTAAACTCAATTTAATGAATTATTAAGAAAAAAAATATGAATTTGAGTCTGCAGGGAAAGTCATGTGCTACCCACATCAGATTTTTTCATAAGTGAGACTATTATATGGATTACTAGCCGAATACCCGTTGAAAATCAACGGTCTCGCAATAAGCAACCCCTGAATAATGTCAATTTTTTAATAATTCGCGTTTCACAATTATTCGACAAATCGAATATTTTGGTGTGCAGAATCAGCTAAAAAAAAATATTGGGAAACTTAATTTGAGCATTTCTTCCTTTCGAATTATCTACCCGCACACCTCATTAAAATCTATCTCATTCCGAGGTATCCCTATTTTATTATTTCTCCTTTCGAACATTTTTCTGTGAAGCACACCCATAAATGAACATTTTTGAAAATCTCTGTTTGTCGTGGGTTTTTATCAAACGATTGGTCCATATGCCAAATATCAAATCCCTTATCACATTTAAAAGGAAGCGTGCCTCATTCATTCCGAAAATCGAATATATTAGTGTGCGGCATCCCTTAAAATAGAAAATATTGGAAATCTGAAATTTCACACTTTCTTTCTTTCAAATTATCTACCCGTACACCAAATTTGAAGTCACTATCCTATCGAGAAGCATGTTTTTTCTATAACTTTACCTTTCGAACGTTTTCCTGTGTAGCACCCCATTAATGAATATTTTTGTCAAACCGTATTCATCTTTGTTTTTTTTTGTCAAATTGTTAGCCCATATACTAAATTTCAAACCTCTATCACATTGTAAAGGAGGCGTTTTTCATTTGTTCGGCAAATCGAATATTTTAGTGAGAGGCACTCCCTACAATAGCAAATGTTAGAAACTAAAATTGCACACTTTCTTCTTTTCCAACTTTTTACCCTTACACCAAAGTTGAAGTCTCTATCTCATCGCGAAGCACGCTTTTCTAGTATTTCACCTTTCGAATGCTTTTGTGTGGAGTACCAACCCCTTAAATATTCATTTTTGAAAAACTCTTCTCTGTTTGTGATTTCTATCAGATGATTCGCCGTTAGACCAAATATCAAACCTCTATCACGTTTTCAAAAGGACGCTTCTCCTAAATTCCGAAAATTGAAAATTTCGGTGTGCGGCACCCCCTAAAGTAGAAAATATTGGTAAATTGAAATTGTACACTTTCTTCCTTCCAAAGCATGGTTTTTCATCAATTCACTTTTCGAACGTTTTACCATGGAGCATCCCCTTAAACGAACATTTTTGAAAAACTATATTCGTCTTGTGTGTTTTCATCAAATGATTAGCCTATATACTAATTGTCAAGCCTCTATCAAAATTTAAAGGAACCTTTCCTTATTTTTTCGATAAATCGAACATTTTGGTGTGCGGCACCCCTTTTAGTTAATTTCCACTTAGCGTTTCCACTGAGTTTGGAACATGCTGAACTTTAAAAAAGACAATTTATTAAATTGAAAGAAAGTAAAAAAACAACAACTTCAAAGTAATTTCAAATTTATTAGAAACATTTATGTATACAGCAAATAACATTCCATACAAATTAACCAATTTTTATATCGTGTGAAATAATTACACAATAGCGTTTTCTTAGACTAGAACTTTTAAAAAGTTTATGGACATCGTATTTGGATACTGTGCAAAGACAGATAAATATAATTAGTAAATGGTTGATTTGTATTCATGTATTCCCAATGCGTTAAAATCTATAAAACTTAAAATGCCCTATTTAACCGAATGGCAATTCTTATACCAGTAAACTTTTATATCTGCGTATCTCTCATAATTGTTTTTATAAGCATGCAGCTTTTTAGATATATACACATATGTTTCTGACAATTACAACACCACGAAAAAATGGTGAGTACAGAATAATATTTATGCCACATATTACTAATGGTGATATAAATTAGTGATTGCAGTTTTAGACCGATATACCACATTGCTGGTACAAAATTAGTATTTTGTGAAGCCGCTCCTAGCGGCAATAAGAGCTTCTAAATGTTGTGGCATTAGACCAAATAGAATTTGAATGTGTTGCCGGGTATTATCTGCCAGGCTTCTTTGTTTCGGGTCCACAGTCCATTGGTTATGACCTCTGGAGAACAGTAATTGGCCAATCGCCGAGTAAGTCTATCCCATACATGTTAAATAGGTGCCATGTCTGGTGAATGGGCTGTCACCGCCTGACGTTGAAGAGGCTTCGTTTAGTAAGCCAATAGGACAGTTTTCAACTCGCGGACACCGACACCACACTTATCTGGCTCTCCCCTCTTCCACAGCCCTCCATTTATACTCCTCGTAAGGCAGAGGGCACTGCAGATCCCAGACACGCGCATTCACTCTGCATTTCTAATCAATTGTATGTCCTACCGTGCATCGCATGTCCCGATCGTTTCATTCAAATCTGACAATTCTTTCATGCTGTTGCAATTTTGATGAACATGAGTGCATTTTAATATTATACCTCTTCTAATGAGACATTTTTTCTAATGAGACATCTCAGAAATTATCACCCAGATTTGTCTGGAGCGATTTGAAAAAAAAAAAAATACTTTGTCCACGAATTTGGCGATTTATTTCAAAATGGTTCGGTACAATGGTCAAAATGGTTTTCGGTACAAAAAATCTTTCAATGTGCACATTTTGTGAAACACCCTATATATATAGTATTTCGTTGGATTCACCTGTCTGTTTAATACCGGTATATTATAGCTTCAATGTATTTCGATCGTTCCAAAATCTCCAATGGGAAAATTTTTAAAGCAACGGCAGATGAATGCAAAGCATAAGAGAGTCATATCAGTAATACAGCCTTTTCAGTAATTCTAAATTCTGTGAAATTGAACAATTTTTTCCATAAAATGAGCTCCCAAAAACGTGAAACCAAATAACAAATGTGTATTTTCCTTTAATCCACCAAAGCTCTTGATACCAATTCTTTTATAGAGAAGGTCAATTTTTGTCGATGGAAATAACAAAAAAAAAATATATGTGGGTAGCACATAACTTTCCTTATACAATGTAAATAATTTACTGCTTTTTCAATAAAAACATAATGTATAAGATCCGCGGTACAGTGTTTTTAACGTTCAATTGTACATTTGATAAGTTTCCATCGTTGGCGAATGACAACATATAAAATTTTTTCAAAGTACCCAATAAACTTATGTTTTGCACAACTCTATATAAACAATTATCAATATTGGTAGCGTCCTCAATAAACGATATAGTCCACATTTTAAAATATTTTTTTTAATTAATTCATCAATTAGGCGTCATTTCCATCAATTTAGTGAAACTTTTGCAATTTCGACGATATTTTCATCAATGTGGGGCGAAATATCGCCATGTTGGCGATATTTTGCTAGATTATTCGCCAAGTTTGCCAATACATCACCTAGTATTACAGACAAACGGAGAGAAGAACATTTCGTATATATAGAAGGTATGTCCTTCATTTGACGGAAATCAGAATTTCCAAAACACTACTTCCCTTTTGTCGTCATTTTTATCAATTTGTCGACATTTTTGTCACTTTGGCAACATTTAAAATCGTCGCCAAATTGGCGACGTCCAGCTAAATTTCTCGCGCAGAGTTACAAACGACGGAGAAATGGGTTATTCTTATAGTCTACTCTTATGTTCTACTCTTATACCCTACTAATAAGTTTTATGTGACATTTTTGGTACATTTACTTAAAAATGTGCAGTATCTCAAGAACGGTGATTCATGCTAGCGTTCTAAAGTTTAGTTAATCGTTTTCTAATTAAATATTACATAAGATATGTCTATTTGCGTAACTTTATTAAATGCTTTTATTTTTGAAAATTTTTTCAAAATTTCAATCGAAAATATTGGGGTTCTGAACACGTTCGATTCTTGTTAAAGGATGCTTGAGACGTGCTCTCCTGTCAAAAACCTCAAATTTTCGACCCCGTCACTATATTTTATTTTTTACATTATACTATGTATATAATGAAAGCAATAACGTATTTCATTATACTTGTGAGAAAATTTAGGGAGAGCTGTAGTCATGCCTTAGTATAGAACCCTACTTATCCAAGAAGTTAACACATGATAAACTCCATACTAAAGTAAGAGCTATGAAATGATGGAAAACAAAATTGAAATCTCTATCAACCGCGCAAATATAAATGTTGGTTGTAACGTTAACTAAATTTTTAGAATGTAACGAATTTAGAGTTTATCGAAAATCTTATTAAATTAATTAATTCTTCAATCACAAATTCAGCAATAAATGGAAGTAAATAAATGGCATTATAATCTACAAAAATTAAATTATAAAGACCTACAGAAAACGAACTTAGGATACATTTAATCAAAACTAGTGTAGATTAGAATATTTAGACTAAAATTTTGAAATTTAAAAAAAAAATGTAAAATAGATAAATTAAATTAAGATTAGGTAAGTAATTCTGGTGAACCCGTTCAATAGAATTGATTTTTAAAAATTACTAAATATTAAAATGTAACCCAACATAAGTCGCAAATTTTTAACTAGATTTACCAGCCATATTTGCCCCCAAATGTGACAAGCAGCAGAGAAATAGAGATAGGGACTTTACGTGTATCATATATTTAATGTTGATAATACAACTTCCATGTCGCACTTTCATCTCCATGAAGGAGTTTCGCAAATGCCTGAAAATAATTTTTAATTAATAAAACCTCCAAAGCTGATCCTAATAATATGGACTTTGATCTTCAATCTGAATTTTTTATCAAATTGGCGATAATTTTAATATTGAAAACTGAATTGTATGTACATCCTCGTGAAATTTGACAAGTAATTGCAATTATTGAATATTTTTTATTAATTTAACTACAAGCATTTATGTGCAAGAAGTGTTTATTTACAACAGAAAGTTACACAATAAAAATAAAACATTAATAATAACGTACGGATTTTTATCATTTCAAAAACAAGTTGAAAATACATATTATTTTTATGAAACGTAAGAGGGTGCTAAAGATGTGCTCTTAAGGGGGGGCCTTCCTTTTCTCAGAAACTATAAATACTGTAAGTACAAAAATTTTACAGTACAAAGATGTAATGCATTTACAACATTTAACAGCTAGTTTTCTTATTCACTGTAAAAAACTTTTACGTTATAATTCTTTTTCTCACAATCACAATTTTTCGGCCAAATTTTTTTAACACTTATTTTTATTAAAAAATAGTAAACAACTAAGCTTCCAAATCTTCTTTTGAAATATGTATATACATGGTCTAAATATACCATAAAAATTTCAAAATATTTTGTCCAGTAGTTGCTGAGAAAAAGGAACATAAGTACTAAAAAAACACGTTCTGGGAAAAACAGCTTCGAAACCAAAACTTTCATTTTTCTTAAAATACATAGTTTTTAAGGCTTAATATGAGTCACCAGTAATAACCGCATATCCTGATTTGCATGGAGGGTCATCTGTTACCTCTTCTTCATATCTATCTTCTATTATTTTTCATTTTTATGTTTTTTTTTTAAGATAGAGCGGCATTTGCTAGATTGTTTACATTTAAAGACCTCAGATTTTATAAGTGACATATGGAAAAAAACGAAAATTTATAACTTTCACTTTGCGGAATAATTAATGTGATATGTCATTGGAAAGGAAACATTCTGAACTATTTAAATCGATAATAAAGAAATTGAACTTTTTGAAAAACTCTTTGGTTCTGATCTCCTTAAATGGTGAATACTTATCGTAATTTTTTTTTTTTGTTTGCACAAGCTCCTGCAGAATGAGAAATAAGCTTTAAATATCGACGCCCACATTCTGGTACAGCACAAAATTCCTTAGATCTGGCAGGTTTCATGATCTCAAACTCTTTACTGTGGCTGATCTAATTTGAAAAATATACTAAAATGTTCCTTATTATAGAAGTTATTCCAGCTGTAACATGTGCAGTGGGGCAAGTGAGTGGGGTCGCAAACTGATTCAATTTGGAAAAGATTTTCGTCCAAACCCATGACAAAAATGTTTCCCACCTTTAACCTGTATCATATCTGAGCCAAATTATAATTATTACCATAGTACAATAGAGTGTAGTACGGTGCTTACATTGTAAATACGATTAATTTTATTTAATATTCCGGACATGTTCTTATATAAAAAGAAATTGATATAATTTTCTGCGAATATAAATCATATCTTAGATATGTAAAGTGTAAAATGAACAAAATTGTATAGTATAATTTACAGGAATAGAATGAAAAATTTAAATTATAGAAATATAGTTAAATGACGTTAAATTTATATTCTTATGTGAACTACACAAATCTTATACTCGTAAAATTAATATAATTATGCACTGAAGAAACAAATGTCTGCTACCCATACATTTTTCCACTTTTCTATTCTTATCTGCTGGAACTAAAGTAGACAAAAATGACCATAGGTTAGAAAACGCCTGAGGGTTTAAAATATTAAACCAAGGTAGATATGACTTGCTATACTGTCATAAAAGGAACCCCAAAGATGGTAATATATCAAATCAAATGTATGGTTGGTCTTTTCATGCTTTGAAGGTAAAATAATTTTTCATGTAAAAAGCGAATATTTGGTTTCAAAATTTATAATTACAGAAACATTTGTGAAACGCACAGTACGATTACAACTATTTCAAGTACAGTGAATACGAAACTTTTCAATATTAGCACAGCTGTTGCATTATCATATAATACGACTAAAAATAAAACTACTGCACTTAAGATGATAAATATGGTAAAGAACAGGAAACATAGCATTTTGTAGCTTTGACTTGGTTAAAGGCATTTCTAAGGACACATTATGAAGACATATTATGAAGATATAGTATTAAGACATATTATGTAGGCTTTGAAAACACATATTATGTAGGTCAACCCAGTTTTAATTTAATTTGGATATGAGAACAGCAGAGCTGTATTAGAGAAAGAAACACAAACATACTACTACTGCAGGAAACTGGTTAGTAACACATGCGATTCAAGCTAGAAGGAAAAATCTTATTAAATCTTGCTAAAAAAATGTGCTGTCAACCTATTTAAATTTCTGTCCACAAAATGATGAACGATCTTAATGAATTTGAATAGCATTAGTTATTACTTTGATTATGTACCCATAATTAACTATCACAAAATTAAAATTCAGAATATTTAAAGACTTTTAACCAAATAAAATTATTCAAATTTACGTAATATCTATATCAAAATATCACTCGTACATTTGGACTGAAGAATGTTTAGCGATTTAATCACAAAAATAGTAGAAAGGGTTTTAGGAACTAGTAACGAAACTCGTACAAAGCTGTTAGGTAACGAAAACATAAAGCATCTTATGCACCTGTAAATAATTAAATTTGCCTGCATATCTTGAAAACAAATGTTTAGTTCCCAACTCTTAAATTAGTTTGCTATTCATGATGGTTACTGTAAATTAGATATTAGAAGACCGTAGGTGAGAAAGGAACCCAGAGTAGAAAATATCAAATGTGGATGAAGTTGAAATGCAGACAACGCTGTCATTACAGGAATCTCCATGAGGGTCATATGTCGAATCAAATTAATAGTTTGCTCATTTACGCCACGAATGAAAAGGCATTCTTCATGCATATCACAAAATGTTTGTTTCAAAGCAACAAATTGTACAGATATTTGTGAAGCGAAAAATATAACTGATAATACTTCAAGCATCGACAGCGATATACTTGTGATCATTTCCAATATAAATATTTTATTCACCAGGTGCGAGGAAGATTGAACTACTGAATAAAATAAGATGAACATTGTTACTAATAGATAACCGAACAAGAGGAATATAATAGGAGAAAGAATTTCATCTAGAAGCTTTACTAGATTTTGTAGTCTTGCTAGTTGGACAAAAATATCTTTTATGACAGTGCTATGAAATGGTGTTTTACGCAGCACCAATTTGCAATTAAACTCTGATACAAGAGTACTACAGCGGTGATACAGAATACAACTTAAACATGCTACAATGGCAGGGAACTGCAGTAACAAATAATTGATACACGTGTAAACGAAAAATACTGTTATATCTCGTATATATTCATTTTCAATATGTAGGTTAAAGGTGCAAAATTCTTGTATTGTTTTGTCTGCATATTTTATGAAATATGCTCCAAGAACTCCCGTTATGACAGGAAGTACCATCACAGTAATAAGCATATATTTATACTTTTTATCTTGAAAAGGAGCTACTCTTAAACTTTTCTCAATAGTGCCAATATCAAGAACAAATCTTCGTAATTTTAACATTTTCATGTTGACTAAATGCCACAATAATATTGGTGATAATATTTGAATTATTGATGGAATCAACATTTGCCACGCCAGACTAAACAACGGAACGGAGAAATTAATGTAGTAATATGCAAGCAAAACCTTCAAAAATAATGGATAAGTATATAAAATAATTCTTCTGCTCACACTTTTTCGGATTCCTTTGACGTCTATTCCAGTACTGCACAGCACTTTCCATATTCCGCCATACCCACTCCACACTTCTTTTTCTGGCATTGGATTAGGCCGTTTTGCGTTTTGATTTACAACATGATACGGTAAATCCATACTAGGATTAATTATCAAAATCTGTTTTTTTTATTTTCTACTAATTTAAAATTATCATTAACATTTTTTATAGCAGAAGAACAATATTTTTTCTAAGCGTTCTAGGATCGATTGCAATTTTTGAAGTTTGTGATTTTCCTTCCTGTAATTTGCTGATCGAAACTCAGAAGTCTCTGTACGTTTGGTTCCAATCTTGAACTTACAGTCTAACTATATGTAGACGAACATTGGTTCTAATGCAGTGTTTTGGATCTATAACCTTTCTCTATTTTTCTGTTTTTAGTTGTTTGTTTTTCATTTTTACGTGAACAATTGTTACAGTTTATGATACCAATACTCACATTATCTGCATTAGAAGCATCCACTTTCATTAAGTGACGCAAAATGGACCAAATTCATCACTTTAATCCTCTTTTTGACATAATGCTATACAACATATTCGCGAAATAAATGAGAAAGTCCAGTGTGTACATACGGTATCTAGGCATTATACTACAAAGCTTTCATTAAAATTGTTTACCTAATTTTTTGAAGAGAAAATATACAAAATACCAGTCGATTATGTGTTATAAATATTAATGTTCCCATCTAAGATATTCTTTGATTTTCTGTCAAATAAATCTCCATTTAATTTCGTATATGAATAAAGAGTTTTAAAATGAGATTAAATGGAAACAATGACCTTATATTTTTAAAATGTTTGTCTTTCAATTGAATGTGAATTATGATTTATAAAACATAATGTAATGGAGAAACCGTTTAGGAGGATTTAAAGTGATTTGCAATTTATTGAAAATTATTCAACATATGATTTTCAATATAGATTACCCAATTTCTATATTAAGGAACACATTAAGACTGTTTACAGATTTCTTATAAGAGATCTCACAATATCGCTCCGTGCTAAGACAAATAGATATAATTTATTACTGGATTGGTTGGTAGAAACTGAGCTGTTTCTTTTCTTGCACTGATGAAGGGGATCCAGTGTATTCTTAAAACAGCTCCATGCTGCATTATTGTGTTATTTGTGCTTAGTTGCGTTGCTCTAGTTTTCCTGAATTAATAACTGGTTAGTTTGTCATTCTTTTATTCCCAAAATCAAATTCAGAGTGCTCGATTTTGGGCCCCATCACAATACATTCTCATCACCTATACCAGTAAAATATTTACTTTTGCGTACCCCTTTAAGAGATTGCTTTCATAGATATGCCCACATTTCGAAAGATATTTTAAGCGTGTTAATTTTCTACTTCTTTTTCGTTTGTACTTAGGTATACGGATACTAAGTATTCCAATGAAATCTATCAAAAAAATCTAATGTGGGCAGCAAATGACTTTCCTTATATAATGCAATAAATTTACTCATTTTACAGTAAAAAAATAAACGGTAAGATCCATGGTACAGTATTTCTAACGTTAAATTGTACATTTGTCAATTTTCCGGCTGACAGAATATGTACCCAATTAACTTATATTCGGGCAACTCTAAATAAACAATTATCAATATTGATAGCATCATCAATAAGTGATATAGTTCATATATATTGTCATTTTTGTTGATTCACTTTCATTTTTATCAATTTGGTAAAATTTTGTTAATTTAGCAACAGTTAAAAAGTCGCCAAATTGGCGACATTTTGCCAAATTCGATGTCAAAATATCCCCAAGTGTTATGGATGGAGAAATAAGTTATTCTTATAGCAGAAAAATGACTATTGGCTTCCAAATACAAAAATATTACCCAACGTATCTTTTCTTATGAGTGGAAAGCGTTAGATTCACGATAATGATGTCACCAAATTTATCGCATAATATTACATATGAAACGTGAACATATGTCACAATAGTTAATACATTTTTTATTTTATATGATGTTTTGATACATTTATTTGAAAAATGTACAATATCTCGAGAATGGCCCATGCTAGTGTTCTAAAGTTTATATAAATTGTTTTCTAAGGAAAAATTACACCAGAAATGACTATTTGCGTGACTTTAGAATGGTTTTGATTTTTGATATTTTTTTTAATTTCACTTGAAAATTTAGGGGAGTTATTTACATTCGATTGCATTTACAAGCAATAGGCTTTCAGTATTCACGGATTGTAATTTTTATACAAAATTTCATTCAATTCGCTCAATTCGTTCGTGAGATATAGTTTCCAAAGTCTCACTGACACACACACAAACACACAGGCATCACCTCAAAAATGTTTGATTCGTGTTCAGGGATGATTGAAACGTGCTCTCCCGTCGAAAACTCTAATTCGAATTTTCGACCTCTTCACAATACTTTCCTTATACATTATAATATGTATGTAAGGAAAGTAATAAGGCAGCTCGATTTTTCACCATATCACAATACTTAATATTGTCTAAACCCGTAAATTGTAAATACCCACTTACCTCTTTTACATATTGGTTTACAAGCAAGCCCCGGTTTAGATACAGATGTAAACGGTGTAAAGCTTCTTCTTCTTTATCATTTTAATATATATTTTCAAAAAACATGTAAATATATTAAAAACAGTGAGTCCGTTTTTTAGCCTTTGCAAAATATTTAATCTTTCCTTGAACCAACGTCTGCTATGATATTCATATTTGCGTGCCCTTATCAGATATTAGTGTTCCCAGCGTTAATTTAACATAACTTAATGCACTTATTATTATTTCATTATTGCTACAATAAAATTGAATCTAATAAATTGATATTCATAAATCCATTGCAATACTGGCTGTGTAACGGCGGAATCCGTGACCCTTCAAAATTTTAAATATAGAATTTAGAACACACAAACACCAGCACCATCGTTACATACCCGTGATCGTTTATGACCGCAAAATAACCCACTTGGGTTTAACCTCCTGTCGGGAGTAGTAAATCTCCAAGATGAATTGTCTGAAAACACAGTAGAACAAAATATACTTGAAATATTACACCCTTACCTTGAGGATTAACATCTTCTTCAGAAATAAATTTAATAATAAAATCAACATCACATATAGATCAAAATAAAACACTCCAGTAATTGAAGTTAAATCAAAGATAATTTATTCAGATGTAATTAAGGAAGGATTTATCAAAACAGCAGCTGAGTCCTTATTAACATCATCCACTGGACCCAGGCGCAGAAGGCCTTTAGTTAACAAATGCAGCAAGCTTCCAAAGCTTCAAAAAAGTAATCAATATCGTAATAAAATACAGTGGCAAAGCATTATAATAATTTCAATATAGTTGTAGGTATAGTCAACAAACAATGGAGTCGAACACTCGAAAAAATTTAAAATTATTGTTTCCAATATATGAATTTAGAAGATAATTAAATTTCTTTAAAATTGTTAAGAAGTAAGTATAATTAAAGTGATCCGGCAATAGTTGAAAGAAATGAAATGACGTTCGATTCACAGTTCGACCAGGAGTCATCATCAGGTTGTACATCATATCAGGGATGCAGGGAACACCAAGAATCTGAAAACAGGAAAAATAATTTTGCTTACCCCAAGCCACGAAGAAGTCGTTACAATAGAGGCGAAAATCCGAGTGAAAATCTCGGTTATCAACATGTGGATCCAAACGTAATAAATACCGGCTATTCGGGCAGGAAAGTCGGCACACACTTATGTAGGCTGCGCTAGACATGGACTGGCCTGGGCACACAGCATTATAGGACTTCTCTCTTCACTCGGCCTATCAAGAAAATCCCTCCGTCAAGGCACGGAGTCGTGTTTCAAAAATACATAAATTACATAAATACTTAAAATATATAAAATACATAAATTAAATGGCTTAAGAATTCATAAATTACATAAAGGAATGAAAAGAGAGGTTTCAAGCAGATATAAGCATGTTAGATGGCTTTAAATAAATTAGATGATATGAAATACATTAAATGAATTTATACATTTTTACATAGAAGTTATGCCCTTCCCGGTCGTCCAAATTGTTACTCAAGTCCTCTGGACGAGTCGGACGGCCTGGGGTTTCCACATAGAAGTTACGCGAGTTCGAATCCCGACATAACACATCTTGGGACCTCTGGGTGAAAAATTTTACAGCACAGAGAAGCCAATTTTCAAAAGAACAAACATGTACATCTAGGCATCAGGCTCTAGAAGTTCATGACCTTTAAGCAGAAAATTTCAGCAAAATTTCATGGTTCAGCTGCGCAAGCTACACCAAAGATCCTTGATATGAACACCATCCCACATGAGCGCATGTCGAAGAACAAGATCCAAATAAGCCTAAAGACTACTGCAATCCAGTCGAAAATCTTAATATCTGCAATCCCAAAGTAAAAACATATAATATAATAAACTGTAAATTAAATTTATATCCCAAGGTTTACAAATATAGAAATAAAACACCTCAAGTCGATCAGCCCAGTTAAAATTAAAAAAATTCTTCAAGTAAACTTTCCAAATAAAACTTTCAATTAAACTTTCCACAGTAGAGATCATCAGCTTTTCATCAAATTAAATTCCACTTTCAAAACATAATTCAATTTCCTTCAAGAATCTCAACTTAAGTATGTAAATGTAGTCAGCAGCAAAACATTCTTCAATTTTGTAAATAAAGCTTAAATTATCATTAAATCAAAAATATTGTAAAATTGAAATTTCTCATAACCACAGAAGATAATCCCCAGATCAGGTATTTTCCAGTCAGTTAAAGTAGAACACAGCAGTAAATTGTAATAAAATATAATTTCAAAATATTAATATAATCACAAATAAAAATGATCATACCACAAAAAAAGGAAAAATAAATTTCAGAATAAACATGGTCCAGTGGTTCACATGATTTCAAAATGTTGTAAACATCAAGTGTCCATTTGACACATCAGCATCTCATTCATGAATGAGGGAAAACCGCAAAGGCAACATTGACAACAAACATGGCAATCATGGAAACAAGTACATAATTCTTACCAATTACCATCAGTATTTCATCTATTCAAAATCATTTTAAAATTTATTCATCATTTCATTCAATATTTCCAATCAAACATTTTCAAAATATAATTTTCTTAATAAACACCATAAATCATTAAGTAAATTTTCCATCAACACCTGTGGCAAAAATGAGAACAAAACAGTAGCCTAAAAACAGTTCCACTCAATTTAGAACCAAGATATCAAAATCAACATTTTAAAATTTCACTTTATCAAAATTATTTCCAAGAAGGGTGACAAAACAGGTGGCGAGCAAGTAATAGCAAGATGGTAGAAACTCAAGCCAAATATTTCGTGTAATTATTTCATCAAAATAAATCACTCAAAAATTTTCAAAGTCAGTGACTCAAGCATCAGTAAATCCATGTAGTAAACCAAGTAAAATGCATGTAGTAGAATTTTGTCTAACACATTAGACCACTTCATTTCAAAAAAAGTTCCCTTTCCCAGAACTCAAAAGTGCGGATGATTAAATATAGATATATAACACTTAAACACTAAACATAGAATATGGCAGCAAGGTATTTTCTTCTCTACTCTAAATATAAACACATATGAATAATATTAATAAGATGTACATTTAAGGACCATTACAATCTATTTACACACAAATAAACACGTAAATAATTTAAAGCTCTCATCTTTTTGAGAACCCAAAACACATTCAAGGAGTAAACTCGTTCCACACATTAAGCCACAGCAGAAAAAACCTCTCAGGAAATCTGTCACCATCAAATTGAACTAGTAAATGAACTCCATAAATAAACGTTTATGTAAAAACGTGCCACAGAATTCAAAAAAGTACTTCTTGGCACAGAAACTTTCAGTAGGTGCTCACTGGCACAGAGAAATCTTTCACCTCAACTCTTCCAAATATGGAAATATTAAAGATCTTTCAAATAAAATTACCAACATTGTCACCATAAAAAGTAAATCATGCAAACAGCTTTCACCACACACCCAAATCATTTTCTTCAGCGCCACAAATCAAAATTAAAGCTTTTAAATTAAAAAAAATTTCGAACGTGTTGCCAAAAAAATCCAAATATCTATAAATACTTAAGTGTTATTCCATAAAAATTTCATTAGTTCAATAAATGTGTTTGCTAATTTTTTTGTTTTGCTGATAGAATAAAAATCTTTAAAATATTTATTTGCATAAACGGCAATAAACGGTATGCACGGTAAAAGGATATCTCTGTTGCCACGTCCAACTTGTGTACACGGTGAAATTTAGATCTTTTACAGCTGCAACACATTTAAATTTTGTGAACATGAATGTAATTGCACATTGAGTACAGCAACTTCAGTAGATAGTTTCTATACATCATACAGAAATATTAAAAAGTCTCAAAAATTACATACAGCGGCACAGTTTTACTTTATAAAACTCCATTCAAAGCCACAACGCAAATTCGGATATATGTTGTATTCCTCCTTTGTTAGAAAACGTATATAGCGTATATAACGTATATAACGTATATATCTTTCTTTGCATATAGCGAGTGAATTACTCTGGAATGTTTCTCAATTGTACTTACATAGCATACAAATGCATGCAAATTTTCAACTTTTGATTTCATTGCATGCCAACATTCTATTTGAAATAAAAATTTTGTAAATGCCGCAATCGATATTTTATATCCAATGCAAAATTGAGTGAAAAACACCAAAGTATGTGCACATATAAAATAATCATTAATGGATAAATAAGAAAAAAATATTCTTTTAAACATAATTAATCTGTTTCGTTTGACGCTATTTCCAGTTATACTTAACATTTCCCATATTCCTCAACAGCCACTTCACAAATATTTCTCTCTATATATTAGTTGCATTTGTGGCTTGATTTAAGCAACAAAACATTTTTTCCATACTGAAAGGGAACAGTAAAATATTTTTATTTAATTCTGCAACATTAGAAAATCTCCAAATGCATTTCGCTTAACTTATACATATTCACCTAGTTATCCAAACGAGGCTTATATACGTGGCTTATATATAATTTCAAATTAATTTTTCTCAGAAAAGAAAATAATTTCTTTCACATGCGAAAAATATATTGTCTACAAATGCCGGTCGTTTGGCCGCTAGGCCATTAGGCAATGAGTTTCCCAGTATTTCTCAACGAATTATGAAGATATTACATTGCGAAAGATATACACATATGTTTTAATAGGGCGGGGTAGCCCAGTGGATAGCACTCAGTAGATAGTGGGAATTGCACTCGGTAGGCCCGGGTTCGATTCCCGCCACTGCCAAAACTGCCGCCGTATTCACGCGGAGTACAATCACATTAAACATGTGGATTCGTAAGTCCTTCAGAGAGGTTGGTGGTAGGGAAAGGAGGTTACGGTCCCTGCGGATGCCTCCCCCACTGGGTTCCGTTCTAAATTGGGTGGCACTTCCTGGTCATCCAAACGGTGACCTTACACCTTTCTGGTAGGTCGGACGGTCTGGGTCTCAACAACAACAACATATGTTTTAATGAAATATTCATAAATGTCTTCTTGTATACGTACTATCATGACTATCAAATAGTCCAGCTAGTGAAGTATGACTGTTATCGATATCGCGTGTTCCAAAATTTTATAATTTTCAAAGCCGTCAAGCATCCCTGATCACGAATCAAGCATTTTTGAATTGATGTCTGTGTGTGGATGTGTGAAAGTATGTGTGTGTGTGTGTGTGAAAGTATATGTGTGGATGTGTGTCAGTGAGTCTATGGAGACGATAACTGGCGCACAAAAATTGCAATCCTTAAACACTGGAAGCCTATTGTTTTTATGCGCAATCGAATGCTCAGAACCCCCCTAAATTTTCGAGTGAAATTTTGAAAAAATCGTCAAAAAATCAAAACCTCTAATAAAGTTACGCAAATAGACATTTCTTATGTAATTTTTCATTAGAAAATGATTGATATAAGTTTTAGAACGTTAATATGAACCGTTCTCGAGATATTGCACATTTAAAAAAAAATATAAAAAAACTCAAGTAAAAAATATATTCCCTATTGAGAAAATATGTTCACTTTTCATATGTAATGCCATGCGATAAATATGTGACATCATTCTCGTGGATCTAGGTCGTTCCATTCAAGAAAAAAAAATACTTTGAGTAATACTTTTGTATTTGAACGCCAATAGTCATTTATCTGCAGTGAAAATAATTCATTTCTCCGTCCATAACGCTTGGCGAGATTTTGGAGACAAATTTGGTGGGATGTCGCCAACTTGGCGACTTTCCTCAATGTTGCTAAATTAACGAAAAACTCAGCAAATAGATAAAAATGACGCTAAATCAATGAAAATGATGACTCATTGACGAAAATCCAATATCTTCGAAAGAATATAAATATCTACTGTAATAATAATCTATCTTTTTTCACTGTAAAAGTAGTAAATTTATTGCATTATACATGGAAAGTCATGTGCTGCCCACGTCAGATTTTTTTTCCATGTGACTGATATTGATATGTTAGGAAATATACGAATCAAACGAAAAACTTTTTAATTTAGCAATCGACTAGCTGTCATTATATATATCAACTCCCTAATGTATGGTAAATTATACTCAAGATATGATTAGTTGTCACCGATAACAAATGAAGTATTTCTCTTGTATTTCACGCATTTTTGTCATATTTTCCATTATAGTGTTTAATGCATACTTATTACAACTAATTTTTATTTTTTAAAATATTACACATAAAAGCACGTTTTAATTGTACCTTTCTAAAAAAGTCTGGGCAATATATGACTTTCCATCCACAATATGTTGAATTCTTTTATATATATTTAGATAACAATTATTATTTTTATTTCATATTGACCCACGTTAAAATATCACAAAACTAAATTATAATGCTTTAAGATAATGCTTAGCTAATTCAAAATATTTATTTATACAAAAAATCTATATCACATTAACATTTATGCATTCGCATTACTGCATTTGTTGGGCTTGAATCACAGAACTAGTAGAAAAGGTTTTAGGAGCTAGAAGTAGAACTAGTTCAAAATTATGCGAAACCTAAAAAATATAAGAACATCCTATACATCTGCAAATAATTAGCATTGCGCATAGATTTTAAAAATAAATGGTTTGAAAACCTATGGATAGGGGAGGGGTTTGTATCCAAATAATTTGTTTTCCATTTCTCAATATATCATTTCTTTGGAATACAATGGGGTCAATGTGTTCCGAGAGAGGTGATGACCCTCAAATCCATCACTTGGAGACACCACTTTTTAGTACTCAATTCTTAAACTATATTTTTAAATACCGTAAGTTAGAAAAGAGCCTATGGCAGAAAATATCAAACTTGGACTGAGATATAATACATAAAACGTTGTCATTACAGGAATTTTTATGACTGTCATGTGCCGAATCAAATGAATAGTTGGCTCATCGAAACCCTGAAGATAAAGGCATTTTTTATGCATATCACAAAAAGTCTGTTTCAAATCTGTAAATTGTAGAGATATCTGCAAAGCGAAAAATATAATTTAAAAAATTTGATGTGGGCAGCACACGACTTTCCTTATATAATGCAGTGAATTGACTACTTTTACAGTAAAAAAATAGATTATTTTTATAGTAGTTATTTGTATTCGTTCCAAGATATTGAATTTTCGTCAATGATTCGTCATTTTCCATGGCGTCATCATCACTGAGTCGTCATGGAATTAGCGTTATTTTTATCCATTTGGCGAGTTTTTCGTTAATTTAGCAACATTTAAAAAAGCAAGATTTAGCAATATTTTCCACCAAATTTGTCGCCAAAATCTCGCCAAGCGTTATGGACGAAGAAATAAGTTATTCGTACAGCAGATAAATGTCTGACTATTGGCATTCAAATACAAAAGTATTACTCAAAGTATCTTTTTTTCATGAATGGAACGAGCTAGATCCACGAGAAAGATGTTACAAAATTTATTGCATGGTATTACATATGAAAAGTGAACATGTTTCTCAGCAATTAATATATATTTTTTTAATTTATGGGATTTTTTTATATATTTATTTAAAAAATCTGCAATATCTCGAAAACGGTTCATGCTAGCGTTCTAAAATTTATGTCAATCGTTTTCAAAGGAAAAGTTGCATAAGACATGTCTATTTGCATAACTTTATTAATGGTTTTTATTTTTCGATGATTTTTTCAAACTTTCACTCGGAAATTTAGGGACGTTCTGAACATTCGATTACGTTTAAAAACAATAGACTTTTAGCATTCACGAATTGTGATTTTTGTACCAAATTTCATTCAAATCGCTCTATTCAGTCGTGAGATAGCGTCTCCACAGTCTCACTGACACACGCACACACACACACACACACACACACACACACACACGTTCACACACACACACACGTTCACACACACACACACACACACACACGTTCACACACACACACACGTTCACACACACACACACACATACTTTCACACACACACACACTGACATACAGACATCACCTCAAAAATGTTTGATTTGTGATCAGGGATGCTTGAAACGTGCTCTCCCGTCGAAAACTCAAATTCGAATTTTCGACCCAGTCCAAATACTTTCCTTATACATTATGCATATAAGGAAAGTTATAATATAGAAGGTGATTGACCCATTATAGTAATTTAAACGTAATAAAGAATAAGAAGCCCAGCAAGATGAAAGTAACAGGGGGAAATATCTGGTATAGAAGCTTAACCAAGGTCAGTAGACTTGACATTTGGACAAAAATATCTTTTATGACAGTGCTGTGAAATAAAGTTTTATGCGGCACCAATTTGTACTTAATTATTGATACAAAAGTGCTGCAGTGGTGGTAGAGAATACAGCATAAGTCTGCCACTATTACAGGAAACTGGTAAAATACACAAATGCCACATGTGTAAAAGAAAATAGTGTTATATTTCGTATATATTCATTTTCGGTATGTGGGTTAAAAGTGAACAATTCTTGCTTTTCTTTTGTTATGAATTTTATGAAATATATACGAATAAGACTCGCTATGATAGGGAAAATAGAAAATACGATTAGTAGATATTTAAATTTTTCATTTGACGAAAAAGTTACTTTGTTACGTTCCTTAATAGTCTTAACATCCAGACAAATCTGTATAATTTCCCCATGTTTGCGTTGGTTGAATGTCACAGTAATATGGGGAATACGATTTCAGTTATTGATGGAATCAGTAGTTGCCACGAACTATACTATTGCGAGTTACAGATAAAGATTGTATAGAAAATAAACATTTTAATACATGATGGATAAGTATGTAAAATAAGTTTTCTACATACACTTTTCTTTAATTCTTTTGATGTCTATTCCTGTGCTGTACATCACTTTCCATATTTCTCCATACCCATTCCAAAAGTTTTCCCTGTCTTTGTGTTAGATATATCTTTGATTTGATTTGCATTAAAAGTTGGATATTTTATACTTGAAATAATCACCCAAACTTTTAAACACTTTACAACAAAGTTGAAAAGTGTTTATGACTTTGTTAGCACTTTACAACAAAGTTGAAAAGTGTTTATGACTTTGTTCATTCTGTCTGTCTGTCTGTCCGTTAGCACGATAATTGCTGTAAAAATGACTTCTGTGTTAGCTCATAATAAAGATATATTTCATGATGATAAAGATAAAGATGAAATACACAAATGTTTCACATATAAATTTTTACGGTGTCAAATTTATTTATGTTTCATTGTATTCTATTCCGGTGTTTAATAAAATGTCACTTTCAACATATATTAATGAAAATTAAAAAAGCAACACAAGTCATAAGGCTAGGTAAACACATTTTTATTTATTTCGCACAAACGATACATATATTAGTATCAAAAGAATTCTAATTAGTTTGAGAGATCCTTACAAACATTCTTTAATAATATGTAAGCCTGAAATCAAGCCTGAAAGCAAGCACATACGAAAAGACAAGAATGTGTTAAAAGAATTCAGTTTCATACAAATGCGTAATTCGTAGTTGGGATAGTGCATTTAATGAATTTTACATTACTGAGTACCACGAATGCAATAAAAATGTTTATTTGTTTAAGATTATTTATTTAAACTAATGGGATTTAAATTAATCAAATATTACACAAAAAAGAATTTAATTTCAATTTGAACAAAAACATTAAAGTAACATCTACCGTTATTTTTCTAATAACATAAATTATTTAATTTTTATAGTTTTTCAATGACCTGTAAACATGGTAAGTAAAACTCCTCTTATTGCAATAGAATATGTTTTTCTAAATTTTATGGATTACATGTGGTTCTGAAAAGTACTGTGAGTATTTGCAACGAAGTTAAACATTTAAAATTGATGTTTCTGTGGATTTATATACTTTCAGTCGTTCTAGAATACTGATCATATAATGTATCTAGAAGTTTGTATTTGCATTACATCTGCGTAATGTGAGTATATCAAATTTATCTTAAACGTAGTTGTTAGACCATCAGAGAATGTGACAATTAGGCTGATTCAGCTTCAAAATTAAATCAGCCCTAAAAACCGAAAGTATAGAAATGATATTTTTATTAAATGATCTACAATATTCATAATAGAATGTATTCAGATAATTTCAAAGTAAATACTTATTTTGTGTATAATTTTCAGGAAGAAAATAACACTTCTTACTATGCTAAAACGTACGCGTAAAGGGATGTTACCTTATTTAATTTGAATTTTGCTGTTTCTGAGCTGTTAAAATATTGCTGTTACCAAATGAAATAAAATTTAACATGCAAAATTGATGCACATTTTTATGTTCAGCTTATATAATCTTAGACGGAGAAATTTACGTTCAGTACTCAAAATTTATATTTTCAATATAAAATATCTGATATGGGCAGTACCCGACTTTCCCAGTAGACTCATATTGACGTTCTCTTTATTTCTTCAGTAATTCATTAATGAGTTGAATTGCACAAATTAACACCCATAATTATTTTAAATAACACTGAATGTCCACTTTAAATTCAATTTTAGTTTTCATTTGGAGACTGGATATATTTGCAAAGCTGGCGTAGCGAAAATTCGAAATAAATAAAATATTTCGAGAACATCAAGTCCTAGAGGAATAGAGTTGGTCGTCTTAATAATTTTATCGTCAAAAATTACATATTAAACAAGCATTTAATTGATACATTTGTACATATGTAGCCTTTAATCTTTAATTTTAGATTTGTGAGGGCCATTTCGTAAAAACAGCAGGTACGATCGTTCAAAAATGTAATTACCACCAGAGTATCCTATAAGTAACTTACCCATATTTTTTTTTAAATGTACTCTGTTAGTTTCATAGCTAGAGTGGATACTGACAATTTGTGCGAATCATTATACAAAAAGAGGCAGGTCCCATCATCTCAAATTGTACCAAATTCTAATCAACACCAGGGTCACTCATAAGGGACTTATGTACCTACCAAATTTTATAAAATTCGGTTAATTAGTTTTTTAGTGATTACTTACATTTCGCTTACAGACACACACACACATAGACGTCAAGCTAAAAATATTTTTTTTGTGTTCCAGAAGGTCGGAAATGTGCAGATCCGTCGAAAACTCGAGTTGCGATTTTCAGCATGATTCCAATAGTTTCCTTATACGTTACCAAGTATTGCAGGGAAAGTAAAAATCTGATTTGGGCCTACACATAACTTTCCCTGCAGACTCAATTTTATTTCCTGTTTATTTCTTTAATAATCCATTGAATTGACTTTAATTACACAAAATAATGCGCATGATTATTTGAAATTACACTGAATTTGCATTTTGAATTCAATTTTTGCTTTCATTTGGTAACTAGAAACATTTTTAAAGACGGCGGGGCAAAATTGAACAAAAAAAATAATAATAATAGTAATTAAAAAAAAAATCCTCAAAAACGGCTAGCTTTAGAATAAAGGTGATTTTCATTCTTTTCATTGTTAAAACTAACATAAGAACAAAAATTACTTAATTGATGCATTTGAGCATACATGGTCTTTCTGGATTATGCAAAATAGACAGGAATCCCCTCCCCCGAATCGTACCAAAGTCTAATCAGCACCAGAATAGCCGACAAGTGACTTACCTATAATAGTTTGTGAAATTTGGTCAATTGTTTCTGAGTTAGAGTGCATACGCACATTGCAAAAACAGGCACACACACACACACACACACACAACAAACGTCACTCTAAAGATAGTTGTTGATTGTTCTGGAGCAGTGTCCAGCAATCTGCAGATCATTCGCCGTATGCGACTCTGTGGTTACGTACCCGTAGTTCTGAAATAAAATTGAAAATGAAAATAAAACTAGTTATAGTTTCATTTATAAAATTTTTAAAGGATTTTATTCACATAACTGCGATTTCATTTTTTTTTAATTCTTGAATAAATGAAATCATGTGAGACATATTGAACATAAAAGCATCTATTTAAATTTTATTTTATTAGATTTTGTGCGATAAAGCAAATATATTCGGATTCAAAAAATTAAATACTCAAAAATATCTGTAAGTAAAATCATTGGACCCATGTACCTTATTTCTATTTATTGTGCATGCTATAAATGTAAGAAATGTTTTAAAAGTAATATCACGAGTTACTCTAAATCGAAGAATATTTTCCATACACTTTGTTAGATACAATTAAGGGGAATAAACACATTTTCATTGGAATATGGCAACATAACTTACAGATTGAAAAAAAAAATAATTTGAAATAAAATTTGTTAAATATTGAAATTACCGAACAAGTCACACAGTACTTATACAATTCTCGTATATTATCATATACTGCTCTTTTCTACTATGGTATATTATTCTCGTACACTACTGTGGACTATTCAAGTATAGCAAAATTAAACACACATCCATAACAGAAGGTCTTTGTTTCACTTCCTTAAGACGTACAAAAGTTTAAAACAGGCCATAGCGGTTTCGAGCATAAGTATGTTCTTCATCAGTGGCTACACGGAAATAAAGTTTGAATCGTTCATATATAGACCAGATATAGCGACAAAATTTGCATAAATACAATCCACAAATGAATCTACGTCTAGACAAGGATAAACCGTAAACAATTTTTAATTTTTTTTTAACAACAAAAGAACAGCATATTAAATTACAATTTAATTACAGAAATCGAAAAAAGAGGGGGGGTGGCAATCAAGCATAATCCCAAAGAGGAAGACGTCAAAAATAACTTTGCAGAGACTTGAATTGTATGGAGTTGAGAATGAGTCGCCAAGCGTAACTCAAATTCATAACAAGGTCAAAATTACAAACGGACTCACGGTAAATATAAATAAAAAGGGATTCCAAAAGGAGAATATCACGTTAGTTATTACAACAAATCAAAAGGAAAGTCTTTTCAAAAAGAGGCTGAAAATTATCTTTAACAACAAATTGAGCAAGAGCCGTTGAAAGTTTACTATTCCTGACATCCCGAGCATGTTCTGCTAAACGGATGCCAACGGTGCATTTAGTACTTCCAATGTAAAATTTAAAATTACCATCCGTGGACAACAGGGGAACAACATACACCCCAGCAAAGCTTTTAAAGTCATCCCTATCACCCAGGGTATCAGACCAAATACGGTTAAATAAAGAAATATTAGAATGTGCAGGTCTGAAACCAAACTCAGAACAAAATTGGATAAAGGGGCGGAAAATCGTAGGATTGTATGGAAAACTAGACCTATAAGTCAAACGGTCTTTTAAGGCAATAAGTTTAGTATCAAAAAGGGTATATTTACGGTGAACTTGAAAGAAAACCTTATAAATAAACTCAAAGGAGTAGGCAGCCTTACGCCCAAGGCCATAAATAAATTTAATTTCATCACTTAAAGAAGAGATAGATGAACAAAAAGTAAAAGCGTGATTAAAATAAGCATAAAAAGAAGCTTTTTTAGAGGAAAGAGGATGGTAAGAATTAGCAGGAATACAAGAATTAGTAAAAGAAGGTTTACGGAAAACCGAGGTTTGAAAACCAGTAGCAGAAGGGTGAGCTGTCCATCAAGAAAAGGCAAAGAACCATTAGCTTCATGTTCGACAGTAAAATTGATAGAAAGGTAAAAATAATTAACTTTAGACAAAAGAAAAGTAAGATCTTCTAAATCACTATCCCAAACAATAAACACATCATCCACAAAACGGCACCAAAGAGAAGGGGAGTTGGATAAAAAAGGCAAAATCGCATTCTCGAGTTCCTGCAAAACCGCCTCGGTCAAAATACCAGATAAAGAGCTACCCATAGAGGCACCACAGGTTTGTAGATAAATAGCATCATGGAAACCAAAATAATTTGTCTCCGCAACAATATTCAAAGCCGAAGTGATTGCGTCGATGGTAGGAGTTTTAAAATTATGATTATGTAGTTTTTTGATAATAATTTCAATAGCAATGTTAACCGGTATACTAGGAAATAAAGAAACAACATCAAAACTATGCAAGGTACTATTACATTTAAACTCAGTTTTGTATAAAATATTAATGAAATGTTCAGTTGAACCGATAGAAAATTTATGGTTATTAAAAAAAGGTTTTAAGAAGAAGGCAAGGGATTTTTCTAAAAAATAAGTAGGTCCGCACCTCGGTTTCCGTAAACCTTTTACTAAACCTCGGTTTTCCGTAAACCTTCTTTTACTAATTCTTGTATTCCTACTAATTCTTACCATCCTCTTTCCTCTAAAAAAGCGTCTTTTTATGCTTATTTTAATCGCGCTTTTACTGTTTGTTCATCTATTCCTTCTTTAAGTGATAAAATTGAATTTATTTTTGGCCTTGGCCGTGAGGCTGCCTACTCCTTTGAGTTTATTTATAAAGTTTTCTTCCAAGTTCGCCGTAAATATACCCTTTTTGATACTAAACTTTTTGCCTTAAAAGAACGTTTGACTTATAGGTTCAGTTTTCCATACAATCCTACGATTTTCCGCCCCTTTATCCAATTTTGTTCTGAGTTTGGTTTCAGACCTGCACATTTTAATACTTCTTTATTTAACCGTATTCGGTCTGATAAACTGGGTGATAGGGATGAATTTAAAAGCTTTGCTGGGGTGTATGTTGTTCCCTTGTTGTCCACCGATGGTAATTTTAAATTTTATATTGGAAGTACTAAACGCACCGTTGGCATCCGTTTAGCAGAACATGCTCGGAATGTCAGGGATAGTAAACTTTTTACGGCTCTTGCTCAATTTCTTGTTAAAGATAATTTTCAGCCTCTTTTTGAAATGACTTTCCTTTTGATTCGTTGTAATAACCCTCGTGATATTCTCCTTTTTGAATCCCTTTTTATTTATATTTACCGTGAGTCCGTTTGTAATTTTGACCCTGTTATGAATTTGAGTTACGCTTGGCGACTCATTCTCAACTCCATGCAATTCAAGTCTCTGCAAAATTACCTTTGACGTCTTCCTCTTTGGGATTATGCTTGATTGCCACCCCCTTTTTTTCGTTTTCTGTAATTAAATTGTAATTTAATATGCTGTTCTTTTGTTGTTAAACTTTTTTTTTTGAAAAACTGTTTACGGTTTATCCTTGTCTAGACGTAGATTCTTTTGTGGATTGCATTTATGCAAATTTTGTCGCTATATCTGGTCTATATATGAACGATTCAAACTTTATTTCCGTGCAGCCACTGATGAAGAGCATACTTATGCTCGAAAGCGCTATGGCCTGTTTTAAACTTTTGTACGTGTTAAGGAAGTGAAATAAAGACCTGTTATTGATGTGTGTTTAATTTTGCTATTTTAACATCAGACGTGATGCCAAATTATTTATTTATTCAAGTATATATTGCATACATCCTGGCATATACTACTCTTATACATCAATCTATACTATTATCGTATACTATGATATATACAATTCTTGTACATCAACGTATACTATTCTCTTATACTATTGTATACTATTTCATACATTGTCAAATTATTCTCGTAGACCATGGCTCTGCAATTGACACCCTGTGACTGATCTTTTATATTAACATTTTATGCGCCCTTCCCCCGAGAGTACTAATAATATTAAAGTTGCAATTTGACAATTTTTTTCAACATTCTTTCACATTTTACAGTTTTGTGTACTTTTATTTTAACCCTTTTCTACTTTAAATAAAAATATGTCTAATGTTCTTTTACATAATCATAATATTTTGAAAATAATTTCTGATACATTTATTTAAAAAATATTAATGTATAAAGCTAGAGGACATTTAAAAACTTTCTTTATGGAATTATGTCTAAAGTTACTGTTGTCTATACGAATTCAGCCGTTATAATACTGTTGAGCTATAAGGGTGGAATTGTAAGTTCTTACCGTGACACAAACACTGCATTCTTTAACCTCTATTAGGAGATTGGCGTGCAATCTGACTGACCACCTCCTGCTATTTTTACCCCGGTTAGCTCCATTTTGCTATTTTTATCCTCCACGTTAACTTCATGTGTGGGCATTCGATCTCCTGATTTGAATTCGTCGTTGAATATGCCAGATTCCACTGAAATCGTTACAGTCGCTCGAAGGCCACTTGTAAACCACCGACACCCTTGCACTAACCTACAGGGTTGATTTGTTGGGACGCCATTGCAAAGAACCTTGCTGTTCTAACCCTTGATTTACTGGGACGGATTGTACGCTCTTATCGTAAAAGTAAACTCTGCAAACGCTTTAAATTCGTTAAATGCAGTATAATAAATACCTGCCATGTTTCCACATTATGCTCGTTAAATAATATACTCTAAGAATCGTGGCATTTTTGACTAATATTCAATGTTTCTTATGATATATTTTACATCTGTTTGAATCTTCTACTACTTGCCTAAAGCAAAAATAATGTATTTATGACAGGCGGCCTGTTCTACACTATTCTATGTAATATTCACTAAACTTACTGATTAGATGATATATAGAAATTATCGAACACTTGCATTATAGCCAGAATCTATGCTATAGCCAGGTTTTGGTGTCATTCAATCCATCTTGGCTTCGATTTGAAGGGAAAAATCTAAAATTTAGAATTTTCGATTAAGAGGGACGGCGCGAAGAGATAATTAAAGCAATCAAAATTACTTTTCAAAATTAACGACCACTCTCACTTAAACGACCATTTTCACTCAGCTTGAGCGTCCCTTGAAGGCACGAGGGCACCATATTCACTTTTGTTACATTTCGGGACATGTGGCTATAAAGGGAAACGAATTGGCAGATACTGCTGCAAAATTAGCTAATCACGCGTAAAACCATTCCCAAAATCTCGCTTTTAGTCTCATTCGATCCGAATCTCATATTTAAGATTCCGAGTCTCAGATTTAGGAAAAATATGATGTTTCGAAAATTCGGATTAGGGGTGACCATAAAAAAGGACCTAAGGATGCAAAATGAAACTCACACTACTTTGTCTTTTATAAGTAATAACATATAATTTGATATTCTTTAGAAACCAATTGAAAAATAAAATTAAATAATTAAATATTTTTATCCACCGAGGGAATATGGTTCAATTTCTTTTCACATTTAAAGTGTTAACTTAATTTTAAAATATGCGCCATTTTTATTCTAGCGTCTGACAGTGTTTTAATATTCATAAAGTAATCAACAATGTTTATTAAGTCTGTAAATGTCACATTTAATGACTACTAGCCATTTAATTCCCGCAAAGCGCGGTTGGAAATGGTTAGTTTATAATATGCATAAGAATTTTTGCAATATAAAATACAGTTGTTAAAGCTAATCTTAGAGGAGTTGCAACATTTCAATGTACGCGGAAGCATACCCAAATTTGTGCATCGTGCAACTTAAAAAAACTTGCTAAAATGCCTAAATTTTCAATGTTTTATTAAAAAATATAGACACGTTCAACTTTCTATTAAAAAAATTAAAAAATACAGTAATTTATTAAAAAATGAAAACACGTTCTACAACAGATAAGAAAAATATGCATACGTCATTGAGCACAAATTGGTAAAATCTGATGTGTACAATACTTGAATTTCCCTATATAATGCAATTGATCTACTTCTTTCAAAGCGAAAAAGATATGTATAAGTTCCACGGAACGATGGTTTTTTTTCAACGTTGAATTGTACATTTGGCTGTTTTCCGGATGACAATATGTAAAACTAATTCATAGCACCCAATTTATATTTCGTGCAACTCTAAATTGGTAGTTATTAATAGCAATAAGCATCCGCATTAAGCAATCTAGTCCATATATTAAAATATTTTAATCATTAAGTCATCAGTGTGTCGTCATTTCCGTGAATTTATTGTCAATATGGCAATTTTGTCTATATTTCCTTCTATCTGGCCCAACATATCCCCAAGAAAAGAGTCGCCAAGTTCGCCAAATTTATCGTTAACGTTATACACAGACAGAGAGAAGAGCTTTTATATAAATGAACATTGGTGGATTGTTGGAAGTAAAAATACAAAATTATTTCACCATTCGTCTTCTTCCCTGTGGATGCCTCCCTCACTGGGTTCCGGTCTAAATTGGGTGGCACTTCCCGGCCGTCCAAACGGTTACCTTACACGTTTCTGGTAGGTCGGACGGTCTGGGTCTCAAAAACAACCATTTATTTTCTCGCATGAATAGCACGAAATTGATCTACGCGAATGATGTTAATAAATTTGTCACATAATATTGCATGAAAAGTTAACATATTTCACGCTATTTAATATTTTTCTAATAACGATTTATTTATATTTGTTATGGAATATTTTTGATAAATTTTATAGAAAACCGTGCAACATCTCGAGAACGGATTATACTAGTGTTCTAAAATTTACATCATTCGTTTTCTGGCGAAACACTACGTAAGAAATGATTTTTACACAACGTTATTAAATGCTCTAATTTTAAATGATTTTTTTCAAAATTTCATTAGACAGAAAATTTGGTTGTCATTCGAACATTCGATTTTGTTTGAAATCAATGGGCTTCTAGTATTCACCGATTGCAGTAGTTATACAATTTTTTTTCAAACGCTCCACACAAATACTCCAGACTGTCCACACCTCATAAACGTTTGATTCGAGTCCAGGGATGCTTTGAACGTTCTCTTATGTCGAAAACCCAACTACGAATATTCGACCCCGTCACAATACTTTCTCATACACTATACCATGTATAAGGGAAGTAATATAAGTATAATACAGCTGTTTTGATAATATGTTGGATTCCCTTCATCACTGTTAAAACTATCACCAAAACCCAAAACCATGAAAACGAAATAAACCTGTACGGCAAAGTAGCAATTATTCAAATCACAATACTTTCTCCTACACTATACCATGTATAAGGAAAGCAATAAAAGTATAATACAGCTGTTTTGATAATATGTTGGATTCCCTTCATCACTGTTAAAACTATCACCAAAACCCAAAGCCATGAAAACGAAATAAACCTGTACGGCAAAGTAACAATTATTCAAATTGGCGAATGTAAGGTGAGTATTGTAACTTGAACGATATCTTAACATACATGTACGGAACCATCAAACATTTGCAGTCAGGTCAAACGATCCCTTGAGCAACTTTTTTAAAACTCTAAAACTGATATAAATAAAAAATGCTGTCCACAGGTTCTGCTTTCATTTATGTGTTAACAGCGCCCAAAGGCAGCATTCATATATGCTGCCTGATATTTGAGCAAATGCATTCATTAATGAAAAATAATTGTTTTAGTGTTCTATGTCTCCCATTAAAATTTGCATATATCGTGTAAAATCACCCGGTACACAAAATTATATCAGAAAGCAAAATTCTGGAACAACGAACTCCAGCACAACTTTCAAACATCTTGAGATGCATTAAACATCTTCAGAATAAATGGAATTCTAGTGGTATTATATACCCAAGAGTCAAGAAATGAAATCTGGGAACATGCTGTAGAGGAAAGAACTTTGGACGAAATACATTTTCGAACTTCTTGATCTTTATTTTATTAAAATCTCCCGTGCATTGATCTGAATGCTGATGTCTTGAATCGGAGACTGTAATGTAAATTTATAGACAGAAAATGCAGATATGTGTGTAGCATAAGACCGTAATATATTTCATTTAGGAACATGATATATATTTAATTTTTGCTTTTTCCCTGTAATACATTTTAATATACAGAGAAAGTGCTGAATGTGAACGAAAATCAGGTTTAAAATTTCCTTCAGACGTCATTTTATCATTACAAAAACAAAAGTATGTAATATCCGCATACGATGTAATGAGTAATTTTTGGATTGATAGACCTACTAGTAATGTTTCATATAGATACTAGCGAGCATTTTCCGCTAGCGATTACTAAATATAGCAACTCGTTTTTATATTAATCTGTTATTTAAGCTCTGCGGTCGCTGCGAGGTGCAAAAGTCGCAAAGCAACAAAAGTGGATCGAAGTTTAGCTTGAACAGGTCGAATGGGTCCATTTCAGAGTAGAAAATAACAAATAAAATAGTAAATAGTAGAAAATAACAATTGCTGCGTTCAAATCCCATTAATATCGGTATAAAAACCGCTAAGATAGATAATATATATATATATAAATATATATTTACATATATATATATATATATATATATATATATATATATATATATATATATATATATATATTACAAAAGAAAGATCTAGGAAAAAGTACAAGGAATATTATGAAACACAAGGAAAAACAGAAACAAATAAAGGAGTGCAAACGGGGTATCAATAATGTCTAGGGGGATTGTGACCCATATACCTGATTAAAGCGTGCTTTTATTCCCGGGAAACACTCCCAGAAACAACCAATCGCTCAAAACATCTCCAATCCGTGCGTACAGGAAAAACAGAATCCTAAGGGAATATCAAATCCATAAAATCCAAAAGAGAACTATATGAGAATCATAGCACTTCCCAATATGGATTCACACAAATATATGAAAAAGGGGATCCAGAGTCCAAACACATATAAGAATTAAAATCACAACGTTACAGTGAAGGAAAAGATTCCAAATAGTCAATTGGCAACAAGTCTTGGAAATTAGCATAAATTACATCATCATTACGTAGTTTTTTACAAAATGTTAAGTAATAAGTTTTTAGAAAGCCGAGAGGAAAACCGTACTTTAATGCTTCCTTTATCAAATGTCTTTCACATATGTAATGAAGAAGATAAAATAATGAAGTTAAATGCAGATAAAATAATATAGTAATGAAGAAGATAAAATAATATAGTAATGAAGAAGATAAAATCGTGTGATTCTGTAATGACAATAATGGATATGACGTAATAACACGTCTGAAACAAACCCCTGAGAAGTTATACTTTAAGAGTTTCGATTTTAAAGATTTATTCAACTGTATCGACTTAAAGGATATCAAAGGAATCAAATCAAAGGAATACCTATGGGTGGTGGCTGTTCGTCGCTACTGGCGGATTTATAATTATACAGTTATGAAAACGGTACATATATACTCAATGAGATTATGTATTTCCGTTTCGTGTATGACCTCTTGATCGGCCATCTTGATAACGATTTTCAATTTGATTTTAATCTTTACCCTAGTAACCTTGAACTTATTGAAACTGTAGAAAATAACAGTGGTGAAGTGATGTTTTTGGATATCTCAATATATCGAAATCCTCAAGATCATCTATGTTACAAAATGTATGGTAAACGTAAAAGTTTTAATTGTAATATTAATTGCATCACTCCTTGGAGTAGTAATATGAGTATTGATGAAATGAGAAATTTGATTGATAATTATTTTGTAAGATATGGGAAATTAAATTCTACCAATGAACAGCGAAATATATGTGAAAGACATTTGATAAAGGAAGCATTAAAGAACGGTTTTCCTCTCGGCTTTCTAAAATCTTATTACTTAACATTTTGTGAAAAACTACGTAATGATGATGTAATTTATGCTAATTTCCAAGACTTGTTGCCAATTGACTATTTGGAATCTTTTCCTTCAATGCAACTTTGTGCTTTTAATTTTTATATGTGTTTGGACTCTGGATCCCCTTTTTCACATATTTGTGTGAATCCATGTTGGGAAGTCCTATGATTCTTATATAGTTCTCTTTTGGATTTTATGGATTTGATATTCCCTAAGGATTCTGTTTTTCCTGTACGCACGGATTGGAGCTGCTTCGGGCGATTGGTTGTTTCTGGGAGTGTTTCCCGGGAATAAAAGCGCGCTTTAACCAGGTATAGGGGTCACAATCCCCCTAGACATTACTGATACCCCATTTGCACTCCTTTATTTGTTTCTATATTCCCATATATTAAAATATTATACTAATCAATTCATCAGTTAGGAGTTAATTTCATTAATTTAGAGTCATTTTTGCAATTTTGACGATATTTTTTTCAAGCTGAATCAAAATACCACAAAGTTAGAGATATGTTGCTAGATTATTCGCCGAGTTCGCCATAATACTTCACCATAGTGTTACAGACAAACGGAAGGAAGGGAATTTCTTATATACTAGAAGATATGCCCGTTATGTGACAGAAATCCTAATTTGCGAAACATTACTCCCCATTTAGCGTCATTTTTGTCAATTTGTCGACATTTTTGTCACTTTGGTAACATTTAAAATAGTCTCCATGTGTGCGACGTCCCTCTAAATATCTCGCCAAACTTTACGGATGAACAAAGAAATGGATTATTCTTATACTCTACTCTTATGTTCTTTCTAAGATATTGAACTTTCATCAATTAGTAGTCATTTCATTGATTTAGCATCGGTTTCATCAATTTGGCCAATTTCTATCAATTGGGTGACATTTTCGTCAATTTGCCAACTTGTCAGCAAGTTGGAGATATTTCAACAAATTCGTCACCAAAATTTAGCCAAACGTTACTGACGAAAAAATATATTCTTCTTATAGTAGATACCTATATTCTTTCCAAGATATTGAATTTTCGCCAATTAGTCGTCATTTTCAATGATTTTGCGTCAATTTTATCAATTTGGCGCCATTTTTTTTGATTTGGCAACATTTAAAAAAGTCGCCAAGCTGACGACATTCCACCAAAATCTCACCAAGCGCTATGGACTGAGAAATAAGTTATTCTTATAGCAAATAAATGGTTATTGGCGTTCAAACACTAAAGTATTTCCCTCAGAATCTTTTCCGGTGAATAGAACAAAGTAGATCCACGAGAATGATGTCACCAAATTTATCACCTGATATTATATATAAAAAGTAAACATATTTCACAATAGTTAATATATATACATTTTAATTTATGTGATTTTTGATAAATTTATTTAAAAAAATGTGTAATATCTCGAGAACAGTTCATGTTAGTGTTCGAAAGTTTATGTCAATCAATTTCTAAGGAAAAATTACATTAGAAATGTCTATTTGCGTTACTTCATTAAAGATTTTGATTTATTGATGATTTTTTCAAAATTTTCCTCGAAAATTTAGGGGGGGGGTTGAACAATAAATTGCGTTTAAAAACATCAGGCTTCAGTATTCACGTATTTTAATTTGTGTACCAAATTTCATTTGAATCGCTCCACTCGTTCTTGAGATATCGTCTCCATGGACTCACTGACACAAACACACACACACACACACAAACACACACACACACACGCACACGCACACACACACACACATACACAGACATCACCTCAAAAATGTTCGAATCGTGTTCAGGGATGCATGAAACGTGCTCTCCCGACGATAACTCGAATTCGAATTTTCAACCCCGTCACAATACTTTCCTTATCTATTATACTATGTATATAAGGAAAGTAAAAACACATTTAAATGTAAACCTCACTACACTTACATCTCTACTAATGGAAGAAGATTTCTGATTGTGTATCTGAAAATGCATTAGGAATAATCTTTGCTTGAATAAAAAAACGAAATAAAAACTTTCAAAAACTATGTCCGGAGATATTCGGTTAGAAGTGACTGCGAAAGAATGGACTTTTTCTTAAAATGCAATTAGTATGTATCCGCTGAAAATATCCCCGGTATCAAAACTACTTTTCTTTCGTTAATGTATTGTGAGGCGAAAACATTTTGGCTGTTTTTTATAAGCTGGATGTTACTTTTTTTATAAGCGAGATGTTGTTTTTGCAAAGAAAAATAAATAAGACAGCATACACAAGAAATAATATTATACTTATTCTAAGATTGGTAAGATGTAAAAATGTGACTGCATGTGAGCAAAATATTTCTCAATTCATTATGGAAAACTAGATACAAGAACAAGAATTTTTTTTTTGTTTTCGATATTCAAAATTTATTGCTTTGTGAGTTCATTTTAAATGAGTTCTTGTGAGTTCATTTACATAAATATATGCCATATTCGCATAAATCAAAGGAGGAAATATTGTAAGAAAATTTAACAAACACTTTTCATGGAGTGACTGGTATCATTTGGAACACGTCTGTGCGCAATCCAGGAAAACAGTGCTTTATTCCCTTTTCCACCCAAACTTTGATTACAGGTGGATGAAAACATTACCAGGTGACCGTTAGCTTTTCACCATTTCAAGAGCGTCACTTGTCTAAATCTTCCTTTCAGTGAGGTCCTAATCACGAACACACGGTCAACGTAATCTTTCACCTGGTAGGGTCCGAAGATTACCTGCCAAGCAATGACCCCAGTCGTCTACTGTTTTGGACACTGATTACAAAATCTAGTCCACGCGTAAGCAGAGAAAAATCCCGCTTCGAAACTAGGGGGAGAGGCGGTACATCCTTGATTACAGCTCAAATGTCTAATACACTTCCATGGACACTATAGCTCTAATATAATGCAATCGGGGTTAGAACAGCTTCCCTGGGTTGTTTATAAAAAATGTAATGTAAGATAAGTCAAGCAATTTCATACATAGCTGAAATACTGTAGCTGGTAAGACGCCAACTGTAAAGGGTTTACGCGGGGCCCTATCGGTAGAATCATTTACAGGGTCCTGTTGAAAGCATCGTTTTCGGGACCCTATCAGTTGTATTATATACTGTAAATTATGTCACTTTTACATTTTGTCATGTCATACAGGGTGTTCATACTGCATGGCTCTAATTTGACAGTGCCATTTATGGAAAGCCGTGTTGTGATAAAAATGCCTTTGGTCGTTTGATTTCTTTTTATGCAAGATAAACTAAGTAATACACAAGTTATATTATTTTAAATTATACTTATGAAATAATTTACATTAAGAACATACGATATTACATACTAATAAGTACTTATAATATATCTCTATATTAAAATAGTCTGATGTGGGCAGCGCATGAATTTCGCTACACATTGAAAGTATTTTACTTCTATCAATGCAAAATAACGACGGACAAGATCCACCACACACTGTTTTATTGTTGAAAAGTACACAAACAGTTGACGGATTTCTGGATGACAACATGTAAAATTATTTTAAAGTACTAAATTAACTTATATTTTGAGCCCATATAAGTTAAGAATTGAAATATTGCTATAATCTATTATCTGAAAACATATGTTAATTATTTATTCATCATATTGACGTCATTTTAGTAATTTCAGCCTCATTTTTGTCAATTTGGCAAAATTTTTGTCAATTTAACACCCCTATAAAAAGTCAAGTTGGCAGTATGACAAATAATAATAGCCATAAAGTATAATAGCTATAAAGTATATAATAGCTGTAAAATATAATATGGCTATAAAGTTATCAGTATGGCAAATATTTTCCAGATTAGTTGCCAATTTCGCCAAATTTATTTAGTTTCTGTGTAGTAATGTGGTAGAAAATCAACAGCTGACAGTAAAATTTGGCGACATTGACTGATTGTAAACCCTGTTCTCTTGTAAGTCTTCCCCATTTTTGTAGTCTTCCTAATAGTAAAATAGCTTTAAGAAGAGACTGGTCTATTTATGAAAAGCCGCTATATTATGTGTAAGTGCATTTTGACTTACGGTTCTACCTATAGAAAGCTATAAAGTTAGTTTAATTAAGGTAACGTTATACGTTATAGCTAACGCAGTATAAAAAAGCAAACGACGTACAATAGAGTTTTATTTAAAAATTACAAATAATTGTTGAGGCGTCCTATTTATTGTGTTATACATTTTTTTATGAATGATTTTATTAGGCTGTTGTAATTTTAATATAAATTGACAGACTACACCTTATGATTAATTCCCCTAATTTTTGACTCGTTTGAAGCAGGGAAATTGGAGACTAAATTTTCAAAATAAATTCTTTTAACGCACAAAGCATTCGTTGACAGGAACGTCCAATGATTTATGACCATTAAAAATATATCAAGAGACTTTTGTATGTCCTGAATGAGTTCATAATTAAAAATTAGAGACATAAGCATTTTTACAGAACATTCTTTATAATACAAACAAGTGAGACTCGTAATTTTTTATCATAAATTATTGATAAAGTTACGTTGCACATTAAAAGGATCTTTTCTTCTTTGAATGTCATTAATTATTTGTCATTGAATAAAACGAAAAGCAGTTTTATACAATAACAGGGAATTTTTAGTTTAAAATATTCAAGTAATTCCAGGTGATATGATTAATTGGTTTTGTTCGATGAAAATAAGAGTAAAATATATTGCAATCGCTGTTTTTTAAAGAATAATCTCATTTTATAATAAATTACTTTGCTTATTGGTAGGAGGTTATGAAGTACTTTAGTTTTGGGTTCTCCTGAATTTCATCACTTTAAAAATGTTTCCATCCAATGCACGACTTTCTGTATATTCATATATTTTGCATTTCATATTTAGGGGGATATTAAATTCTTCGTGAAGCAAGCGAAATTTGCTTTAAACCTATCTATTACGTCCTGAATAATATTTTTCATCATTAAAGCTTCATTTAAAATATTTTTTACATTACAGAGAAGGAGGTTCTTTTTCCTTGAACCATCTTGTAAAAAAAATAATTTTAGAATAAAACAAATAATTGTTTTCTGTGGGTCTTCTCCGAATCTATGTCTCATTCATTTATATTTGATGAAATGGTGTGCAGATGGTACTTGAAAATTCTATTAATAATTAGGCAAACCAGAACTTAAATTTCATTTTCGTATCTTTGCATTGAAGCAATTTTGAATGTTTTTTGTAATTGGCTCATAAAATGATCTTTATTTTTTGAATTTTTTTTTCAAAATAAAAGAAAAATTTTAATTTTTGTCCCCTCTTTGACCCTTTTCTATCAATGTCAGAATTATAAAATTAGTTTATTTTCCAGTAGAATGTCTGTGGCAGTCTATTTTGCAGTTATGATTAAAGTCACATGATTTTCTAACGGGATGGATAAGCCAATATGGTATTTGAAAGCATTTATTAGCAGCACAAAAAATGTACATGGTTAAATATTTATATTTAATTTTATATTTTGAAAGATAATTTATTTTTAAAGTTATTGAAAGCTACTGATTTTGAACAAAATAACAACCCTTAAAAGCCCTCAGGACATCTTGCTCCTAGGTATCTTTAAACAATTGCTCTGTTAACTGAGAATCACCTGCTGCCACGACGGAGATACATCATGACGGATATGTTTTGGCCATAATGAAAAAATATTTTTTGACGTCATGCATTTCGTGATTTTAGTTTTATCCACTAGATCTTTATTTATCACACCAAAGTTTGCATCATTGGTTAGGATGTGTAAGTATGAAGCTATACTCACACATGTGTAGAAACACCCGACCTCAAGATCTTATGACCAGTCTTATGACCAGTACTACACTACAGTGCACAATACTACTCGAGAGTTAGTATGAAATCATAATGCAACGGAATGTATGAAGTCATACACTTTGTAGCATGAAGGCCAACGGCCCTACCGTGCTCAAAACACCGGTTCTCGTTAGATCACAGAAGTCAAGCAGCATCGGGCGCGGTTAGTACTTGGGGACACCGCGTGAGTGCCTGGGGACACCGCGTGCTGTTGGCACAGGGCGCGGCAGCCCTGTGGTTTGTGCGCTGGATTTGCACGCTGCCACAACTGCCGCCGTGTTCATGCGGAGTACGATCACGTTAAACATGTGGGTCCGTAAGTCTTTCCGAGAGGTTGGTGGAAGGGGAAGGAGGTTACGATCCCTGCGGATGCCTCCCCCAGTGGGTTTTGGTCTAAACTGGGTGGCACTTCCCGGCCGTCCAAACGGTTACCTTACACCTTTCTGGTAGGTCGGACGGTCTGGGTCTGAACAACAACAACTTTGTAGCATGACTTTATTGATCTTGGATAATAGGATCTTAGATCCCAGTGCTCTACTGGTTAAACCCCTTTGCTTCCTCTTCCTTTGAAGAAAATAGTAGCAGTGTCACCTCGTATACATACACAGCGGTATTTTTTATTAAGGAACACACGAGTTATATTCCTAAACAAGTCGTTGAACACCCAGACCGTTCGACTCGTCCGAGGACATGAGCAGCTGTTTGGACTGCCGGCGTAAACAAGTCGTATAGAAGTCTTCAATTGCTGAACATTCTGGAGACTCTAATCAAGATTTTAACTTTCCGGAAGCAAAGTCCATTTTTGTATCTAATTCAATTAATTCTCGACTTAGAATTATTTAAAAATATTGTTATTGTTTCTCAGTCGAACTCCATTGTTAGCAATAATTGTCTCTTCTTCAGTTTGGAATATTCTGGTTTGATTTTTTTCCCTGTCTGCTTGCTTCATGTTTTCGGCTATTTGTCTTGCTGTATTTGGATTTTTGGATCTTTTCTGCAATGTTATTTGATGAAGTTAGTTTATATAGCTTCCAAAACCAGTTGGTTCTTTTATATGTGTATTACATTTTAATTCCTATTTAATTCAATTGTCTGCTCTTAATTTCTGTTATTTTCTACTTATTGTTTTTGGTTGTGTGTTTCAAAGTTAGTTTTAAATATTTCATACTACATCTGTTATTGTTTTAGTGGATTTACTCACGGCTCAGTTATTTATAATTCTTCATCAAACCGTTCACATTCCATTTCCGTTTATTTTGTCAGACTTCATTCTCGTGAATTTTTCTTCCAGAATTTGTATTGTTTATTAATAGTACCCTACCACTTTTGTCCTACGTCCTTGGTTGTATTCATTTTTACTTTTCTTCGCAGCGATGTCAACGTTTATCCTACCTTCGTAAATGGTAGGATTCGCCCTGGTACGAAATCGGCTAGGTACAGCTAAAACTTGTCCAGCTTATCGTATTGTCCTACTTTCAGCCAAGTGTGCTATTCTATCAAGACGTCGGACTTGCTTGGACAGGTGAGTCTGTGCTTCTTGCTGGTTAAGAAAAAATAAATATGAAGCTATAAAAATGAGCAGGATAACACAGAAAATCATTGACATTTTTTAAATTCATACAACAGAATAATTGTTTTATACAATTACAGTTTTTGTTGAAATTATTTTCATAAAGAAGTTATTTTTTGGAGCAACAGCATATAATAAAAACATTGGCAAAGGAGTTTCTTTTATCAATGCATTTTATGGCCTGTTTGGTAACGTGATGTTGCTATTTAATGATAATGGTTAACAATGGCTAAATTACCACTTCATATGATGGTTAATTTACCACTTCATATGACGGTTAACTTACCACTTCACAATAGCACCTTTGCATATTTAGCTTTAAAAATCATGTTTACTGGACAAGGTCTCCTTATTTATACAAACGATACATAATTAGAAATACTCCGATGTCAACATCAAGGTATCTCTTAGATGGGAAAATATATTAATAAAAAAAGGCATATAAAATTTAGTCGACCGCAATTATTTTGTGACCATTAATAAAACTACATGAGCAAGCCCGTGCCATAAGACGCTAATATACAACTGATGAGGAAATTGAAAAATGCACAAAAAAAAATCTGATGTAGGCAGCATATGACTTTCCTTACATAATACAATAAATTCACTACTTTTACAGTAAAAAAATAGATTATTTTTATAGTAGTTATTTATATTCTTTCCAGGATATTGAATTTTCGTCAATGAGTCGTCATTTTCCATGTCGTCATCATCAATGAGTCATCACTGATGTAGCGTCATTTTTATCCATTCGGCGAGTTTTTCGTTAATTTAGCAACATTTAAAAAGTCGCCAAGTTGGCGACATTCCATCTTTTTCATGATCGGAATGATGTCACCCAATTTATCGCATGGTATTACGTATGAAAAGTGAACATGTTTCTCAATAGAAAATATTTTTTTTATTTTATACGACTTCCTGATAATTTTTTTTTTAAATGTGCAATATCTCGAGAACAGTTCATGTTAGCGTTCTAAAATCTATACTAATCGTTTTCTAATGAAAAATTGCATAAGACATGTCTATTTGCTTAACTTTATTAGCAGTTTTGATTTTTTGACGATTTTTCCAAAATTTCACTCGAAAATTTAGGGGATTTCTGAACATCGATTGCGTATAAAAACAATAGGCTTCTAGTGCTTACGAATTGTGATTTTTGTTCCAAATTTCCTTCGAATCGGCCCATTCATTCGTCAGTTATCGTCTCCACAGATTCACTAACACACACACACATACTTTCACACACACAGGCATCACTTCAAAAATCTTCGATTCGTGATCAGAAATGTTTGAAACGTGCTCTCCCGAAAACTCGAATTTCAATTTTCGACCCCGTCACAATACTTTCCTTATACATTATGTATATAAGGAAAGTAATATATCAGATGATAAAGATTTTGATTTTGCCTCTTGTCTTGTCAGTTTTATATTATAGTTCTATTTTTGCATAATTTTTTATTCATTTTAATGATAAAAGATTAATAAAACCATTACCACCAAACTCCGTTAAAAGGTGTTTAAAGTATTTCCAATCTCTTTGAATTTGGTGGGTTTGGGTTATTTTAAAATGTGCCAAGTTACTAATTAAAAAGGAAATAATTTACAAAATGGGAAATTTGTAAAAATTAAGAAACTTATAATTAATACGTGTTATAGATAGTGCTTCCAGTATAGATTCCAGCATCCGTTGACCTGTTTTGCACTCTGTTTTGAGCATTTCAGCATGAAACAGCAGATGATTGTAATGAGAGTAAGATTTTGATGTGAATAGCATCTATACTTGGGGATTTGTGCTGGAGTTCTGAAATACTTATTGAACGCTTTGGACGCTTAGCTATCAGAATGTAATAGAAATAAATGTAGACATTTTTACTTGTTTTGTAATAAATATGATACATATTATGAATATGTAAAATTAAATTCAATATTTTAATATTTTGTACTTTTATTTTCTAAATTACTTAAAAAATATCTGTCCGAGCTAGATATTTTACCTTTGGTCGCATTCACTTGAAATTTCTATGAAACTCTAAAAGATAGATATAAATAGTAAATGTTAAAGTATCAGTTACGAAATCAAGTTTCTAGATCAAGTCTCTCGTTCCTTCATAGAATCCTCAGATGACGGTTTCGACACATAGTCCTCGTTTTCCACAAAAGACCCACCTACGTGTGTGACGATATTTTACGAACAAATAGAGTGACGAACGAAATTTAGTCAAAAATAACAATCCGTGAAAACTGGAAGTCTATTGCTTTTAAACGCAATCGAAAATACAACACCCTCCCAAAATTTTGAGTGAAATTTTAAAAATATCACCAAAAAATTAAATCTTTCAATATAGTTATAAAATTAATGATTTCTTATGTAATTCTTCTTTAAAAAATGATTGACATAAATTTTAGAACACTAGTAAGAATCGTTTTTGATAAATTGCACATTTTTCAAATAATTTTATCAAAAAATCACATGAAATTATTAAAAAAAATACTAACTTTTGTGACATATGTTCCCTTTTCTTGTGTAACATTATGCGATAAATTTATTGACAGCATTCATGTAGATCTAGCTCATTCCATTAATGAGAAAATGTACTTTGGGCAATAGTTTTGTATTTGGACGCCAATAGTCATTTATCCACTATATGAATAACCTATTTTTCCATCCATAACGCTTGGTGAGATTTTGGCAACGAATTTGGCTGAATATCGCCAACTTGGCGACTTATTAAATGTTGCCAAATTGATGAAAATTTCGGCAGATTGATAAACGTATCAACAAACTGATAGAAATGTCGCAAAATTGATAAAAATAACGCTAAATCAATGAAAATGTCGACTAATTGATGAAACTTAAATATATCTGAAAGAACATAAGATTCGAATATGAGAATATCCCATTTCTCCGTCCATCCGTCCATAATGTTTGGCGAAAAGTCTTGCGGGATGTCACTACCTTGGCAACTTTTAAATGTTGCCAAATTGGCGAAAATGTCGCTAAACTAATACAAATGACGCTAAATGGGAGGTGATGTTTCATTCCGTCATATACATACCTGCTAGTATATAAGGAATGTCCTTCTCTCCGTTTCGTTGTAAAACGTAGTGATACATTTGGCGAACTTGGTTAACTACTTAGCGAAATATTGTGAACTAAACAATTTTCGCCAGCTTGACAAAAATTAAAGTATTTTGCTATATGGAATATATTAATTATTGAGGATGCTATTAATATTGATATTTGTGAATTTAGAGTAACGTGAAATATAAGTCATTGGGTATGAAATAGTTCTACATGTTGTCATCCAGAAAAGTACAAAATGTACAATTCAACATTAAGAACACTGTACCATAAATCTTATACATAATTTTTCCACTGTGAAAGAAGTAAATTCAGTGCATTATAGGGTTGCCAAAATAAAACTGACAAGGAAAATTTTTTTCAGAATTTTGTGAATACGTAATCCAAACAGCAAGGAGATCATTAGAAGATTTTTCAGGGCCAGTTTTATTTTGACAACCCTGTATAAGGAAATTTATGTGCTGCCCACATCAAATTCTTTGTCTTCAAAATGTTTTCGAGAAAGTGTCCTATCAAGTAGAAAAAAATAGAAAATTTTCCATTTTTCATGTTTATAATACGTATAACTCAAAAACTGAAAGTGTTGGGTATGAACAATAAGCAAGAATTTGTAGCTCTTTGAATGCCGTGCAAGTGTACTATCCCACACAGAAAATGCAACACCATGGAAGAGCGAATAGAGTGTGATGAACAAAATACACAATCAGAGATAGCTTTTATAATTGATGTTAATTCCAGAAGGATAATGCAATAGAGTAATGGCATAGATAAGGTGATCAGTAGGCAATAGGATCACTTCTAGCGGCGATACAAGCAGCAACTCCTTGAGGAACAGATGCAATAAGAGCGGATAGTGTCCTAAAGGATGGATGACTATATGCCTTCAACCTTCCTCCACAGGTTGGTCTCTATTTGAGGTGGCGGCAGGATAGTTAAACGACGGCCAATCACGTCCTATACATGCTTGATATATGAGAGATCTGGATATAGCGGAAGCCAAGAAAGCACCTGGATAACTTACACGGCTTGTCATACCTTACACGGCTTGTAACAGTCCGGCCATCCAAATGGTTTCTCTAAGTCCTCGGACGAGACGGATGGTCTGGGCTTTCGACGGCTTGTAACAGTATTTTTCAACAGCTGAACTTGTGAAGAGGTGACCGGCTATCGAAGCCGATGGCACCCCAAACCGTGATGCTGCTTTGTCGTGCAGTATGGCATTCAAGTCGCAGCAGGATTGGATCCGTTTCCACGTAGCCTCCAAACTCTCAGAAGGCAACTACCATTCGATAAACCGAACCGAGATTCGTCGCTGAACACTACCCTGTCGTATTCAGTCATCCAGGAGGCTAGGGTCCGACACTATTGCAATCTCTCACATCGGTGCCTTGTCGTCAATGGCAATCTCCTTAAAGGACGGTTTGAGTGCAAACCAATTTCGGCCAATCGTCGAGAAACTGCTCTCGATGTATTGGAACATCCAATGTATTCTGCAAATTCTGCAGAATTTCGACAGTTGTCGTTTGTGGGGTCTCCACTTCATGCCTTCGAATGTGTTGATCAACACTTCCTGACGTACGTCTGGATGGATCTGTACCACTGCAATAATTCACATGCCCTTCTTCAATCCATCTGCTAAATATCCTTTGCACAGTGAGCGCATCAAAATGTTTTCCTTCGGTGATACGCCTGTACTATCTCCCAGCCGTACATAGGCTAAACTGAATACTCACTATCGTCCAAATGCTGAAACGGACTTTGTCTCCGGCCAGGTATCTATTTAACAAAACGTGTTTTCTGAAACGAAAAACAGCTCGGAAAACGGGTTTTTGTAGGCGACAGACAGTAACAACTACTGGCTCATCTGCCGTTTCCATCTCCTTTATCTCGCGCTCTAATCACGTGACCTACTTGCATTTCATATCATCTGTATACTTCGGCCATCTGCGTTTCTCTCGAAATTTGGATAATTTTACGATCTGAGCTTCTTGGTGTTGCATTTTCTATGTCGGCTAGTATATATATAATTGGATTTTGGATAGATCTTTCAATATTTTATGTACAGTGGTTGTAATTTCGATATTTTAGTATTATAACCTGTGTTTTTAATAGGTAGGAAAGCTGTGAAATGTAAAATGTCACGAGAATTGCAGCTCAATGCGTTTACTTACCCATTGGTGAAATATTAGTGCACAAGCACGAGATAATTTGTTTTAAAATATTATGTGATTAAATGAATTTAGGGATTATAAGGATGTTTAATGATATTCATGAGGTTTCTGCGACCCAGACTGTGCCCCTTGCCAGCAAGGGCTTATAGGAATTTTTTGTTGCACGGCCGAGGAAAGAGAGATCCCCAACACAACCTCGGGCAACGGGCCACCCCGCTCCGCCGGACGGGAAAAGCCCCCGACTCCACCATGCAACGAGCGCACCGCCTGGGACACCAAGGGGACAGCAGACTAACGTTCCGCTGAGCGAGGTCAACCGCCGTCAGTCCCGAAGAGGAACGCCTACGGAGACGACGGAACCCCCACCAGCAGACCAGGGACCCGCCCGCAAAGGGACCATCCAGGCAACACGCGCCACCGACTGAACGGCGACGCCCACCACACACATAATATTTATTGTCATTAAAATGAGGTTTGAATCAACCTCGTCAAATGTCATTCAAGAGGTTTCAACAGAATAGATGGAAATACACATATTCACGTACTTCAGAGTTCTATCTTACAAAACGTTATTCAAATAATTTTGGCACTATTGATCTAGAGACACTGCGTTTTTTGTCTCTTCCCTTGCCATAATTTTGAAAACACGTATAGAGAATCACAAGCCCAGCTGTCATTGTACGGCTTGCATGATATTTCACGGAGATTCAGCTCATGTAGCATGAAGCACGAATGACCAATCACATATTTCTAAAATTCGATATAGACGGCTTTAGTCAAGCTATGCTTTAGTTCTCATTGCAAATAATGTAATCCATAGGGCGGTTTTGGGTTTTAGCGTTTATGAGCATTAAATAGCAACTGAAATTGATGGTCCCAAAAATGTAACAAGTATCGAGTTTTCTTACTATTATTGCAATTATGCTGAAAATCAGCAAAACGTGTTAAACCGGTAAATTATAAGTTTACTGCAAAGGGAGAGCTATCACAGCTTTGTCAACACCTTCTTTAGGTGTTTTTTATGAATATAGTATATATATTGGACAAAAAATCTTAATAAATGCGTTATAATGATTAAATGAGTTATAATGATTTTGTCTGTGTTGCGGGAAAAATTTTGCAATCCATATCGAATTTTTTTACCGCAATCTTTTATTCCTATTAAAAAGTGTATCCTTTATTTTTAAGCACAATTCGCATATTTTGTAACTCATCAAATAGCCTCTAAAGATATATATATATAAATGTAGTATCATTTATTTGCTCTTTATTTCGAAACGTATAATTAATTTTTAAAATGCATAGAGCCAATCAATTAAAGGTAAATAGAAATGTTCTCTGATCTATTAAACACAAAATAAAATAAATTTATTTGACTTTGGAAAGCAAATGAGAAATATTTGAAGAACTTACGCAATTATGCGTCCTTAACAAAAATTTGAATGTATTTCTTTCAATGAATGTTTGAGGTTTTAATAGAATCTTTTGTGTTTTATGCAAATGCAACTCCTGTTTTCAGGACTAAACAAGCAACTGATAGGAGTATGTGTTAAAAGTTGAATTGTATAGATTTAAGTCTACATGGGATGTTAAAACTGACAAATTATTGAAATTAAAAAAATATTTTTGAATAAGTAAAACTAAATATAATTTATATTTTACAGTTTTCTTATGGGATGTTATTTATTTTAATTTATTATCTCCACAGTGTCTGTATAATAAGTTCATGATAATTTGGCGCTTTATGTTATTATATTATCTTTCTAAAAATGTTGAATTAGATACTGACGTTTAATGAAATGAAAAGTATAATCCTGCTTTCCAGCAACAAAAACTTTCGAATTAAAAATAGTAAATAAGACGTTATTGTTGTCAAAAGAAAAAATAAATCGGATATGCATAATTTCTTATTTCTATATACTTTTTTCTATATAAAAATGCTTTATACAGCACATTGACTATGTACTAACTTTAAATTTCACCGAATTTGCAGTTGGCAGTTTTAAAACACTTTCTTTTTATTTGGCGATTTCGGATCTTGAATGCAAAAAAGTTTTGAGATTTCTAAAAAATAAATAAACAAATAAAAAGTAAAAATATATAATACAAAAGCTATCTTATAGATGATTTTTCCTAGTAATACAGTTCATTTAATAACTTTTATCAGCAAAACTTATGTACAAAATAAGCAGACATTGAATTAGAACATTTACGCATATTTATTGGTGGCAAAAATGTTGCGGTGCTGTTGTTTGAAGCATCTAATTTCCAAGATCTGCTATAGATAGAGATAATCAAATGATAACTTATGTAGTTTCGGCATCAAATTATGAAGAAATTAGAGTAGATTACTAAACAGTTTCAATTTCAATTCAAGCATTTCAATTGAAACACCTACTTCACAGGATAACATAGATAATGACTGGTATGAATTAAGCATTAAAATCTAAATTGTTGGGAGGGGGATTAGGGTTTCACTAAAAATTTAAGCATTCGGTTCTGTTTCTATTTCTGGTTTAAAATTTTACCTATAAATATCTATTTCATCTGAATTGACCATATAGAGATTAGATAATGATGTTTCCATCTGTATGCTTTTATGATTGTATGAAATAGATGTACATAAGTATAAAAATGCTGAATATTTTCGTCAAAAATGAAGTTGACTTGACGCACGAAGGTTCATTCATAAATTTTTCTTTTCTTTCAAATGTTATATTTTGTTGGCCAATTTGTAAAATAATTCGATTCTAATATTCTGAGTAGTACTAAAATGTAGTTCCAACACCTTTAGGGAATTAAGACATGAACGAAACGGTCACAAAATCATTTAAAATAATAGAATTATATTAGCTATTATTTAATTACCAGAAATGTAATTTAAAGAAAAGTTATATAATTATAATCCGACTCTATACGAAAATTCTTGATTAATTCCTTTACTTGCGTTCCGCATATTTACTTGTCTTTGTCTATCAATCACAATTAATGGTACCCTCCACCATAGTTATAAATATTAGCCAGGAATTTATTATTAAATGATGTTTCATCAAAATGGAGGCTCAGCGGAAGCATAACTCTAGTTGTTCTTTTTTGCAATTAATAATGTTCCTCTAGAATCGTGGGTGTGAGCTCAGGAAACAAGAATTAGTCCAATTTTCTAGATAACTAACACGTTTATTCATAAACACAGTGACAATATACAATAAATCAGCTCTTAAATGCTCCAGTAATTTCACAAAACATTGACGAATATCACAGTTCAATGTAGCTCGTATAACGTCATCTGTTCTCCGACTGAGTGAGAATTCCTTTTTATAGACTCTCCATAGAAACTTCTGGAAATCTCTCATGCAAAACATTGATTATTTCGAGGTGCTTCTCGAAGCTTCGGAATATTTTCAAATTAACGATAAATCTCCAAAGATGGCAACCCTTCTTCTAATTTGGCATGTGGCTCACGTCAAGGGAAAGAATGCAGTTCGGGTGTTTTGTCAGACTAATCTTCGAGAGTGAGAGGGCAGGGGTGGAGATTTCAAAGCGTTTTACAAGTTTATAACAATAACTAGTCGATGTCCATAGAACTTGAAAAATATAGTTGAAACATTTAACATTTGTCCTCAATTTTAACGTTTGCTATTTGCATATAATTTTAAATGGTGCGGTATTCAGAAACTAAAATACAAAACGTACTACAACGAAACAATAAAATACATTTATACACATCATAATTAACATTTGCGCAATACGTATTAAAAATCGAAAGCTCAAATTTGTAGGAAGTAGTCACTATGTAATCAGTGTAAATTTTTAATATATGTTTAAATTTTGTAGACTATTATTAATTCCAGTTTTCTGAAAACTTTAAGTATGATTCAACTAACAGTATGAAATGCCTTTGATAGAAATACTTTATTAGCATCAATGCTGAAAATTGAATCTTCTTTTATTCTGATGATGTACATAACATTTTTATTTATTATCTAAGTAAATATCTAAAATGCATTTCGGAGATATAAAATATAAAAATAAATAATCCATTCATATCTTATAATTTTTCAAACTTTAGCTGCATCTTTATTGAATGTAATAACTCAATTAAAGAATAAATATAAATTCAATTACCCTATTAAACCGCGAAAAAAAACAAGATATTTAACTTAAAATTACTTAACTTTTTAAACTATTTATGTTGTATTCAGCGGTTATATTCTAGTTTTAATGTGTACTTGAGATACAATATGGATCTTTTGTGATATTTGCGAAGCCAGTGCATTTTTATATTCCATTCAAAGCAAATAGTTTAAATATTTGGAAGGGAAAAAGAGGTTCATAAAATACAAAATATATCAAAAGTTTGAACTCTCATTAGTAAGGTAAATATAAAATTTTAAATAAAGTCCTTGACTTAAAATATTTACTTCTGCTTGGTGTGTTATTTATAAGGAATTCATTAATTTTTATTTATTATTTCTTCAATGAATATCATCTTTCTGTATTAGAAAAATCTGAGGTGATCAGCAGATTACTTTACCTGCAGACTCATATTCGCGTTCTCTTTTTTTCTGCAACAATTTAATTAATTGAGTTTAATGGAACATAATAATGCCCATGATTATTATAAGTATTCCTGAATTTACACTTTTAATTCAATTTTCGATTTCATTTGGTAATGTGGCGTAGCGAAAATGCGAAAAAGCTAAAATATCTCGAGAACGGTTAGTTCCAGAGTAATGGGGGTTAGTTTTATTCTTTTCGCCGTCAAAACTTAAGCATAGAATATTTAAATTAATACATTTGAGTATTCTTGGAACCAGCGTCACCAACAAGGGACTTACCTACTAATTTTTTTTGAAATTCGGTCCATTAGTTTTTCAGTTACAGTGGATATAAAATCAGCACAGACAGATAAACACACAGAGACGTCACAAAAAATACGATAGATTCTAGAGGTCTTAAATAATATTCTAGAGGTCTTAAAACGGTGTAGATCCTTGCGATTTTCGACACGATTTCAATACTTTCCCTATACATTACATTGTATTGCAGGGAAAGTAAAAAATCTAGTTATAGTCGTTGCCACTGCCAATGACAAAATCATGTTAAAATTTTCTACCAAAGCTAGCTCCGGACGTTTGGCATCAAATGATTTATAGTTTTGCCTGATAGTTTAAAATATTTCTTCACATATTACTTCATATTTTGGTTACAATCGGGCTAAATTTTCTATTTTTTATATAATTTTTAAGTAACATTTTATCTTTTGCACCATTTTTCTTCATTTATCAACAAATTCGAGATTGTTGAAAACGTTGTTGCCACATCAAAGGAAGTAAAGTAAAAATAATTGAAATAATTTGAAATAAATTTATTGTTTAGAGCTCTAACACTCAACGTATTGTTGCAACTTTCGTTTTCGCCGGTTATTTTTATCGAAAGATTTTAAATGTCTCATTGTACTTTTTACACATCGTGAAAAGGTAAAAGTGCGTACGAAGCCAGAACAGGATACATTTCAGAGAGCAAGGGACGGAACGCCAATGCCCGTATTACGCCTGTGTATCAGATGTGACAAAGGAGCTTGCAATCTGTTAGTAGCTACTAGTGGGCAGCAACAAACAAGGGGAAGATACCATGAGTTCTGTGGGTTTCAGAGCAGCAGTGAGCAGATGGTATGAGGACCATCGTGTGTGCCGAGTAAAATGGAAGAGCCCGTGAAGCGATCTCCGGGGTTGGTGAGTGCCAGCGAACAAAAAGTCGATTCCCAACAGAAGCATTACGCATGCATAGCAGGCGGCAAGATTGAGCTAGCAAAGTGGGTACCAGCATATAAGGGACGAGACTTACAAAACGACTTACGACGAGATGTTGACGAACCCTTTAGTATATATAAGAACATTTTTTCGATAAGATGAAAATTAAGAATTACCATTCCCGTCCATAAAAGTTCTGTATCTGTATAAGAGAAAGTATGCCATATTTAGAAATAAATGCATAAAGTAGCGCAACAACCGAAACTCCTCGTCTATTTTGGCACTTGCAAAGTGAGTAGAATCTACCTAATATAAATACTATAATAAAAAAGGATCAATCATGTATAAAGCAATCATGCATAAAGCTCAATCAATAAATCGTTTTTTGGCCAAGAAAAGATGGGTGTTTTTAATCCTCACCCGGGCACAAGTTCTTTATTATTACTTAACCCTGCAGATTAGATGAAAAGGGCCACATATTTAAAATAATAAAGCAATAAGGAATGCATTTTCAATTTACGGTTATATAGAAGGGATTTTGTGTCTTGGATAATTTTGACGAATACGATGCTATCCTGAATGTAAAACATAAAATAATTTTAATCGTATAGATCTAAAGATGAATCATCAATTTGAAGGATGATAATGCAGGAGGAATAAATATGCTACATAAAAAATGGTGAAATTAACGTCTGGGTAACTACATTTTTATAACGTTGTCTGGAAATCCAAAGATGTGGGTCCCATTCCGCTTCCAGATAGTAGTTCTATACAGTATCACTCTGAAAAACATGGGTAAAAACACACAAAAAAAACTGGAATTGCTGCTACTAGAATGACACATTTAAACTTTTTTGTAAATTTTTAGTTACACAATTAAAAAAGTAACGTCATCAATGTGAATGTATTATTTTGTTCAATTATATGAGAATTGCACGAAATAATGGATATATTTAATGTTACACTTAAAAGACCGTTTTAAACAATTAAAGAAGTAATTTGTAATGTTCCTTTTACTCACATATTTTTCTGCTTAAATGGACCCATCGTAAAAAAAAAAACTTTTTAAGCAGATACACAAGTGGGAAATAGGTAAAATGACCTGTTTAAAACGGTTTTTCAGAGTAAAATGAAAAAACCAATTATTTCATGCAATTCTCATATAAATGAATAAAATAACACATTCATATAGTTTCATTTGTGGCAGAGCTACATTGCGTCGCTCACTGCTATGAAAGACATGCCTGATTATACTTTCAGGTTCGAAGAATTCTTTTGGGCCTGACGGCATAGTACGGGGTCAGAAATCTAATAGTTCTCAGTTCGAACCTATTCCCCACCAATGGGAAGAGCGGCCCTCCGCAGTTGATGCTCACGGGAGAAAAACGAGCAGGCAACTTCTTTCTCTCTCTCCAACAATCACACCTCTCTCACGAGATGGCAGCACTAAAGATGACGCACACTTCCATTTCCCCTGTCCTCTCCTGGATGACTACAACTGACGTCACGCAGCCGCATGATGAGGTACTACACGCCTCCCGACTGATTTTCAGCTTGAGGACACCGTAGGGTTTTTCCCAACTGTCCCTTTTTCCTGAAATTCGATCCAGCTTCTCACCAGGATCGAGTGTGTGACGTGGCTACACTGTGTCACTCACTGCTATGAAAGACATCCCAGGTTATACATATGAGCCCGAAGATCTCGTTTGGCCCTAAAGGCATAAATTGGGATTAACAATCTAAAGATTCCGAGTTCAAACCTATTTCCTACTAAGGAGAAGGGTGACCCCCGCACATTTCTAAGTGTGTAACTGGAAATTTAGCTGTTTAAAAGTGCCATTTTAATGTCAGTAAACGTATTTTTCGTGTGTTTTTATCCATAATTTTAGTCTGTAAGCCATAGTGGATGTTGAACGATGCAATCCTAAGGACTTTTTAGTATAATCTGCATGTGTTACAAAGTGCTGCTAGTGGAAATTACTTTCTTTATGTGGAAACCGTTCACTGAACGGCAATTGTACGCATTAGCTACACTGTCTTAAAAACACTTAAATATTCATATCTATCAGGAGTCCGACCACAGTTCAGAATAATCTTTGAGAAAACATTAATCACACCCCATAATCAATTGTCTATTCGTAAAATCCGTTCATTATTAGAATATATGCGTAGTTTGCGTATTTTTCTCTGTTCAGCATCAAATTCCCCATGGATGGAATTTTATAAATTACATTTTTAAGGCTTTCATACACAGTTCTAAAGTGCTTATGACCGTTTATTCCGCCCGTTTGCACGATAACTGCCGTAAAAATGACTTTATCAAAATCAAATTTTAGTATGTTGTTGAGACGGTCTGTGGGACATATGGGAATGTAAAAGAATAATATCACCCAATTAGTTTTGGATTGAACCAGGGGTGAAAAAATGAAATACATTGAACCCTATGGTACCTAATTCTTCAATCATTTTTTAAGCAGAGTTAAAATTCACAAATTGTTTTGAAAATTTTAGAAAATATTCAAATAATGAAGTAAAATGTGTAAAAAAACTTTTCATCGAAATATGTTAAGCAGTTTTTTTAAATAAAAATTTTAATAATAATTACACTCATATTATATGAAGACATCACGTGACTCATTGCAAAATAAAATATGTCATCTATTTTTTTTTCGCTCAGTAAAAATTGTGATTTTTGAAGAACACTATATTTATGTTTAGTGTTGCATACTTCCTAAAACTGCTTCATTTTTGCATTCTGTGTGGCAAAATGCTGTATCAAAGTAATTACAATATTTTTGATTTTGAATGATCACTAAATTTGGATTATTTCTACAACGAACCCCAATTTTAATGCATGCAGAATGTAAACAAATCAAGCGATTGCAATATGAGTTGTATAAGAATTTCTGAATTATTTTACACACAATTATTTAACTCAGGAGTCTGGAATGAAAGTGATATGAATGAAATATTCGTTAGTTTAACATAGAGAAACAGACGATTTTGTAACATTGCCTTTTTCGATGGTGTTTTAAGTTTCCAGATAAAATAAAGCATTGTGGTACTGTAATTTAAAAAATATCACCTTAGATCGCATCGCATTTTAGAGATGTTTAAATAAAATTGCATTTCAGTGGGAAAGTGTTTCATAATCAATGCTTTATTCATGATCGATCTTTCTTGTCAAAATCCTAACCATGTGTTTTAAAGTTTATTTAAAATATATTTCACCGAGTTATAATCACTCGATATTTCGGCAAAAGGGCATGTGACGATATTCTTTAATTATGATCAAGCTATACACTGGCTTCCAAAAGCTAAGCACGGACGGTAAAATCAACAAAAATGGAAAAGTAAATCTTTGATTAACTCAAAATTGTACATGAAGGTAGCAGATGTGTTTATACATTAAAGAAAACAAGAATTATGTACAAAGATGAAAAAATATTTACTTTTCGTAAGTTATATGATGACGTCACATTTCGGTCGTTAACAAAATGGTGTTTAAAGGCAAACAAACTAAACAAACTTACATTAATATGATATGTGACCACCCCAAACCATCACACAAACTTTACAACGAATTTGCATGCTTTCAATGAAGTGATCAACCATCGCAGATGCGAGCAATAGCCATTCCTCCAATAGGGAAGTTTCCAAATTTCTGAAACTGGCTGGAGGAGGTACACGTACAAAGAGAGTATGCCCGAAGGCATCCCAAAAGTTTCTCAATAGGATTGAGGTCGAGGGAATACGCCGGTCACTCCGTCCTAGAATGCCCTCACTTTCCAGATTTTCGTAAAACATGTTAGCTCAATGGGGACGGGCATTATCGTCCATAAGGAAGAAATTAGGACCAACTGCTGCAGCGTAGCGTCTCGCAATGGGATCTGGAACTCCATCCCGATACCACGCAATCGTGACAGAACCGCCTTAGCTCTGTGCGATATCCCATTGAAATTCCAGCCGACACCATGACGGTACCATATCTGAATGTGTGATTTTCAATGATGTTCTTGGTCTGGGTGCGTGTGCCTCGTTCTCTCCAGACACTTACACGCTTATCATCTGATTCCAGGGCAAATCTGGATTCGTCAGTGAACAGGACGTTGCACCAATCTGAGACAGTCCAATTGACAAGTTGACGACACAATTTTAATCTTGCCTCTCTGGCTTGGACGGTTAGTGGAACACAAAAATGTGGTACTCGGGCGTACAGTCCTTTTACGTCGAGTCTTCGGTGCACAGTATTGGCAGATATTGTCTTACCAAGTGCCGCTGCAACCATGGATGTAACAGTTGTGAAAGTCGCTCGTCGATTCCGCTAGGTTATTATAGCAATATGCCGATCATCAGAGGAGGTGGTAACCTTTGGACAACTGGAAACAGGTCTCCGGACAACTGTTTGACTTGTTTGGAATTGTTTCCATAATCGAGAATGTACCGAATGATCAACGGCAAAGAAAATAGCTACATTTTTGATTGATTGTCCTGCGTCAATGCGTCCGACTGCACGCTAGCTCTCACTATCTGTCATTCATCTTCTTTCAGCCATAACAACACGAAGATCATCAAACATAATCCTACAAAAGTTATAAACACTCTATCAGCATTTAAATGCACCTACTTAAACAATTCAGAATGCTGGCGTCTTCAACGACTGCCTAATTAGCATATATCCGGGCAGTCATTCGTGATTGGCTGTAACATACGATATTTGCATACTGCCATCTACATCCGCAACGACTTTCAGCCAAATTCATATATGCTTTCGAAAAATGAAAATTTGCATTGCGTGCTTAACTTTTGGAAGTCAGTTTATATTGTTATTCTGTATCGAACAAAACTAAAACTTTACTACTACAATTGATTTTCATTCATGTTCATGGTCAATCGTATAATCATATTTTTGTAGGACTCCTTCATTGAGGAGGGTTTAAAAACATTACTTATGACTGACAAACATAGCAAGAAATGAATGAAATGTTTTATCTGATGCATTTCTGAACCTCTTTTTCCCTTCATAAATAATTTTTCATTCTCAAGGCACACACATTTACAAATACATGAAAACATTTCTCATCCAGCAACTGTATGAACCGCATATTAGATACACTACTTTCTGAAATTACTGAACCTTATTTATGCTAAAAAATTGTTCAATTAATTTTCATGTTTTGCCATGCTAGAACATTGAATATAGTTTTTGAAATTTTAATCCGGATCTTTGAGAATAACAATTTTACATTTATCATTATTTAACTAATAAAATAATTGAAAACAAATGTACATAGCGAAAAATGTTAATATTCCAGCATGATAAAGGACTTCTGGGAAAATATTAGAGTGGAAAATGCGAATGTATTTTGATGATAAATTTTTCTGTCCAAAAGTACTCGATGAGTTATTTTCTTCCACGAAACATCGATAATGTTTTCCAATGTCTTTTTCAGCTCCGTACTTTATATTGAAAATTATAAAGAAGGAATGTATTCAAAAATAAACCGAGGATTTCAAATGTAGCATTTTTATAAAGACTGTAATGGGGAACTGGAGAAATGTATCTTATATAAGTATACGCAAGAGGATTAAATACAAATTAGCTGAATATCCGTTGAAAATCAACAATATCACAATAAGCAAACCCAAATTTTCACTCCACCTCATTTAAAAGTAGGATTTTGGTATTGACTCAGTTAATAAAATGCTAAATGCAGTGCACACGACTTCTGAAATAACAGATATTGAAAAGCTATAATTTTCTTGATTCTAACAATTTAAGTATTTAGCTATGTAACACATTTCAAGTTACAATCTCTGTTGGGACAGCCCAGTGGTTGTCGCGTGGGTGGAATGCACTCAGACCACACGAATTCGATTCCCGCCTATGCCTAAACTGTCCCCGTGTTCACGCGGAGTACAGACACATTAAATAGGTAGGTCTGTAAGTCATTTCGAGAGGCTGGTGGTAGGGGACGGAGGATACGGTCCCTGTGAATGCCAACCCCACTTGTACCAGTTTAAATTGGGTGGCACTTCCCTTCCGTGCAAACAAATACCTTACATCTTCAGACACATAGGACGGTCTGGGTCGAAGAAGAAGAAGGAGAAGTCACAACCTCATCGAAAAGTGCGTTTTTCAACAAGTTTGCAATTCAAATGGTTTAGTGCAGAGCACCCCTTTCAAATGAACATTTTTGAAAAATTTAATTTTCTCGAGAGTTTAAAAAAATATAGACACAGTGATGCTATTTTCATTTTTTGGAAAATTGGAAAACCTTTTGCATTATAGACGCGAAAAGCTAATAATATAAAATTACTATTTGCTTCTCCATAATCAAACGATTAAAATTCAAGTCTTTAGTTCACATAGAGGAGGACGTTTCTTCTTCATTTTTTGCAAATGGAACATTTCCTTGAGCGTCGCTCATAAAATAATAAACATCGTAAATTGGCGTTTTGTCTCTTTCTCACTAATGAAAGAGTTAAACTTTTTTTTTTAATTTCGATTAATTCCTATCATCGAAATATTTATTGTTTTTTAACCGGCATATATGTGGAATGTTTTGGTGTAGCGCATTGAAGTGAATATTTTTGTGCAGTTCAATATTCATTTGGTTTCGCCATGCAATTGATTCAAGTATTAAAATTTCAAGTCTCTGCATATTCGGGAAGACGACGTGCCAGACAGACGTACTATAATTGGGATGTTCTGCACAGAAGATGTTCTGCACAGATGTTCCACACAGTGGAACAACTTTTTATACTGATAATTTTTATGCGGGTTCTGAAGCGGTATGTGGCTTCCGCTGTGAATTACTACATATTATATCTAGCTCTAGGTTTTGGCATAATATCACACAATTTATAGTTATTGGTATATACATTCGCTAGTTTTTAGTGTCGACACCTTGCAGATATTCACATACATATTTCCAAAATAATTCCAAATGTTATCAAAAAGTCTGCAAACGCACTATCCGTCAAAGTCCTGAAATCAAAAATTTCACAGTTACTCATTTACACAGTTACTCATTATCAACAGTTACTCATTTTTATAATAGATTGAAAAAATGAAATTATTACTCTGGAACAACAAAACTTAAATTTATTTTCAAATTATAACACACATTTTTAAAGAGTTTTTTAACCAACTTATTTTCTGGAAGATAAATTAAAAAAATCTATTTTAAGCAAATATTCATTATTTCTCAGAAAGTTTATTTTATCATTGCCATCGATTTATTTCAAAGTAATTAGGGACAGCTATGAGTGAAAATTAATGAAATGTAAACTCAAAATTCATCGTCCAGTGGTAATATTGATAAAATAAATAAGGTTTCTCTTTAATTTTCGAAATAATTAATATTTCTCTAGAGTGTGTATGTTTCGATCGATTATCAAGATGGTCAAAATTCAGTTTTAGATTTAGGTTAAAAATAAAGTAGGAAATAAATTAAATTGTTTATTAATTCTTGTTTCTAGGTATACGAATAGCTTTCAATGTTTGAGTTCTCTTAAAATCAACATTTGAGCAATCGGTATAAATTTACTTATCATTTCCTCCCACGCTTCCCAAGGTAGAATTGACTAGTTGGTACTATATGTGACATCTACACACTTAATGAAAGTTCTGAACATATCAAAAGAACACTTTTAAATTTAAGTATATAAAGGGTGGATATTTTATTGTTCTGTTAACATGAAAATTTCGGTATGTAAATAAATATATTTCATGTCTGATCACTGAATGTTACAATTTTTTTCAACGGTTTTAGATAAATTAATTAATTATGGCACTAGTTTTCAATTATTTGATTCTAAGAATAGCCAACAAACTATTTTATTATTTGAAACGTAATTCGGCTACCATATTATTATAGTTGAATCAATAACTGTAAAAGGAATCATCGATAAAGTATAAGAAACAATTTGTCTGCTGTAACTGTTTTGTCTACTGTAGCTATTTTGCTAGCTGTAAGCCAAGTTCTACGTGTATGCAAAGTTTCAAGTTTCTACCTTCAGCAGTTTTAGCTGTGGAGTTCAAAAATTTGAAAAATTTCTGCTCCGTAATTTCATCCATCCAAAATAATATGTAAAAAAGTTGCAGAATTTTGCTGATCGTTTGGGTACACCTATACTATATCTTTATACAAATTTCTATAATAAATGTATAAAGAGCAATGCCAAACATAAATAGTGAGCTTCAAAATTTTTCTTTAAAATATACTTTTTGAAGTTTTTATTATTTTTGAACCGTTGTTTTCACAAGTTAATAATTTATTTTTGTAAAGGATGCCCCCTTTAAAAGTATCGTAATGACGAAAATTTAAATAAAGCGAAATAACCTACCGGTAGGAAAACGCTGAAATTTTGTATAGCCATGTGAAAAGCCTTTCTGTGTTGATTTCCATCGAAATATATGTCAAGGTTGCTTTTCATATTGTGTTAGATAAAAAATTTCATAACTTATATTCCATATGAAAATTATTTAAACGGATAAAAATTACGTAACTTTTGCTTTGGTCGTTTAAGAGTACTGTAATAAAAAATTACCATGATAAGAAGTTAATTTTGAAAAAGGTGAATCAAAAGTCTGGCACACTAGTTTAACATAAGGGGCATAAAATGTTACTTCCTCATAATCCCGAAACGGCAGGACCAAATGGCTTGAAACGTAGTATCCAATGCTAAATTTTGATGTAGATTCGAAATATAGAATGAAATCTAGGTGTTGTCTTAGAAAATGCTGAAGTTGGTACGCGTTTAGTTTTTAAGTCGGCTCTTTTTGTAAATTTTAAGCATATGAATTTACAGATGATGCAATTCCCTATCGAATGGTTTATTTTAATTTTTTCTTCCATGATCTGTGCATGAATTACAATGGACGGTTTTGTTTTCTCCGCATTTGCACTTCCTACAAGGCAGATGTATCTCTTTATTCAGCAAATCAGCTAGGTTCATATTTCCCCAGTTCATCAGATTTTGGGTATTAGGAAACATATTACGGAATAAAACCCTAATAGTTTAAAAATCCGGTTTTAAGGGGAATCGTTACACAAAAATTTGAAATTTAGCATAAAATATAGATTTATTTTTCTTCCTAATTTCAAATCTACATATTCTTCAAAATCACGTCCTAGAATTCTAAAATTCTATCTTGAATCAAAATGCTGTTTAGAGGGATTTTATAACGTTTTATTTCATAATCTTAATAAAATTTTTATTCATTTTTCTTAGAAAAAATATGAAAAAATATTTCCGAAAAAATATGTATCTTTTGACAAATATTCTATCTGATAAATATAAATTTGTTGTAAATTTTTTGCAGAACAATATTCAAGCTAGGAATGCATTGTCTCATAGCCTAAGATACACAAAAAAATAAAAGTAATTAAATGTGTATCATAATTAATCTTGAAGTGTTAGTTTTTTAAAAACATGCCATTTCAAAAGTAAAATTAATTTAAAATTAAGAATAATTAAATAATAATTAAATAATTAAAAAATAATTAATTTAAAAATAATTAAAAATTTTAAAATTAAATAATTTTAATTTTTTTTTAAATTTTAAATTTCAAATTTAAAAATATGTATGTATTCTTTTAATATGTCTCACGACAAGGTAACTTGTAAACAAACAGCAAGGCTAATTTTCCATCTGTATAGTGATTGTTAAAAAAATATAATTTTGTGTAAAAATCTCCTTTAAATAATATTATTTAAATTTTAAAATAAGTTTTCAAAAATTTTGTGCAAACTAAATTCATCTAACCTGCACAAGGAAAATAAATTTTATTCCCATATAAATAACTTCATTACAGTGTTTGTTACTAACATTTTAATTCAGTATAGCATTATGAACACAAATTTAACAGGCATATGAAATTATTTTTCAAACGACTGTTTAATTTTAGTGAAACATAATAACTAAACTTACGTTTTTTCAGCCTTAAATTAAGATCTAAATTTTAAAATTTCATGAATTAGAAAATAATTATTGCGTGTTCACAAACCTCTTGTTTACGCTTGTTCATAATTTACTTTTGAATAAAAAAATGGTAAATGTAATTGTTTACAAAAGCTTAAAGCCTTTCGTGTTTGTAAAAGAAAACAACACATTTTGAGTTTATTTAATCATAACATAAATTCATAAAGTACTTCTTACTTTCCAGGGAATAAATAATGATGCATAGAAACACGAGAATTTTAAAAGATACTTGGTGATTTTTTTGGTTCTACCGTTTCAAAGTATTTAACCTTTAGAAAGATACAGTCACATGTATGGCTCACATAAATAGTTTATTACTATTTCTACAATGCATAGTATATGTAAAGGAAAAGGATTATGAGAAAATTGAAAACTACGACTAATTCTCGTATTTAGATACAGTATTCTCGTATAGATACAGTGGCAATTAATTGAGAAATGCAGTTTTTGCTATAAAATTCAGTTTTATTCAAGTGTTCTATGGATACATTTAAAACTAATAAGTGATATGACCTCCCCGAGACTTTATAACATCACAGACACGTTTCGGCATGGAATGTACTATACTAGCACATGTAGTTTTAATTTCAACGTCTCTGAACCATATGTCAATAACGGCCGAAATTAGCTTGTCCACCGTCGTACAGTCAAATTTGTGAAGCCGTTTTTTGACAATAGCCCACAAATTTTCTATGGGATTCAAGTCTGGTGAATTTCCGGGCCAATCCAGTACGGTAATATTTTTTTTTGAGCAGAAATTTTTGATTCGCTTCGAAGTGTGACATGGCGCGCTGTCTTGTTGGAAAACGCAATCTCCGTTCGGCCACAGTTTAGCCATGGTTGGAAGCACTTTTCAGGTCAATATGACTTCGTAACTGGCACTGTTCGTCATTCCCTCTACGGGAACAATAGATTCTGTCCCCTAAACGCTGAAACAACCCCAAAACATATTTTTGGGCGGATGCTTGGGTTCTTGATTGATGTGGTGCTGATTGAGAGGATCTCCTTGGCTCCTTCTCACGAACATAGATCTAAATCCCTGAACCACAAAATGTGTTTCGTCGGAAAAGAGAACTTTCTCCCAGTCCTTCTCAGTCCATGTTTTGTATTTCCGTGCCCATTCCAACCTTTTTTTCTTCATGCGAAGCGTCAGAAGCTGCTTCTTGTACTGTCGACGTGCTCTCCGTCCGCGTTCTAACAGCCTGTATCGCACTGTTGAAGGTGCAATATCAACACCAGCTGCCACCATGGACTTAGACAGGTCAAAACTGGTTAATCGAGGATTTTTAACACTCATTCGATGTAAAGTTTTGTCGTCACGAGTCGAAGTTGATCTTTTTCGGCCGCATCTTCCAGAGCGGTTGGTTCCAGCATTTCCTGTTTCCTGAAACCGCTTCCAGATCCTCCCGACTCTTGCTGTACTCACTCCACATATTTTACCTATTTCCTCGAACGTCTTAGAAGTGTGTTCTCTAAGCGCAATCACTTTAGCACGTGTTTCCGCGCTGATATCCATGACGTTAATGAGCCCCGCAACAACTGAGAAACTACCACTGCGGAACACCTGCCACCTGGCGGAGGAATTTTAACACCTGCTACTTACCAGGTGCATACGAACACCTGCTACTTTGATAATAATTGCAATTTGAACTGAGCTAATTTGGAGTGCTTCTTCCTAAGCTTACGTGTGATAAAACGAAAGAAATGACATTTCTCAATTAATTGCCACAATACTGTAGATTTACGTATTTTAAACATGTCTGAATACGAAACAACCATTTTTAACACTTTACAACATAGTTGAAAAGTGTTTATGACTTTGTTCATTCTGTCTGTCGGTGTGCCGTTCGGACGATAACCGCCGAAAAAATGACTTTATCAAAATAAAATTTTAGTATGTTGTTGAGACTAGTCCCACATATGCTCGATAGGGGACAGGTCTGGGGAGCGGTCAGGCCATGGACGTGTCTGGATATGACTCAGGCAGGTCTAGGCCGGGTGCCGCCGGGCATCATCCTGCTGAAATTGCGCACCTGGAATCCCAACAACGAATGGGAACGCATGGGGGACCGTAGTATCTAACCCATGTACCGCTGGTTCGTCAATGTTCCAGGTACCACTACTAGAGCGAATCGGCTAGCGAAAACTATGGCTCCCCAGCCCATGATGCCTGCAGTGGGGCTAGTGTGGCGTTCGATAACGAGGTTAGGATAGTGCATGGGACCTTCACACCCGGACACGCTAATCATCGGTCCCCAAAACGAAGCGGCACTCATCACTAAACACCACACATCGCTTATCTGCGGCATTTCACTTTGCTCTGTCCCGGCGGCACCACTGCAACCGGATCCGCCAATGTTTCCGTGTTAACGGCACCACACGTAAGAGATGCTGGGATCGCAAATTCGCTTCCTTCAGGCGTCGAAATATGGTTCGTGGGCATGCAGGAGCCGCTACGTGTGCCTGTATCGCGGATCGGGTCGCTATCGCGGATCGGGCTCTATACGTGCCTACCACACGATCATTAGATTATCTCTTCTCTTGGTATTCCTGGTCCGTCCAGGGCCGATCCTGTGTATCTGGGGGCGTGCCGTGACCAGTGCTCACAACACCGTCAGACGGTATAGTCCGAACCATCCACGTGACGGGCTATCCGCCGCTCTGACCCCCCTGCGGTTTTCAGCCAGATGATCAGGCCTCTCTCGAAGTCCGTCAGTTTCGTATATCGACGTTTCTGGCGTCAACCCACCATTCTTTTCACTCTATAATCCTGCTTGCGTCGGCCGAAGCTTCTCGAATAAATGGGGCGTCGACTCTTTATCGATCAGTTTATAAGATCGTTGGCTCATACTTGTAGCGCCACTCACGGGTGTACGGTCATGCGCAATTCCACCAGACTGTTATCATTTACATACCAGCCCATTTACATAGTTTCGCTGTTGTACCATGTTTTCTTCTTGGTGCGCAACTTTCATTGTCCTTGAATGTATATACAGGTTCGGTCAACCTCCCGCGACGAACTATTGGTTTTTGCCGACTACGAGGGGAGGAAGCACAGTACAAAATCCACTTCCGGCAAAGCCGCAGCCGAGGGCCACGTTCTCGACGGGACCATTCACCGGGTAGGGACCCGAAGAACACCCGCCAAACTCGACCCCAGCCACCATCCGGACCTTGGTTAAGTCCATGAATAGCGCAGTCCAGTGGTCTCGAACACCCGGAAGAGGCGGGGCTTGATAGATTCGCTGGTTCGATGGACAGTTCATCGTCTACCAGGTAACTCGATTACAATGCCCCCAGAGTCGGAGGATCGAGGCTACAGAGCCAACATCCGTAACCACCATCTCAGGGTGGCCCGCCCCGGGGAGGGGGATTGAGTGTATATACAGCATCAATGCAATTGCATTATCTTTTAGTATAATGATCACCAAACTTTGATTATTTCTTCAGCGAAGTCTAATTTTTATGTATGCAGAAAGTAAGCACATCAAGATGTAAGATGAGTTGTATTAGAATTGTTGAATTTCTTTTAACGCGAAATTATTCAGCTCAAAAGTCTGGAATGTAGCTGATATGAATGAAACATTCATTGATTTTACATAGAGAAGCAGAAGATTTTGTAGTATTGCCTTTTTCGATGAAGTTTCAAACAAGGAGTTAGAAAGTACTTTCACCTCCATGGTTTTAAGTTTGTAAGTAAAATAAATTATTGTAGTACTGTGAAAATTTTAAATATATCACTGCTGAATGAAAGGAATGGAATAAAAGTTTATAAATGAAATATTCACTGTTTTTATAGAGATCCAGGGGATTTATATTTCTATGACGTCATTTGAATAAAGTTCATTTTTTTTTCAATGAAGTTTTGAGATTTTTAGTATAATACATTATTGTAGTTATGTGATAATTTTAAAAATATCACCACTGAATGTATCGCATTTTACAAATGTTTAAATAAAATTGCATTTCACTTGGACAGTAAATCAATGCTTTATGCATGATTGATCTTTTGTGTTTAAATTATATCTTTGCCTGTCTGTGACTCTGTGGGCAGGAATTTAATTTCGAATTAAATTTAGCAGATTGATCTGAGATCACCAGACCCTTATTGATAATAAGATATATCGATTTATTGAAAGATTCTCCATTTTCCGAACATTTTGAAAATGGATACAACATAAAAGATATTCGGTGGTTGCTCCAGTGTGATGGAACTGAAATAATTTTGCTTGAATAACATTTTGTGAAATAAAACTCAACCTTTTTAATTCCGAAAAAAAAATATTTCTATCCAAAATCTGATTATACACACTGTAGAGCTTTTAAAGAAATACAAATTATTTCTTATTGTTTATATATATATCACTTTTAGTTTTTAAGATATAGGCATTACAAACTTGAAAAACTTAAGATGTTCATACTTTTTTCAACTTGACAAGACGATTACTCAATTATAAGCGTTTTTTTTTTAAATAAATATAGATTAAGAAACAAAATTTTCTCATATATATGTTTTTGCCGCTTACTACTTATATCTATTATTTATCATTTCGATGATATATTGAAAATATGAAGAGTGAAAAAAAAAATTAGTTTGTACAGACACTTTTCTAAAGATTTTTCCGACAAAATGGAGCTCGATAAAAATCCAATTATATACATTAATATGACTTCCTTCCAAAGAGCTATAAATTCTTGTTTATTGTTTAAAGCTAACTCTTTTAGTTTGTGAGATATATGCATTACAAACTTGAAAAACGTAAAATGCTCAATCTTTTTCAACTTGATAAGACTCTAAATATATAAAAGTATTATGTAGTAAGAAATATAGATTTTAATACTGAATTTTCTAGTATAATTTTTATCTTTTGCTATTTGTATCTTTTGCAAAGTTGGCGACATTTCGTTAAATTTATTTCCAAGTTCAAAATATTTAAGGATACTTGCTACTTATTTTAATTGTGTGGTTTTGCGATTAATTTATCTGAAAAGGTTCTATATCTCGAGGACGATTCTTGCTAGTTTTCTAAAAGTGTTGATATATCTCCTCTAACGATAAATTGCGAACATTGTTACTTTTGCAATAAATTAAGAAATTGTTATTTTATCATTATTGAAAATTCTGATTTTTTAATAAATTTAAAAAAATTCATTCAAAATTTGGGCAAATCTTTCGAACATTAGATTGCGTTTGAAATAAATAGGGTTTCGGTATTCATTGATTGTAATAATCGGTTTGTTTTACGAATCGTTTCAATCGTTAGTGAGATATCACTTTCACAGACTCACGGACACACTAACATCTGTACAAAGATGTCACCTCAATAACGTTCGATTCGAGTTCATGGATGCTCGAAACGTGGTTTCCATCAAAATTTCGAATCCAAATTTTCTACATAATCACAAAACTTTATGTAAGGGAAAGGAATGACTAAGCAATTTTAAGTTTGAAAAATAAATATTTTAGGTGTAGCATATTATGTAACATCGAATGACATTATTTATTGGACGATAACATGCGTTGTTTGTGATATATTGCAGTCCCTTTATGTGAATGAAAATAAAATAAAATTAAGTGATAATTACCATTGAATGAGTGGGTTCTCTATACGCTTTTGCGTGACTTAAATTAAGAGTACTTTTAAATGCCCGTAATGTGCTTTTAAATGCTCTTAAGATATTATAACTTCTATTTTCCTTACCGGCTATCTTTCGAAAGAATTTAGTGAATTCTAGTAAATTTGATATCCATTCTCTACTAAACTACACCTAAATTCTTCTATTTTGAAAAAAAAAAAAATTATCTCCTCAGCTAATTTCCGCAGGAGATAAAAATCCGGAGTTTTCCCAGCCCACGGACTCAAAAACAGAATTCCTTGATCCTTGATCTACTAAACTACTGTGGCATTAGTTTGTGCTGTGGATTGAATATCAGCATGTGTTCTCTAATTGGTAAAAAAAGCAAAACCCTATTTTTATCTCAATAGCGTATAAGTCATTAACTGTGATACCAGGTCTTTTAAATCTTAGGAAATTATGATTCAAGAGTTGAAGAGAGAAACAGTCATGATTTCAAGCAGTGTTATTCATAAAGAGTCGTTATTCATTTTAGTATTCAGAATGATATAGAAGAAGTCGAAGTCAGACTCTAAATGTCAGAAAAATAATCGGAAAAGCAAAAACCTCCTCTTATCTCAATAGCGTATAAGTCATTAACTGTGAGACCAGGTCTTTTAAATTTTATGAAATTATGATTGAAGAGTTGAAGAGAGACACAGTCATGATTTCAAGCAGTGTTATTCATAAAGAGTCGTTATTCATTTGATTATTCAGAATGATATAGAAAAAGTCGAAGTCTGACTTTAAATGTCAGAAAAAGAATCGGAAAAGCAAAACACTCCTCTTATCTCAATAGTGTATAAGTTATTAACTGTGAGACCAGGTCTTATAAATCTTATGAAATTATGATTCATGAGTTGAAGAGAGAAACAGTTATGATTTCAAGCAGTGTTATTCATAAAGAGTCGTCATTCATTTGAGTATTCAGAATGATGTAGAAAAAGTCGAAGTCAGACTCTAAATGTCAGAAAAAGAATCGGAAAAGCAAAACCCTCCTCTGATCTCAATAGCGTATACGTCATTAACTGTGAGACCAGGTCTTTTAAATTTTATGAAATTATGATTCAAGAGTTGAAGAGAGAAACAGTCATGATTTCAAGCAGTGTTATTCATAAAGAGTCGTCATTCATTTGAGTATTCAGAATGATGTAGAAAAAGTCGAAGTCAGACTCTAAATGTCAGAAAAAGAATCGGAAAAGCAAAACCCTCCTCTGATCTCAATAGCGTATAAGTCATTAACTGTGAGACCAGGTCTTTTAAATTTTATGAAATTATGATTCAAGAGTTGAAGAGAGAAACAGTTATGATTTCAAGCAGTGTTATTCATAAAGAGTCGTCATTCATTTGAGTATTCAGAATGATATAGAAAAAGCCGAAGTCTGACTCTAAGTGACAGAAAAAGAATCGGAAAAGGTGACAGTTATGCCGAACTACAGACCCGAAATACAGAGGTATATGCCAGTCTTTATGTATGCTAGGCCAATTTTTGATCTTTGGAATAAGATTCAAAAGACTTTGTCCCACTCCGTGCTTTTCTCCTCCTTAAGCGTTTGTTAATAAATTAATGTAATTTTAATCATAATAATATAGTGGTGTGAATAAATGATAATTTATTTTAAAGGTTAAACTGTGAGTTTTAATGTGTAGTGTTTTGATTTAATAATTATGTTAATGAACTCGTGCAAAGAAGTAATGGTGTGCTTTGGGGCCATGATGGCAACGTACAAATATTAGGATTCACGACACCTTTAATTAAGATGATTAAATTAATTCACAAAATTCATTTAAAGAGTAAACCTAAATTAAATGCCATTTCACCACACTAGCATTGCCACTAACAAATCATTCAATAATAATGACATTGTTGAATGCACGAAAAATATTGTTAGAAAAGTAGTAGAATCGTTGAAATTATAGCATATAATAAATTAATAATCATTAATTTGTTTGCTCTTAAGTTTTTAATTTGCTATATGCTGTATTTTTACAGAAGCTTCAATTTTACAGTTACGTGAAACAGTTTGAAGGATTAGGATTATATTTAGAAATATTTGAAGTTTAAATTGGATATGTGACGGTTCATTCTGAGTTTAACCATCGCAACTTCATGTTTAAACCAGAGTGTTCTACTGCGCAATCCTATGTAAATATTCCGAAACTATAAAAGCAATGAATTATAAGCAAAGAATGGAGTTTATACTAGGAGCATTAAAAAGAAGGATGACTGCATGCTTCAGCAAAGTATTTTATTAAAGAAGCTTCTTATGGTTGTATGAAAACTTCTATGTTTCAAAAGAACTATTAAGAATTTTTATTCATAATTCTACGGTTATTTCGTACAGTCATGCAATTTTTTTTGAAAATTAGTGAAAATCCTCTGAAAGATCCCTACCTGTACTAGAATATTTAATACTGAATCCATATCAATAATAATTTAAACTCTATTCATTACTTATTCTGAAATCAAAAAGTTATAGCAAAGAACATTTTAACCAGAAGAAGAAATTAACCGGAAGTAAGTTAAAATTCTTAGAGAATCCCTCTACTGCCTCAGAATCTTGATGCTGGATTCACAGTTATTATCTAAGCTCTATAGCGAATCTGGAAAGATATATATTTTGAGAAAAATGTGAAGATGAATTGGGAAAGGAATCGGAAGTGGAAATTCTTAGTGAGTTATACTTTCTACTCCAGAATATGATGCTGAATCCATATCCGTTATCATTTAAGCTCTATTTATATTCAACATAGAAAAATATAAGTTTCAAGGAAAAATTAAATTTTTGAACCCGAAATGGAAAAAGAACTGGAAGTATACATCCTTAGTAAACCTTCTATCTTCTTTAAAATTCGATGCTGAATTTATATCAATCATCATCTAAGAGCTATCAGAGAAATAGATGCCATTACATTCTGATATAAGTGCTATCTGAGAAATATATGCCACTATTCTGATCTAATGGCTATCTGAGAAATAGCTATCACTATATTCTGATCTAAGCGCTATCTGAAAAATAGATGCACTATATTGTGATTTAAGCTCTATCTGAGAAGAATATGCTATTATATTCTGATATAAACTCTATCTGAGAAATAGATGCCACTATATTCTGAGAAATTGAAGCCAAGCTTATAGGAAAAGCACGATGCTTGCCCTATAAATGATATTGCTCGTATGGAAAGTAAAAATAGTCTACAAATTTAAAGGATAAACGGTTGTACATTGCAACTGTTATTTCCACAAAAACACAATATATTACCGTATATCTTAGAATATTCAAAAGAAAGAAAATATGTAAATTTGTGTAACTTTTTACTACATTTGGAAAAAGAACTTCCTGCAAGATAAATAGATCTCTCCCCCCCCTCCCCCCCTACCGAATGTTTGAGTTAAAGTAATCGCAATTTAGTTTACTCAATGAAAGAAGAAATGTAAAAGAAAACACATGCTCTTCAGCCAGCAGCGAAATTGTCTAAGTGCGGCAAAAAGAATTAGTTATTGTTTGCTGCAAAAACATTTCTAACTCTCGACAGCAGAAAACATGGAACGCTTTTACTATTGCATCAGCGTTATCGGAATGTTGTAAATAAATGCATTTTCTGTAACAGAACATAAGTCCTAATTTAAAAATACGTTTATGTATTTGGAATAAGTTGAAAAATGCAAGTAAAGATTAAAGCTTAACAGCAAACATAACAATATACTAAAGTAAGCATAACAATATACTAAAATAAACATAACAGTGTTATATTCACTATTTGTGAGTACTATTTGAAAATGAAAGCAAATGGTTCCATGGTAAAATCACCCATTATTATAAGCTGGAGTTATCAGAAAATATATATTCTTTTTCATCCATCGATGAATTTCGTAAAAAATATTTTTCTAAAAACTTATTAAATTACTAGAAAATTATTGAATTATAGGAGAATCTAATGGTGTCATAAACAAAAATATTACTATTTGTAAACGCAAAGTTGCTGAAATATAATGGAATACACTCAAACCTGTTTTTGTGCGATTTTTATTTGTGCGATTTTATTTGTGCGATTTTAGTTGTGCGGTATATGAAAATTTTAATCAATTTGGAACATAATTGACGAAGTTATCAATAAAAAAAATTAGTAGGTTTGATCGGCCATTTAGTTTTTTCCATGTTTTATATGTATTTCATCACATTACATAAGAATTGCGTCAGCCAATTACATTACATATGTGTTGAATTCTATAATCGCATAATTTAATTGTTGAACGCACAAGAATTTCCATGTAAATAAGTAAAATGTGCAATAGCATATTGCGATGGAATTCTTGCATAGCAAAGCAAAAATGCGTTGATCGCAAATAAACATTGAAGGACATTTGCATCGTGTTAGTTCGGGTTTTCCTGAAACGGACTGTGTGTCTCGTTAGGTCGCTGAGTTGGTTTTTTACTAATGAGTTGGCTACTAGTCTCATGCTCTGTTTTGTTTGTTTTAACGAGTAGGTAGAAGAAGTTTACTTGAAGGGAGCAAAGAGTTGCTTTCTTTTATTCGTCTCTGATCTGCGCAAGTGACAAGTCGGCTATATAAAGTGATTTAATAAAAAATAATATTATGTGTGTTTTAATTTTTAAATCTAATATTAACTGACGTCCTTCAAAGTGCTTTCACATTCCTATTGTCAGACTGCGAAGGATAATCGTTATACGTTTTGAAAATTTTGTATGTGTAAAATAAGTACATATGTAAATAAAATATTTAAAAATGTTCACATGTGTATTTTCTAAATCAGATTCCAAAAGGTTTGGCGAGATTCCAAGTAGCTGCCAAGCCTCGTGTCTTTATTTCGTTTAAAAAAGCAATTCCTAGTTATTTCGTAAGGTTTTGAGTTATTTTCTACGCGAGACTTTTTTTATGCGGTTCCTATCCACCGCATAAAAAAATACTTTTTAATTGTGTTGCGAAAACTATTTTTTATAGCTACTCGTGAAGATTTGTGCGATTTTTTTTATGCGTTTTCTTTTATACGGTTTCTATCCATCGCACAAAAACAGGTTTGAGTGTACATAATAAAATTGTCAGTGATTTTGTGTCACTTTATTCATTCAATTATTAAACTGGATCACTGCGAAATTGAACGATATTTATTAAAATCCTAAAAGTCTGTAAATAGAGTAATGCATTAATCATCTTCATCTAAGTAATAATATTAACTAGCAGTGCTCGTTCTTCCCACGGAATATACAATATAAATAAAATTAGAGTTCACAATGATATCCAAATTTCTATAGTATTACAAATGACATTGTTATTATTCAAAACGTTCTATTAAAATATTTAATTTAATTCTCCTAACAATAAGTGTAATAATCTCTCTGTTCTCGCTATACAAAATTATCTGCACAGGCAGATCTGAAGAATAAAGCATCCATGTCACATTTGTAAATAGATTTACAAAAAATATGAAATTTATTTAATATATACCAAATTGAAAGCGCTATTAAATTAAATCAATATATGTCGAAACGAGAGCTCTAAAATGTCATTGGAATATATTCCCGTACCATTTTTATTCTGTTTCAACAATTGACTAAACTCAATATATGTGCTTGAAAAATATTCACCAAAATATAACAGATGACTTACGAAATTGAAATATCAATAATCTCTAACCTTTCAAAGATAAAGACGTAATTGACATAATCCAGTAAAAACTGTTATTTCGATAAAAATTATTTTTTATATATATTTCTTAATTATTTCCGTCGGAAAACATTTAATAAAAATCGTCTGCTGTATAAATTCATTGAGTTTAATTCCTTTACTTGACAATATGATATAATTTTCTTTTCGCAAATAAATTTGTGAAAAAAATATCATCTGCATAAAGCTATCTCTATTGGAGGTTCGATTTTTAATATCGGCAACTTCTGGTCCTAGAAACTTGAAACATGGATTAAAGTGGAGCTATTCCAAATCTACCCCGAATTTTTCATGAATTTCTGTACAGCAGTTTTCCCGTGATGATGATACAAACGCAGATACATACAAATATACATACAGACAGATTTTCAATTTTATTTATATAGAGCACTAACAGTATACCAATTCTTCTTACGGAATATATATATAAGAAAACTTAAAATTCACAATTATGCGCAAATTCTTATAGTATTCTAACCGGCATTGTTATTCAAAACACTCTATGAAAATATTCAATTTAATTATTTTAGAAATAAATATAAGAATTTCTGTTCTGTTTATACAAAACATTCTCTTCACAGGCAGATTTGAAGAATAGACCATCGAGATTAGAGCCCAGGAGGTGAAGTGGATAGCGTCTTCGGCTGCTGTTTAATGGGCTCGGATTCGAATCCCGAGTAAGGCATGGATGTTTATTGAGGCAAGTCAGTCTTCCGCCTTCTGAGTCCTCGTCTAAATGTGAAGCTGCACCCCCTTCGACCGTCGTCAGTGATGCTTGTTTGTAATAAACTGTGTTTTCTTGTCTTGTGTGCCTTTCATCGTTCTTTCCTGCGTCACTGGTCCTGTATCGGCTGTACCGAAACAGGAGGTCATTAGAAACAACAACAACATAACAAGAGATCCCGATCTCGTTCGTAAACAAATCTACAAAAAAATGAAAGGGAATCAATATATGCCAAAATGAAAACGCTAAAATTGCATTAGAAGATATATGCGTACTACTTATATTCTCGTAGATTAGAAGATACAGCATTATAGTAAGAGATTTAGTTGTTTATTAGAAGATATACCAGTACTACTTTTTTTAATACAGTGCGTAAAATGTACCCATACTGCAATATATGAGTCTGCAAAATCTTTGCCAAAATAACACAGATGACGTAAGAAACTAAAAATATCATTAATCTCTGTAATCTTAGTTCGTAACTGAAAGTCGTAATTGATATAAACCAATCAATATGCAATTACTATAAAATTTATTTCATTATTTTATACACATTTCCTTATAGTTTAAAGCGGAAAAAATTTAATAATAAGAAATAAAGATCAATCATGCTTAATGCATTCATTGTGAAACACTTTCCAACTTCAATGCAATTTTATTTAATAGTGTCTAAAATGCAATACATTCCTCGGTAATATTTTAAAACTTATCACAATACTACATAAATCTATTATATTTGAAAACTTAAACATTCATCGAAAAAAATGAACTTCATTCAAATGACGGCATTGAAATATAAACTGCCTGGTTTATACATCTCTAAAATGCGATATATTCCTCGGTAGGAATTTTAGACTTATCATAATACTACGATAATTTATTATATTTGAAAACTTCATCGAAAACAACTGAAATTCTATTCAAATGACGTCATAGAAAAAATAACACGCCTGGCTCTCTCTGTAAAAGCAGCATCTCACTCATAAATAATTTCCCATTCATGTCATTCATCACAATACTATAATAATTTATTTTATTTAAAAATTAAGACCATGGAGCTACAAGTAATTAAACTCTATGCTTAAAACATCATCGAAGAAAATCGTCCTTCTCTTTGTAAAATCAATGAATATTTCATTCATATCAGCTATGCACACTCCATGAGCTAAATAATTTTGTGTTGAAGAAATACAGCAATTCTAATACAACTTATTCTACATATTTTGCTGTTTACATTTTACATAAGTGAAAAATAGGCTTCGTTGTAGAAATAATCAAATTTGGATGATGATTTAAACTCAAATATATTGCAATTGCGTTGTTTCAGTATGTAGATGCACAGAATTTAAGCAAAAATTAAGTGGTTTTAGGACGGATACAACACTCAATATGAATTAAAAAGAACTTTAAAAATCACGATTTTGAGACAAGATGGATGCCATATATCATTTTGAAGTGGGTCACGTGATCTTTTCATATCATGGCTACGTGATCGCTTCATATAAGAGGTGTAATTATTATTTTAATTTTTATTTAAATAGCTACTCTGAATATATTTCGCTGAATGTTTTTTTTATATATTTTATGGAATAATTTGAATATTACCTAAAATTTTCGAAGCAGTTTGTGAATTTTAAATCCGCTTAAAAAATGTTTGAAAAATTAGGTCCCATAGGGATCAATGTATTTCATTTTTTTCAACCCGGTTTCAATCCAAAACTTATTGGGTGATAGCATTCATTTATATTTCCTTAGGTCCTACAGACCCTCTGAACAACATAATAGAATTTTATTTTGATTAAGTCATTTTTACGGCATTTATCGTGCTAACGGACAGACAGACATACAGACAGAATGAACAAAGTCATAAACACTTTTTAACTTTGTTGTAAAGAGTTAAAAACCGTCTGCCGGATAAACACATTGGTTTTAATAATTATAAGCGACATGATATAATATTCTTCAAATAAATTTATTGAAAATATATTCCCAGCTAAATGCTAAGGAAGGCTTAGATGTTTTTGCGTTTTCCATTGCTATCTCGAAAACTTCTGGTTCTACAAACCCCAAAATTTGTGAATTTTAAGTAGCGTTACTCCAAGGCTACCCCGAAAATTTCATAAAATTCGTGCAGCCGTTCTCCTGTGATGAGGATACACATAGTTGAAACGTGTTTATTATATTGTTCATTCTGTCTGTCTGTCTGTCCGTTCGACCAATAACTGCATAAAAATGATCTTATCAAAATGAAATTATATTATGTCATTGAGACTGTCTGGGAATTTAAATGAATAATATCACCCAATTAAGTTTTGAATAGAACCTGGATTGAAAAAGTGAAATACATTAAATCCTATAAGACCTAATTATCTAAACATATTTAAGCGAAGTTAAAATTCACAAACTTCGAAAATTGTAGGAAATATATACCATAAAATTATACCATAAAATATATAAAAATTCTAAATAAAATATGTTAGGTAGCTTTATAAATAAAAATTAAAATAACATTTACACCTATATTATATGAAGAAATTACGTTATATACTTCAAAATAAAATTTGGCATTCATATTTTTTCCCAGTGTACTAATCGTGATTTTTGAAGTTCTTAAATTTATATTGAGTCTTGCAGCCGTCCTAAAACCGATTTAATTTTGTGTATTTCATGTGCATCTATATTCTGCGCCAACGCAAATACAATATTGTTGGGTTTAAATTATCATGAAACTTTGATTATTTCTACAACGAAACCTAATTTTACTGGATGCAGAATGTAAATAAGGGATTGCAAGATGAGTTGTAGAAGAATTGCTGATTTTTTCACGCAAAATTATTTAGCTGTGGAGTCTGAAATAAAAGTGATATGAATGAAACATTCATTGCTTCTACATAGAGAGCCAGATGATTTATATTTCGATGACGTCATTTGAATAAAGTAAAATTTATTTCGATGTAGTTTTAAGTTTTCAAATATAATAAATTACTGTAGAACTGTGATAATTTAAAATATATCTCATTCAATGTATCTTATTTTAGAGATGTTTAAATGAAAATTCATTTTAGTTGGAAAGTGTTTCATAATCAACGCTTCATACATGATTGATATTTCTTGCTTTATCATTGGAATTGATTAAAGTAGAAATTGAGACGATGCTATTTACCAAATGCATTAGTATATCACTTGTTTGAAAATATCGCATTTGACTCTTAGTAGAAATATTATACGATGTTCTTTATTTTGTAGAGTATATTAACCAAAACTATGAAAGATGGCTAGCATACATAATATTGAGATACTGTAAAGCATCTTTAGTTTTTAAAAAACAATTTTTAGAAACACCAAAGTGTCCACTTCAGAGACACGAGCGCTTGCAATATTGCAATATCGTCCCAGTAGCTGAACGGTAGAGCGTCAGTTTACCAGTTCGGAGATCCAGGGTTCGATTCTCAGTGTGACTCTTTACATTGGCGCCCGAACAATCCGGCCCTGTTGGTTAGTGCAAAGATGTTGGAGGTCTGAAAATATACCTAATACGGATTTAGTGAACTCTGGAAGATTAAGCGCCGATTTCAAAATTAAGTGGATAACGACCACTCAGGATACTAACCTGGGACAAAATAGTAGTAGTAGATGGCTAACCTGAGATAAAAATAGCAGGAGGTGGTCAATCAGATTTTCAGTTTGTCGTCAATCTGACATTAGTAGGTGGAGAATGCAGAGTCCACTTCTCCGATAAGAGCTTATAAATTTGTCCCAATAGCTCAACGGTAGAGCGTCGGCTGGTCATTTCGGAGAAATGGTGTATATTTTGGAAAACAATGCACTATAAATGCATGGTTGATACTATAAGTGTGCAAATATTCATTCTTATAGTCACCGAGGGGTTTCTGTAGGGTCTGAAAAGACAACACTAAGTTAGACAATTATAATATACGTATGTCCTCTGTTCAATTTTCTGTGAAAGTAAAAATGATATTGAAATTTCAGCAACTCCTTTCTGAATTAAAAAAAGAGGAGAAGGCTAGAAAAAACTGCACAGCAAAGAAGCTGAATGTTTGGATAGAAGAAAACTCAATTTAGTTACTCAATAAAGGGAGAAACATTAAAGTGAAGAGCAAATTTCCCCATCCGTCGTCAGCGAGAATGTCTGAATAAAGAAAGATATTTTTGCTGCTAGTAAAAAATTATTTCTTGCTTAAGAGCGCATAAAACATAAAATATTTTTGGTTTTGCATCAATGTTTCCGGCATCCTGTAAGTAGATATACTTTCTGAAAGATTAGAAATTCAGACAAACAATTTTTACGTTTTAAAAACATTTTGAAATGATAGGAATTTGTGAAGTATATTTTGAGAATTTTAACATGAACAATAGAATCCAGTGGATCCTATACGCATCGAAGTCGTAAAATATATTCGTTATAATCGACATTCGCAATAATCGATAACAATTTCAGATATAATATAAACATTAAAAATGATTAATCTGACAACATATTATAAAACAAAAATATATTTTACTAAGTTTGAAATGTGTTGTTCTTTTAATTAAGTTGAAAACAATCTGTAACTTCCTTTGAAGACTTGATTTTGCAACACATTTGCATTAGCACTTTTTCTAGTATTGTATCTAAGTTGTCACTGCAGTTAACATTGTAAGCGGCTAAAAAGTTCCTCAAATGTTGAATTCTTTTTCATTATTTTTGTATTATCCTCCCTCTTTTTAAATATATTTTAATTGTTTCTTATTTGGATTCATTAGATGTATTAACAGCAACTATAGCAATAATGGCATTATCGGCCTCATGTACTTTTGTGTTAAAAGAATCATTGCATGTGGCAGATGAGTTATAAGTAAGATATTCTGGCAAAACTCCATTTTCTCGTAACCAATTGCATATTGAACTATCTTCATATATAAGATCGGAAATGAAGTTTTGTTAGGTTTCTCTTAAAATCAAGCATGCTTTAGCTGTTTTACTGAGTTTGAAAGATGAGCATTATGCTAGGCATCATGTAATCATCCAACAACCTGTATGTTATTTACATGTATATAGGCTATCTCAATGTATCTAGGGATGTGTGTAAGCTATTTCAACGAATCTTGTGATGTGTTTAGGCCAACTTCATGTATCTGGGGATTTGTTCAGGCTCTACGTATATGGGGATTACTCTTTGTTATAAAATATTTGATGGTCCTTAGATTTTACTCCAAGCAGTTCCATGAATATACTTTTCCTTTTTACCTCCCCAATTCTAAAATCTTTCCAAAATCCGATGCACAGAAATTTAATTACTCACGATAAGCGATACATATAACTTTATAAAAGTATTGCAGATCTGAGGTGACAGAAAGAACCGCAATAAATGAAACTTCGCTACATCCTAGCTCTCTGAGCCAACGTCTCTACCGTGCTGAAAACACCGGTTCTCGTTAGATCACCGAAGTCAAGCAGCATCGGGCGCGGTTAATACTTGGGTGGGTGACCACCTGGGAACACCGCGTGATGTTGGCACATTTCGCGCGGGGTAGCCCGGTGGTTTGCGCGCTGGATTTGCACGCTGCCACAACTGCCGCCGTGTTCATGCGGAGTACGATCACTTTAAACATGTGGGTCCGTAAGTCCTTCCGATAGGTTGGTGGTAGGGGAAGGAGGGTACGGTCTCTGTGGATGTTGCCCCCACTGGGTTACGGTCTAAATTGAATGGCACTTCCCAAACAGTTACCTTACACCTTTCTGGTAGGCCGGACGGTCTGGGTGTCAACAACAACAACACCCCAGCTCGCTATAAATTGGCAGGCTCCACTGTAGTATAAATCGCCATTTTTTAAAATAAATCATTTTCGGTCAAAACTGATAATATCCTGAGAAATGTGGAATCTAGTGTTTTAGGATACCTCAGGACAGTTACTTTAAATACTTTATAATATCGCTATTCTTTTGATGTCTTTCTTAAGAGATAGAAAACCAAATTCATATAGTGACATTTTTTCAAAATTACCAGCGGACGGCTATGAAGTTAACTAATCATATGGCCCACCCTCCACGATATTGAAATAAAGAGCTTGGTTTTCAATACGCATCCAACCTCGTAGAAAATTTCAATTAAGAGATCAAAATAAAAAATTCCCATTTATAGTTGCTGATATATACTTTCCATTATTGCACTACGTGTTTATTTGTTGTTCTATACATATAAACCATATATGACTGTATATACTAAAATAACTTCGTTAGAAGCATTATACGGCACACTGCTTTTACCAATTGTTTGCTGCTTTTGACGAAGTTCTTTTAGTGTATTGATTTAGAAGCAGTTTAAGCTGTACGTAATACATACAGGATGATTAAAAAAAGATGGGCCGAACTTTACGAGGTGGTAGAACACACCAAATCAAGCATTTCTCGCAATAGTTTACGGGGTCGGAAATGAAACGTAAAGGCGTTACAGGGCGGTTACTGGGTTGGGAAGCGGCCGTTCCGCGAACTTAAAAGAATCATTCTGGTTGAAGAAGCGAACCACATATGCAAATTTCATCTGGGGAAGAAGATAAACCCTTATGCAAATTTTCGTAACAACATATATACGGCCTTATCAGTTTGCTACAGTTATTCGCAGCTCCAATTTTTGAGACGATGTTGGAATTTACAAATAGGGAATAATCCAATATGCATTTCATCTATGGATCATCTTTTTGTGGGGATATCTCAAGAGTCTCGTCCATAACACTCCCCTTGAATCTGAAGAGGAACTCGTCGCCAGAATTTCGGCCGCTGCTACCGAAGAGCGCGACATGCCTGATCTGTTCCAGTAGAGTTCGACAATCCTTCCACCGCCGCTGTGAGACCTGCGTTCCTGTTAGCGGTAGCTCCTTTGAGCCATTACTGTAATTATTGTTTATTAAATATTATTTTATAACTTCTAAGTCATTCTTGCGTTTTCGCCTCACCTCGTCGGCTTCAGCATTAAGCGCCTACTGGCGCATTTACATTCCATATCCGACCAGGTAAACTATGACGAAACATGGTTGGTTTGGTGTGCACTACCAACTCATAAAGTTTGCTCCATCTTCTTTTAACCACCCTGTATATGATTGACAGCATTAAATAAAAATCCTTCCTTAAAATGTTCCTTTTTAGCACTTTACAACAAAGTTGAAAAGTGTTTACGACTTTTTAACACTTTACAACAAAGTTGAAAAGTATTTATGACTTTGTTCATTCTGTCTGTCTGTCTCTCCGTTAACACAATAACTGCCGTAAAAATGACATGTAAAAATGACTAACCGTCTGAGCAACATACAAAATGAAATTCTAGTATGTTGCTCAGACGGTTTGTGGGACCTATGGGAATATAAATAAATAATACCACCCAATTAGTTTTGGATTGAACCCGGGTTGAAAAAATGAAATACATTGAACCCTATGAGACCTCATTTTTTAAACATTTTTAAAGCGGATTTAAAATTCACCAATTGCTTCGAAAATTTTAGGAAATAATCAAATTATCCCATAAAATATATGAAGAAATTTCAGCAAAATATATTCAGTAACTCTTTTAAATAAAAATTAAAATAATAATTGCACCTCTTATATGAAGCGATCACGTAACCATTATATGAAGAGATCACGTGCCCCAGTTCAAAATAAAATATGGCATACATCTTGTGTCAAAATCGTGATTTTTAAAGTTCTTTTTAATTCAATTGAGTGTTGTATACAGGCTATAACCGCTTTATTTTTGCTTAAATTTTGTGCATCTACATACTGAAACAACGCAATTACAATATATTTGAGTTTAAATGATCATCCAAATTTGATTATTTCCACAACGAAGCCTATTTTTCACTTATGGAAAATGTAAACAGAAAAATATGTAGAATGAGTTGTATAGGAATTGCTGCATTTCTTTAACGCAAAATGATTTTGCTCATGGAGTACTGATATGAATGAAATATTCATTGATTTTACAGAGAGAAGGCCGATTTTTTTTGTTGAAATTTTAAGTATAGAGTTTAATTACTTGTACCACCATGGTCTTAAGATTTAAATAAAATAAATTATATTATAGTATCGTGATGAATGAAATAAATGGGAAAATACTTATGAATGAAATGCTGCGTTTATAGAGAGAGCCAGGCGTGTTATATTTCGATGGCGTCATTTGAATAAATTTCAGTTGTTTTCGATGCAGTTTTCAAATATAATAAATTATCGTAGTATTATGATAATTCTAAAATTATTACCGAGGAATGTATCGCATTTTAGAGATGTTTAAACCAGGCAATTTGTATTTCTATGCCCTTATTTGAATGAAGTTCATGTATTTCGATGAAGGTTTAAGTTTTCAAATATAATAAATTAATGTATTATTGTGATAAGTTTTAAAATATTACCGTGGAATGTATTGCATTTTAGACATGTTTAAATAAAATTGCATTGAAGTTGGAAAGTGTTTCATAATCAATGCTTTATACATGATTGAACTTTCTTGTTTTCATCTACTCGCAGTGCTGTTGCTGAAAATTTCTTGCTGATTAATAATTTTTATTATTGCACTACCACCTAAAACGTAATTTGTACTTTTTGCTAACAGCATGCAAATAGTAAATAAAACTTTTAGATTTCAGAAAGCTAAGCCTTAATTCAGTAAGATGCCTTCAGAGCCTTAATTCAGTAAGATGACAGTATTTGTAGTTTGGGATAATCGCACCAAATTTTCTTCAAAAGCCAACATTCGTTCTTGATGTATTGCGTCCACAGTCTGATTAACACTTATACATCATCTCCAAAATGTTCGATTCCTGTCTGCAGATACTCGAACGTGTAAATCCTGTAAAAACATGTATTCGAATGTTCGACTTCATCACAATACTTTCCTTATATATAAAAAAACATATGTATGGAAAGTATAATAACACCCATACAAGTCCGTGCAAAACTTGCATAGAAACATTTTAAAAGTCATTTCCGTTTAAAATGATCAGTAATAAATAAATAGTAATATTATACATATTATTAATAATTGTGGTATCAACACAGCTCATAAAATGGCTTTATTGTTTTAAAAAATTTATGGTAGCCATCAAATATTGAAAATGAGACTTTGTCTTCAACATTATATGAATAGCTTGCAACTTGAAATGTTTTGATTCATTAGTGTGCTTAGTATCCTGTACGTATATGTTTTAAGATAGTTGTGGGATTTTCAAGATGCTTAAATTTTTACATTGTCTAGTTTTAAATTTAAGTACACACATCCTCATTCAACCTTGGAAGTACATTTTCAAAGTATCAGAACTTTTAGAAATATTCTGTCAGAATATTTTCCGCCAGAAAATGGAACATCATCTAAAACTCAAGATGCTAGTGTTTAATACGTGTGAAGGCAGATGTTTAAAACTATCTTCGCTCCTTTGCCATGGCCGAGAACAACCTTTCAAGTAATATGTAGATGCAAGATAAAAATGTAGAACATAAGGAAGTTTTAAGAGAAAAGTTTACGCGGTAAATACATGAAGATGCGGATATGAAGATAACTTCACAAACATTTATGGATACGCTATATGTGTTTCAGAGAAGTGTTTTACACATAAAACCTTCGCACAGACGTCTAAGTGTGCCACGAATATTTGACCAATAAAGTAGCAAGAAGAAATATATATATATATATATATATATATATATATATATATATATATATATTTGGAAAAATTCATTAAGAATGACATACCGTGTATAAGACGGAAAACAATTTATGTAACCCTTTACCTATTTTTTTGTTCAAGTAAAGTAGTTACATAAATATTTTTTTTCTTATCTCAAACAATACAAATCAAGGTTTCTCTTTATATTCAAATCATGTAAGTTATATATGCTTATAAAACTGTTATATGATATACAATATTTTCATGTTTTAGAAAATGGTAAAGCATTAACTGTACATTACGACCGATATAAATTTATATATATTTATGCGGAAGCATATTGCAGTATGTGGAAGCATATTGCAGTATGAGGAAGCTTGTTACGATATAGTCAGAGATTTGGAACCTAAAGTCTACTCTACACCTTACTATATACCAATATATATTTTATCTACAGTAGCTCATGTTGAGATCATGATCATTTTTCTTGGGCAGTTATGGATGATTCTGTAAGATAATTGAGATAACCAAAGCTAAGGACAAACGCAGGGAACAAAAAAATACGAAATTTTGTTTTAAATATGATAAAAGCTCAAAAACCTTCTTCAAGATATACCTCCTGAGTAGATCGTTGACTAGGGGGTGCACTACCTCAGCCTACCTTAGCACTCCTTCGTCAGCAACTGACGCCTGTAGGACATTTCCAATCGATTTACGAGTTAATCGAATCGATTCCAACTTTGAACTCGGTCATTTCCTCTAATGCAGACACGAGGATCACCTTCAGCACACTTTCAGGATTCGAGGTCCTTAAATGACATAAGTTCTGCTCCCATGTATAACATTGCTACTACAATTAAAACAAATTCTGGTAGTAAACAAAATTTTAGAATTTTAGAATTTGAACGAAATTATGCAACAAAGGTTTTCAAATTATTAGAACTGTTGCAGTGTGATGAAAAATTTAGAAAAATGTACACTTCAATTTCAATAAAGTTCTTTTCTATATTAATTATATTGCATTTTAATAGATTACTTATCCAATAAGAAAATATTATTAGAAAATTGTGTTTTTGCCAAAACTATCGAATTCAAAATTTTGACGAAAAAAAAAACCGTTTCAAGCTTATTTTATTAATTTGTGATTTTTAAGTTTTTGTTTTGGATTTGAATTTTTAATAAAACCTCAAAATTTGAAAAAAACAACGAAGCATGAAATATTTGTGTAAATAATAATTTGTGTAAGTAATAAAGTGTCTGGTTTGGATGGAAATAAAATTATTACATTTCTTACCACAATTTTACTATGATATAATTTCAAAGGACATATTAAGTTACATAAATATTTAATCAATTTCCTTTTCCTTCCCTTTAAGCAAATTATTTTCTATTTAAATTTGCAACTTAAGATAGTTAAGCTATATTTATTAAGATACATGTAATAAGATAAATTTTTAATTTATAAAAATAAATTCAAAGCCAGATAATTATTAGGCGTCATTGATTCACATTCTGTCAGTGAAAAATAAATGATTTACGAAATACCTGCCTTCTTTTGCGATAGAAGTTTTTGCTTTCTAACCAAACTTAGTTTTTCCGCATTATGTGTGCGAAATGTAAATTGGTTAATCGCATTCTTATTACGTTTCGGCAAGTGGGGTTATAAAGAAATTCATTTTGTAAGTAGAATTTATATCTATGCATAGTATGTGAAGCAAAATTTCTTGATGTGTAATCACGTTGTTTTATTTAAAATCTATATTCAAAAATATTCAATTCAAGCACTCGTTATACTCTGCTGGCATTTGTGGTACAAAATTGAAAATTTAAATAAAAAAATGTCAATAATTTCTACGAATACGAAATTTTATTTAAATTCATTATTAACACAACTGACTATATATATATATATATATATATATATATATATATATATATATATATATATATATATCATACCAGAAAAGTATAAAAATGAAAGAAAGCAATATATCAAAGAATGGCTGGGGGGGGTTGTGACCCCCACTCCCCGGTTAAGCCAGCTTTGCGTCTAGACAACACTCCTGGAAGCCGATATATTGCACAAATATGAATACCGAAGTATCAAAAAAAATTTTTAAAAAGGATTTTAAAAAGGAGGTTACAAAACCTGAAAGTGTGGAGTACCCAGAAGACTCGTATTTTAAAACTGTACTATTAGTTTAACTCTCACAAAACCAAAGTCAATAAGAAACAAACATATAGACTTTAATTACCAAAGTAGATACTGTACCATAACCCAGATGTACTATTCACCATGACGAATCCAGCATCAATCCATCTGTTTGTTATTATCTATCTCATCTAAGAGTGTACTCATTCATAACCTGTGTAAAGATAGCTCAGACTCTCTAACGTAATCAACACGCGGGAGGTTCGGCATCCAAATATATGTGATAGCTATCAGTTACGGTTATACCATAAAATTTGCATATAATGTTACACAGGAAACGCTTCGGAAAACCCTGTGCAATAGCACCATGGAGGAAGTTAATATCGTTATCGTAACGATCATTAACATTACAGTTGATTCTTTTGCTTCGCAAAAGATGGTTCAAAATTATGTTTCTGTACACATTCTTATGTAAGCATGAATACCAAGGAACAATGAAATTTATATCAAATTTAAAATCTCTACGTTTATCGTAGAGACGAAATCCAGTTGATCCATCAGGAAGTTTGTACAAAGACAAATCAAGAAAATTAAGACTTTCATCAGGGTTGTATGGTGTTTCGGTTAAAGTTAAACATTTTGGATAAAATCCAAAATCCAATAAAAAATATTTTTCTTTACAGGCAAAAAGGATATCGTCAACGTAACGTATGAACAGCAATTCGTTTAAAATGTGTGTGCCCTCTTCATATTTGTTGAGGTAAATGTCGGCGAGAATGGAGGAACACCCACCTCCCATGAATTTTTTAACATGCATTCTTTTATACATATATATATATATATATATATATATATATATATATTTATATATATATATATATGTATATATATATATATATATATATATATATATATATATATATATATATATATATATATGTATATATATATATGTATATATATATATATATATATATATATATATGTATATATAAACAATATTGCTTGTCGAAAATCAGTATTTGGTGAAACCACCACATGCAAGCAATATGATGCAATACGTGCATCTCTGATCATCGGATTAAATAGATTTTGAACCTGAGGAAGAGCATTCCAGGTTGTTTCTATCCGAACCCAAAGTTCAGCTGTATTAGCTACGGGACAAGCGTCAAGAGCGAGACGCCGACCGCCGAAATCCCAGACATGTTCAATAGGCAGCTATGAACAGACTATGGAAGAAGCTATATCTGTTGTGCTGAAAAGAAGTCTTGAACATTTCTATAACACGTGGACGGGTATTGTCCTGTTGAAATATTACTCCAGGAATGCGTTAAAAGACAGTCACGCCTCCCGGCTACTCTGACGTACCAGTTGCTGTTGAGATTGCCCATAATTCTTAGCAGCTACGAACGTCCAAGATATATAATGGGACTTCAGATCACAACGCTTGGCGTCCGTCCAGTATGAAGTTGGATAACGCACTTCGGAAGCTGGAGTTCACTGCTATCGCGGCTAACGTGGATGCGGCCATCACTGTACCCCAAATTAAAAAGGGATTCACCGGAAAAAGACGACTTGTTGCTAATCGGTACGCCAGAAGTTAGCCTTATAAAAGTTAACCTGGAACTAACAGATATTTGACATCGTAGTTCAGGGGTTATGTTCTTTAAAGTTTCAGGGGCTATACCTTTTAACGTTGTTTATGCGTATTAAATGAAACGTAAGAATAATCTGTTAAAAGAATATTTGAAAAGTATATGAATCTATTGTATGAACTTTTGTAATGTTTGTCTTTTTTAATTTTCCTTTATAGATAGTATAATGTATAGGGAACTATTGTGACGGAGTCGAAAATTCGAACTCCATTTTTTGACGAACAGCACGCTTCAAGCATCCCTAAACTCGAATTGGTCGTTTTTGATGTGTCTGTGTGTATGTATATATGTGTGTGTGTCGGTATGGCTCTGGAGACAATTTCTCACGAACGGATGGAGGGTTTTGATTGAAATTCGGTTCAACAATTACAATCAGTGAATACTAGAAACCTATTGATTTTAAACGCAATCGAATATTCGAAAGACCCTAGCAGTTTCGAATGAATTTTTGAAAAAATCATCTAAAAAATCGTAACCTTCAACAATCTTACATAAATAACCATCACTTATGTAATTTTTTTAGTGAATAATTGACACAAATTTCAGAACGCTGACATGAACAGTTTTCGAGATATTACATGCCTTTTAAATAATTAAAAAATAACATAATATAAAAAAGTAATAACTATTGTAAAACACGTTCAGTTTTTATGTCATATTATGCGTTTAATTTGTTAACATCATTCTCGTTGATCTAGTTCGTTCCATTCACAAAATAATATACTTTATGTAATAGTTTTATATTTTGACGCCTAACAATTTACCAACAGCCATTTATATATAAAAATGCTCTTTTTTCTTTTTATATGCAACGTTTGGGGATAAATTTGGCGAGTTTGGCGAACTCGTGTAGCGGTATTTTGCCTAGATTGACTAAAATATAGTTAAATAATTTTACTTGTAACGTGCATTTCAACATTGTGCCGTAAATCTTATACATCTTTTTTTCCTCTAAAAAAGTACTATATAGGGAAGTACATGTAGGGAAGTAGGTATTATATAAGGCATTGCATTATATAGGGACAGTAATGTGTTGGCCAAATTAAATATTTGAATTAAAAGAAGTTAGAAAAAACAATGTGTAAAGTATAATTTTACGGATATATTACTATTACGTATAAACAAATAAATAGTAACACGATTGTTTAAAGTTACAAATATTAGCAAAACTTTTGGTGTTAATATATATTTTTGGATTAACAAATGACAGCAAATACTTAATAAATAATATAAACAAAGAACTAAATTTTTCATCCAATAAAACCATCATTGAATTTGTCCCTTTACATTATAATACTATTTTTACCATCTTCATTTATTAGACCGTATACTTTCGTTTTAATTCTGAGTAAACATGAATATATTGCAATAGATGATCTCTATGCTTAAATTATGATAATCTAATAAAAGAAAGAACACAATCTTTTTATCTATTATGAATAAAACTAAAACGAGTTAGATATAATGAGTTATATGTTCACTTTCTTGTAACACACAAAATAAATAATTTCTTCATAAATTTTCTTAAGTAAAATTTTAATCTTCGGACCAAATCTTTTGTTTTGTGTTAAGTGAGTAGAATTTTAATGGAATAACTAATTATGTTCTTAATACATTTTCGTAAGTGAATAAAAATGTCTGTTTCTTATATGTTTAAGAAAATTTATACTTTTGGGTAGAAAATGAGAGGAAATTATATATTATGAAATCACGGCGTCAAGGATACTGTAACATGGTGTTCTATTTGTATTACTGAACTTTGTTTTACTTTTTCTTACTCAAGGCCTTGTTTTATGTTTCATTTTTGATAAGTAAAATAATAAAATTCCATGCTATGTTGGGTTAAGCCATTAAACACAAATAACTTCATGTTCTTAATTCGTTTATTAATACGTTGAAGACGTTTAAAAATGAGGTAAATCATCGAATAAAATTATTTAAAAAAAAAGCAAATTACTTAATGCGTTAAATAAACACTCATTTTAGATGCTGTTTTACGTGATAAAATGAATGTGTCTCTAATATTTTAATGGAAGTTAATGGAAATGTGCAATAATGCAGGCAATGCAACAAAAAAAAATCTGATGTGGGCAGCACATGACTTTCCCTGCAGACTTATATTATCCACGTTCTCTTTATTTTAATTAAATTTAATTCACTTTTAATTCAATTTTCGCATTCATTTGGTAACTGGACTTATTTTCAAAGGTGGCGTAGAGAAAATACTAAAAAACTGAAATATCTCAAAAAAGGTTATTTCTATTGTAATTGAGTTGGTCTTATTATTTTCTTCGTTAAAAATTACCTATAAAACAAGCATTTAATAGATATATTTGGGCAGACGTAGTTTTTTATTATAGATTTTGACGATTTTTGCTGGCCATTTTGCAAAAAAGGCAGGTTATCTTTTTCCGAATCGTACCAAAATCTAATCAGTACCAGCGTAAACCACAAGTGACTTATCTATCAAATTTTGTGAAATTCGGTTGGTTAGTTTTTCAGTTAGAGTGGATAAAGGCAATTTTTGAGGGCCATGTCGCAAAAATAGGTGGGTTCTTTTATCCCGAATCGTTCTAAAAACTAATCAGCACCAGGGTCACACCCAAGTGACTTACCTACTAAATTTTATGAAATTCGGTCTATTTTTGAGTTAGAGTGGATACATACAGTGCACAGACAGATACACAGACACACTCACAGACACACACACAGACACACACACAGACGTCATGCCCCGTGTTCATGCGGAGTACGATCACGTTAAACATGTGGGTCCGAAAGTCCTTCCGAGAGGTTGGTGGTAGGGGAAGGAGGGTATGGTCATTGTGGATGCCTCCCCCACTGGGTTCCGGTCAAAATTGGGTGGCACTTCCCGACCGCCCAAACTGTTACCTTACACCTTTCTGGTAGGTCGGACGGTCTGGGTTTCAACAACAACAACAGACGTCATACTAAAACTAGCTTTTTCATATTCTAGAGGTCCCAAAACGTGTAAATCCGTCCAAAATTCGAGTTGAGATTTTCGGCATAATTCCAATACTTTCTCTATACATTGCCATGTATTGTAGGGAAAGTAAAAAACAAGCTGAATAAGGGCTTTTGAACAGTAAGATAATGTGAGCAATTGAGTAAAGATATAATCTGTTGCTTCAATCTATCTTTGTAGAGTTCTCAATATTTGCATCAGATACACTTTTGGTGAGGAATGGTTCATATAGTATGTGTATTGTCTGAGATTAAATAGGCAATATTTATCACCGGTGAAAGCAAAATGAGCAAAGGAGTCAGACAAGTGACACCAGTTTTGACAGTTTTGATAAGAGGTTTAAGCCCCATAAATTCACGAATTAACGATGACAGCATCAGATGAAAAAGTCACGACGGCTACATGGGCGTGACCGATGCAAGGCTCGAACAAGCTCCATTGTAAAGGGGGTCCAAACAGGACTGACCCCAAGATATGGTAAAAAGCAAGACCAATGAAACTCGGGGAAGACGTAGGTCTCTGAAACGAGGTAACATTAAATGAAGATTGCCGAACCAGAGAATGATGATCAGTTGGAAAGGAGTCGTCGCACTACAAATACAACACGAGTTGGAAAAGTTTCATTGCGCTGTTAAGTCGGCATCAGTTTGAAAATGTTGATTGAGATACAAATATGAAAGACTCCTTGACATGGAAAACAATAATATATTTGCTTTGAATCAATTCAAGTGCCATACACCCCAGTCCAAGCCAGCAAACATTAATGCAGTGTACATGCATAAAAAGGTACCTGCCAACAAAATACATTTAAAATTAGATCGAGTTCAGATCCATTATGATATTGAGTAATAACTACCGGTCACATCATCGTCTCCATAGATCTATTCTCAAGGAGTTACGACATCGTACTGAGGAGTATCCAATGAGAAAAAGGAGGGAGTATCTGAACCTCAGGCCAAATGATGCGGCGGCAAATAGAAAAGTCAACGCATATAATTTAAGTGGATTCAAGAGTCGCTATTTCAAGCAGTGTTATTCAGAGAGAGTCTTTATTCATTTAAGCACTGAGAATGTTACAAAAAACACGAAGTTTGATTCCAAATATAAGGAAAAGGATTGGAAAAGTTGATAGTCATGCTAAGCTTCAGACCCGAAATACAGAGGTATGCGTCAGTCTTCATGTATGTTAGGTCAATTTTTGATCTTTGGAATAAGATTCAAAAGACCTGGTCTCACACGGTGCTTTTCTCTTCCTTAAGCTTTTGTTAATAAATTCATATAATTTTAATCATAATAATATCAAGTTGTGAATAAATGCTAATTTATTTTAAAGGTTAAAATGTGGGATTTTAATGTGTAGTTTTAATTTCCTTATATACATAATGTATAAGGAAAGTATTGTGGCGGGGTTGAAAATTCGAATTCGAGTTTTCGACGGGATAACACGTTTCAAGCATCCCTGATCACGAATCAAACATTTTTGAAGTTATGTCTGTGTGTGTGTGTGTGTGTGTGTGTGTCAGTGAGTCTGTGGAAACGATAACTGACGAACGAGTGGACCGATTTGAACCAAATTTGGTACAAAAATCACAATCCGTAAACACTGGAAGCCTATTGTTTTTATACGCAATCGAATGTTCAGAATCCCCATAAATTTTCGAATGAAATTTTGAAAAAATCGTCAAAAAATCAAAACCATTAATAAAGTTACGCAAATAGAAATGTCTTATGTAATTTTTCATTAAAAAACGCTTGACATAAATTTTAGAACGCTAACATGAACCGTTTTCGAGATATTGCACATTTTAAAAAAAAATTATCAAAAAGTCATATAAAATAAAAAAAATATTTCCTATTGAGAAACATGTTCACTTTTCATGTATAATACCATACGATAAATTGGGTGACATCATTCTCGTGGATCTAGCTCGTTCCATTCATGAAAAAGAATACTTTGAGTAATACTTTTGTATTTGAACGCCAATAGTCATTTATCTGCTGTAAGAATAGCTTATTTCTTCGTCCATAACGCTTGGCGAGATTTTTTCGACGAATTTGGCGGAATATCGCCAACTTGGCGACTTTTTTAAATGTTGCCAAATTAACGAAAATCTCGCCAAATGGATAAAAATGACGCTACATCAATAGAAATGACGAGTAATTGAAAAAAAATTCTATAGCTTGGAAAGAATATAAGTATCTACTAAAAGAATACCATTTTTTTAAACTGTAAATGTAGTAAATTCATTGCATTATATAAGGAAAGTCATGAGTCGCCCACATCAGATTTTTTTGATTTAATGATTGTGTTTAGGAACTCGTACAAAGAGGTAATTGGGAGTTTTGCGGCCATGATAGCAATGTACAAATTTTACGATTCACGACCACTTTAATTAATATTAATAATTTAATCCACAAAATGTATTTAAAAAGTTTTTTTTTTCAAATGGCCAGGCAGTATTTAAAAAGTAAACCCTATTCACTGTTTCTCACCACAATATTATTTAAAATATCAATGGTGGTTAATGACCAACGTTTAATCTTTCAGCTACGGTGGTAAGTCGACTCTGACTTTTGAGGTAAATTTGGAGGATTATTGCGAGCACATGAAATAATTTAAGTAATTTTCACTATTTTACACATATTTTATTTCAAATCTTGAATAATAAATATTATCATTTAAAATCTAAATATTGATATTAAATTGATTTCGCCCCCATTTTCAGTTAGTCTCTAATTTATTTCACCCCATATTTCCTATTAGTCTCTCTAATTTATTCCACCACCATTTTCAGTCAGTGTCTCTAATTTATTTCACCCCATTTTCAGTTAGTCTCTCTAATTTATTTCACCCCATTTTCAGTTAGTCTCTCTAATTTATTTCACCCCATTTTCAGTTAGTCTCTCTAATTTATTTCACCCCATTTTCAGTTAGTCTCTCTAATTTATTTCACCACATTTGGTCAGGATTTCATCATTATACTTCGACACAGAATATTACGGAAATTTCGATTAAAATAGATAACAAATTGATCAGAACTGTTTTTGACTGTAGGTATTTGAGCCTTATACAGCCGATATCAGATTTTATGTTCCTAACTAATAGAAGGACATTTTGCTGAAATCGGGAATGTATGCGTTTTCCAAGGTACTGGTTACGAAATGGCACTTCAAACAGTCCTTCAGTTACCTTTCTGTATATGCAAAATTCATGCTCTAAAATAATTCTCACCATCGAAACCAAACTTGGTGGAATTATTATACGCAGGAAGATGATGAAAAGGATAAGATTATTAAAACTCTGTCGAGCGTAGTACCTGCAAGCGCACTCCTCATTCGTACATTTTGTATGTCAGTATATTCTACACGTGCATGCTGATTTTGCACGTATTTTCCATCTTTAGTAACCATTGAGTTATGGAGATAAAATTCCAAGGATATCTCAAGTACTTTTGATTTAAACCGAGAATGAATAATAATATTTCAATTTTTATATTGTATTTCCTTTTGCTACAAGCTCTCTGTGAAAACAAAATATTGTGATAGATCATGGATTTACAGGTTTTAAAAATTTTGAATACAAATAAACCATTTTTAATTTCTCAAACGTAATATTGAGAAATTATTGTTTTCACGAAATTTCCGATTTCGAAATTTTGATGCCCATATTTGTTTAAGACACCCTGAAAGCGTTTTGACTATTTTTGGAATTATGTCCGTCTGTCTGTCTGTATGCCTGTCTGTTTTCCTGTATGCCTGTAGTAGATTTCGTGTGTACATGTTAAAGGCCACAGATACTAGTGGAATGAACCTTTACGAAACTTGTCGAGCTTTGTATTCAAGAAAACTAGAAGTGGATAGGATTTTTTTACATTTGTGTGAAAACTCCTGTTTGAAATTTTATATTTTTTAACATGGTAGCAGATGACAAAATTTAGCATAATCATGCTTAGGAGGGTTTATATAGGGTTTAATCATTCTTGTGAAAAATATCTGCCATGCAAATTTTTTATTCGTGACGTCAGTAGTCACCATCGGAGTGCAAATTACCCGGCTCCCTCGGCGTACCTTGTCAAGTATGGTATTAGTCATTATATTTTTATAAAATTTGACATATCTATATATATATAAAGATGAAAAGTATGTATGTATGATCCACCATAGCTGGAGAACGGCTGAACCGAATTTCATGAAATTTGACTTGATAGTCTTGAAATCACCCCACAAAAAACATAGACCATGTTTAGAGTTTCTACGACCAGTGGTTCTCGAGATATGAGAGAAAATCGACACTTTTCCCTAGGATTTCTACTCTCTAACTCCATGATTCTCAACGAAAAAGGTTGGACATTGTTGTTTTAAAACGTGAAAGTCAATTAAATCTCTTGAGTTTTGTGGGAGTTTATTGAACGTATTAGACACTTTTAAAAATCGCAGATTTGAGATATGAATTTCTATGAAAACTTTCACCATGGTTTATTTCTAACAGGCTTACTGAACACTGAGTTCTGTGGGAGTTTATTGAATGTATTAGACAATTTTGAAAATCGCAGGTTTGAGATATGAATTTAAATGGAAACTTTCACCATGGTTTATTTCTCACAGCCTTACTCAACACTGAGTTTTGTGGGAGTTTATTGAACGCATTAGACACTTTTAAAAATCGCAGGTTTGAGATATGAATTTAAATGGAAACTATCACCATGGTTTATTTCTCACAGGCTTACTCAGCAACGAAAAGTATTAATAAATCACAAGAAAGATCAATCATGCATAAAGCATTGATTATGAAACACTTTCCAACTTTAATTTTATTTAAACATCTCTAAAATGCGATACATTCATCGGTAATATATCACAATCGGCCCTATATGTTTCAGTGTAATTTGTATCATAGTTTTGCATGGTAAATACCGAGCAACGGCGGGTAATCGCTGCTAGTACATGCATAAAAAGGGTTTAATTATGGCTCAATGATCACGAGACCTTATAGTTTCATTCATTGTTGGGAAAAATAGCCGCGATACAATTTTATTTTTCTTGACATCTTTAGCTCTCCTAGAGGTGCAAGTTACCTGCTCCTCGGGTGATGCCTTGTAAAGTATGGCATCAATCAATAGATTTTTTTCAAGCCTTTTAATGTGAAGATTAACACGAGATAATTGTAATCATTCGGACACACGATACCAATTTTTCAAAAATTTTCTTGTAAATCTTGTAAAAGGAAAAGTCACTAAAAATAGATTCTGATATAAGAAAGTCGAGTGGAGCCACACTTCAGTTAATTCCAAATGCATTTGACATGTATGCCTTTACGTGATACTATAGGACGATTTATCTTGAACCAATTGAACGATTCGAGTAAAATTGATGTCATTGTTTAAATCAGTGGACGACAAAGAACGGTTGATTCTAGGAATCTCCGAACAGGGATTAGATCCTCTATGACAATCCAAAGAAGTATTACAAAAATATCTCTACTAAAATGCTGTAGAATAAACTTTAAATATATATTCGGTTATTTAGAAGATGATCGCAAAATTCATAAAGTTATAACATATAATTATCTCAAATTATTGTACGTTTTTTTTTATCTAAGGTGGTCCCTAAATATTAAGTATTACCGTTATTCTCAAATGAGTTAATTAAGGCGGGATAGCTTAGTGGTTAATGCACGGGGCTTGCGCTCCCCCATGGTTTAACCACTGGACCTGAGTTCAAACTTAATCACCCCATGAGGACCTAAGTTTGATTTCTGGCTCTGCCCAAATTATTACTGTGATTACTCGAAGCACAGTCACGTTAAATCTGTGGTTCGGAAAGTATTTCTCAAAGATTGGAGTCAGGGGACGGAGGGTGTCTGTCACCCATGCATTCACACACACTAAACTGTGGATTTCCCCCTCACTGGGTTCCGGTTTAACTTTTTCTTTACGGGTGAGACAGCGTCCATACCAAACGAAGAACCTCTCAAAAAGACAGGTATTTAACTTACCCCATCTCAAACAGTTCGTTCCGCCTTTGCAGACATTGGAGCCTTTGCAGACATTGCATTATGTAGGGGCGCCAATGCCTGCAAAGGCGGATCGTACTGTTTGGGAAAGGGTATGTCAAATACCAGTCTTTTTGAGAGATTCGTCATTTGGAATGGACCCTGTCCCACCCGTAGGCAAAAGGTTACATTGAGTGACACTACTCCGGCCGCCTACATCTAATTGAGTGGCTGCTACCTTGCATCTTCGGGTACTTGGGCGGTCTGGTTCTAAAGAAGGAAATTCTGAGTTATAACGAACATATATTAGAAATCTTACTTTTATATATGAAGGGATATATTTCTAAGAATTCAGTGGATGGTATCTAAATATGGCGTGCAAAAACAAAATCCAATTGTTTTACACCGATATCGGCTATTCACAAATTTATGTTATTGTTTACTCATATATACTATTAAAACGTGCCAGACCATGTTAGTATGTATATATGTAGCAAAGTCCATTTCGACAATAAGAGCTTGCAATATCGTCCCAATAGTTCAACGGTAGAGCGTCGGCTGGCCAGTTCGAAGATCAAGGGTTCGATTCCCCGTTGGGGCAGCAAGGCTCTTTACAATGTGTATGCATGTATGTCCCGCGATTTAAAACACGAATTATCAACTTATAAAGTCACAGTTTGTCTTGAATGGGAAGAAATGATCTTAGAATATATGTAAAATATTCGAAAATGATAAAATAATAGACATTTATTTACAAAAAAACACTAAAAACTGGTTTAAAAAGATACTTCATATGCCCGTCATATGAGGGAATTAAAAATTTTCAAAGCATTGGTTCCTATTTAGCGTCATTTTTATCAATTTGACGACATTTTCGTCAATTTGACAACATTTAAAGTGCTCGCAAAGTTGGCGATATGCCGTCAAATTTTGGCGGCATAGCTTTGCTAAGAGTTACAGTAGGAGAGATAGGTTATTCTTATATTAGGTTATTCTTATGTTATTTCTAATATATTGAATTTTCATCAATTTGTCGTCATTTTTATTATTCTAGCGACATTTCTATCAATTTGACGACATTTTTATTAATTTAGCGACATTTTTATCCATTTTTGTCTAGTCAGACCCGCGGGCATTCTGTCCTAAATGTAATAAACTAAAACATGGAGGAATAATATATCCTATTTTTGTTGGAAGATGCTTGAACTATTTTGAATGTTAAACCAAAGCGTATCCAACTGTATCCCGCGTTCCGTTGCTAAGCGAGCGCGGGATGTCGGATACAGTTCAGTCTTGGTTAAACATGTTACCGAAAAGAGCGTGACACTTTAAGTTGCGTGGTATCTCAAATGAAAAATATATAAAGTGATAAGAAATAAAATAACATCAGTGTCTCACTTTCAGTATCTGAAGTCATACGCGGCGTAAAACTCTATGGTCACATCATAATTTCGCTGTCAAAGAAGTATAGTCATTGCATTATGTAGGGAACGGGCTGCCTATATCATGGCCTCACTTTCAGTATCTGATGTCATAAGCCACGCAAAATCCATGGTCATATCATAATTTCGCTGTTACTGCATTACTTAAGTATAGTCACTGCATTACGTATGAAACAGGTCGCCCACATCACGGCCCCACTTTCAGTATATGATATCATACACTACGTAAGACACCACGGTTATATCACAAAAAAAATGTTTTTCTGTGATTGAAACACATTTGGAAACATTTTGTAGTAGCATTACCCAGCGATTGACAGATAAACAGACAGATAAATCAAGGTGTTTATATGTTTAATTTTTATGCAATGTCGCAAATCTTGGCTTCTGTTGTGAACTGCGACGTGTCCGCATAGCGGTTCACTTCGCGGATGCGCAATTTAGCAGTTACTAAATTTGTAAATCTGCAAGGAAAGTCATGTGTTGGACATATATATTTCTTTCCCCTAAATAATATTTTTTTAGTTTATAGCAAAACTTACTATTTGGACAAGTTGGATAAATTTATTTTATTGAAACGAAAATATGTTAATGTAATAATAAGCTAGCCACTTGAGACACAAAACAAATGTTTCAACCTCTGGTTTTTAGATACTCATCGTATTTCTGTTGGACACACAATATTTCATATAAATACTAAAACTAATTTTTCTTCGTATTATATGAACAGAATGCAAATTGGCGAATTGCGTTCTTATGGCATTTTGAAGAGGAAAAGAGCAATATTTTCCCGTCTCTCTAAGTGGATTTTTATTTATTTATTTATTTATTTTCATGGTAATTGAAACAAAATTCCGTGATGTGCATTCACGATGCTTTAGGTAAAACGTAGTGAACTTCATTTATATTGCGAAATTTCATTTTGATTACGCATCATGTAATGTATATTTTCAGATTTAAAGCTTCAATATTTTTACTTTCCTTATAAACATAATGTATAAGGAAAGTATTGTGACGGGGTCGAAAATTCGAATTCGAGTTTTCGACGGGAGAGTACGTTTCAAGCAACCCTGATCACGAATCAAACATTTTTGAAGTGTTGTCTCTGTGTGTGTGTGTGTGTGTGTGTGTGTGTGTGTGTGAAAGTATGTGTGTGTGTGTCAGTGAGCCTGTGGAGACGATAACTGACGAACGAATGGACCGATTCAAACTAAATTTGGTACAAAAATCACAATCCATAAGCACTGGAAGCCTATTGTTTTTATGCGCAATCGAATGTTCAGAATCCCCCTAAATTTTCGAGTCAAATTTTGAAAAGATCGTCAAAAAATCAAAACCGCTAATAAAGTTACGCAAATAGACATTGCTTACGTAATTTTTCATTAGAAAACGATTGACATAAATTTTAGAACGCTAACATGAACCGTTCTCGAGATATTACACATTTTTCAAAAACATTACGAAAAAGTTATATAAAAAAAAAAATCTGATGTGGGCAACACATGACTTTCCTTATATAATGTAATGAATTTACTACTTTTACAATAAAAAAACAGGTTTTTCTTATTGTAGATACGAATATTCTTTCCAAGACATTGAATTTTCGACAATTAGTCGTCATTTTCATTTATTTAGCGTCATTTTTATCCATTTGGCGAGATTTTCGTTAATTTGGTAACATTTCAAAAATTCGCCAAGTTGGCGACATTCCGCCAAATTCATCGCCAAAATCTCGCCAAGCGTTATGCACTAAGAAATAAGTTATTCTTACAGCCGATAAATGACTATTGGCGTCCAAATACAAAAGTGTTACTCAGAGTATCTTTTTTCATGAATGGAACGAGCTAGATCCACGAGAATGATGTCACCCAATTTATCGCATGGTATTACATATGAAAAGTGAACATGTTTATCAATAGGAGTTTTTTTTATTGTATATAACTTTTTGATATTTTTTTAAAAAAATGTACAATATCTCAAAAACGGCTCGTGTTAGCGTTCTAAAATTTATGTCAATCGTTTTCTAATGAAAAAATACATAAGAAATGTCTATTTGCGTAACTTTAGTAGTGGTTTTGATTTTTTGACGATTTTTTCAAAATTTCATTCGAAAATTCAGGAGGGTTCTGAACATTCGATTGTGTATAAAAACAATAGGCTTCCAGTGTTTATGGATTATGATTTTTGTACCAAATTTGGTTCAAATCGGTCCATTCGTTCATCAGTTATCGTCTCCACAGGCCCACTGACACACACACACACACGCACACACACACACACACACACACATACACACACACACACACACACACACATAGACATCACTTCAAAAATGTTTGATTCGTGATCGGGGATGCTTGAAACGCGCTCTCCCGTCGAAAACTCGAATTCGAATTTTCGACCCCGTCACAATACTTTCCTACATTATGTATACATTATGTATATAAGGAAAGTAAAAATATATTTCCTATTAAGAAACATGTTCATTTTTCATTTGTAATACCATGCGATTTCAATGAAGTTTAATGTTTTCAAGTATCACATATTACTGTAGTAAATAATTTAAAAATATTAGCGCTGAATGTATCACATTTGAGAGATGTTTAAATGAAATTGCATTTCAGTTCAAAATTATTTCATAATCAATTCTTTAAACATGATTCATCCTTGGGGATTTTTGAGTTGAAACTTTTGTCTATTACTTCATTGGATTTTAAACTTTTATTATATATATATATATATATATATATATATATATATATATATATATATATATATATATATATATTTATATATATATATATATATATATATATATATATATATATATATATATATATATATATATATATATATATATATATATATATATATATATATATATATATATATATATATATATATATATATATATATATATAGGTATAGTTAATAAGTTTCGATTAGCCTAAAATTCTCTTATTATCTTATTTTAGCCGTACTTATTCATTCTCTTGAAATTATATTTTCATCTTTTTATCTTGAAGCTTTAACTGTTGAATATCTCTTTTTATTCCTTTTACGCAGTACAGTTTTTATTACTCTCTTTGGCAACAGCAAATCACATCTTTTCATTTCTCCATATGGCAACATTGGTCTAGCCATATTTAGCTTGTCATGGTTGCTCTAATGAAATGTATTTCAAGGTATTTATGGTTCCTTTATTGTTCCAATCTATATGCTTGTCGTCCATATAACACAAGTTTATAGATAAAATCTATCTTGTGTTTCAGAAACAAGCATTTTTGTGTTCATTTCGAAGGGATATATGGACCCGAAGAGAATTTTTTCGAAATGAACTTATCGTAAGCCTAAATCTCTTCCATGTGCAAGCTTTTTGGCTTGATTTTTTTGTTTTCTTATTTGCATTCATCATTTTTGAAATTTGTTGATTGTCTTTGTCTTTATGACCTGCATTACGCTTTAATATTTCCTCTTTATGTCTTAATTTCTTTTATTTCTTCGCATTTTGTAGAAAATTTTGGAATAGTGTATTATGAGTTACTACATACATTCTAACTTTGGATTTACTAATTTATATTTATATATATATATATATATATATATATATATATATTTGAAATGTAATAATAAGAATTATGTAAAAATAAAAAAATAAAAATACAATTCAAGTAATATTAACATCACCATAGAAGCAAATTCACGGCCATAATGCCGATAAGAGAAAAGAACAGAACCTTCCCAAATTCGATGATTAATCAGAATTAAATTCATCTTCAGGTCTGAGTATTTAATTCTAATTAACCCAAACAAATGCCTGTTTCAGATTAAGCAATAGTACATTACTATAAATGCTTAAACTCAGACTACAGGCATCAAAAAATGAAAAAATGAAAAAAGGATACATTAAGAAAATTGTATTACCATGCGGCATGAACCCTTCCTCTTCTACCACGTGTATACACGATCAACCTCAACAGCTTAATCTAGAAGCACCGGAATGAACAAGTCGTAATTCTACCAGGGAGGCAGTACGAACGTTCACGGAAATACTCCCAAACCCGTCCAGTGAGTCTAAGCTGGAGACTGGACAAGCAATTCAGAATACAACTTCCCAAACATGCAGAACGGAATATGAATATGAATCAAAGATGCAAATTCCTACTAAACAAGTAATTCATAGGAAAACTGGATAATCGAGAATGCCACTATACACCATTATAAGGGCGCTCAAAACGTAGTTTCAATACTGACAAAAGTTTTTTTTTTTTTTTTTTTTTTGCGAAAATATAATTCAAAACATTAATGTTAATGCATCTTATTTTCCGATTTTTTGCTTTTTCTAATGTTTTTGACTTAGTTTATTATTTTTCATTTTTATTTATTTATATAATTAATAAATAATTATATATAACATATACATATATATATATATATATTTTTTTCTCTCTCTTGTATGTTAGTCACTATAATTGGGAATGTTTTCTAGGATGTTATCGAGTGAAATTTGATACACTGAGTTGATAATTTTAATAACAAAATTGGGGGGATATGCATTATTAGTCGCTGTACTCAATAATTCCATAAAGTGCGCTAATTTATAATATTCATCACAAATTTTATTGATTCTAAGAGCCTGGTTTATTATAATATTTCTAAATACAGATATATGCAGACAAGAGTCAAAATGTTGAATTTTTGATGTATTAAATTTAAAATCCTGTCTTTTATCATACAAGTTTATAACCATATTACAATTTTGTATATTTAAATTTAAATCTAAAAAGTTTGCAACATTTGTGTCATTATTACTTGCATTTAATTGTAAATTTTTTGGATAAAAGTTTAATACTATAGGGATATTATTATTTGGGGATACACATAAAATGTCATCTAAATATCTAAACAAGTGCATATTATGCAAGCTTGGATTAATGTTTTTTTCATAGAAGAATAAATACAGATTAGCTAACAATGATGAGGCACACACCCCTTGTGGGATACCAACCTGTTGTTTAAAAATAGTACCACCATGTTGAATATAATTCTCATAAAGAGTGAAGTTAAGTAATTTTTTAAAAAGAACATTTGAATATTTTAGGTTGATATTATATTTTTCAAAAATTCCTAAAATAATTCTATACAGATCATCTATATTAATATTATTAAACAAATCTTTGAAATCAAAGGTATAAATACTACGAATATTAGTAAGAGTTTTCAATTTCTTAACTACTTCAAAACTGTTTTTTACAATATGACAATTATTTGAGATTTCATCTGACGAGGATACTTCATGTAATATCTTTAATAATAATTTTCCAGCATTAGTAATGTAAGAATTATGCCCACTGGTAATGGTTCGAAAAGCAACAGAGGATTTATGAAACTTGGGTACTAAAACAATATATGGAATGTTATTACAACTATTTTTTAGATGGATTTGCTTATATTTGGCTGATATTCTATTGTATAAGATTTTAAGGTTAGTTTTATGTAAATTATACATATGATTATTAAGTAAGTGTGACTGAAGGGTATTTTTATAATAATATTTACATATAATTGAGTAGTTTCCACTTGCCTTATCGACATATGTAATGACAAAATCATTTTGTATTTCTTTAATATCATTTTTAATTGAATTAAGTTTATATGAATTATTAATTTTCTGATTATATATATAATGATTTAAGTATTGCTCTATTGAGACTCTCCAAGGTTTAAAGGCTTCTACAGGGATTTGATATTTATAACTGATTTTATAGATAAATTTATTTAAGTCAAGAAATAAACCTTTACATATTAATTTATGTTTAAATTTAGTAGGTATACGGTACTTAGTACCCAGTAACATCAGTGATCTTAGTGCATCATAATTGATAATATTTAGATTTCCCGTTATAACATGCCCATGGTGTTTATCTACGAAGTCTTTGTATTTTTCTAAATGACAGTGGCAATATGACTCTTTATCCAATTCATAGTTTTGATTAATATCTACTGATTTGGCAATTTGATTATAGTTGAAAATATAACGTCCTAGCGGTTTATCATATTTATATGCAATTTTAGGATTTACATGTTTGACTGGAAAGTAATTGGAAACCGATTTTAAAAAATTATTTATCTTCAGATTATTTAATATAGAATTAGTAAAATTCAAGGTACAATATTCATTTATTTTAGTATTTTGTTTTGATTCGTCATTAAAGTTTAAGTCTGTGACATATAAATAACTATTAAGATTTTTACTTCTGGTAATGAGCAAATCATAGAATAAATGTTTAAAATGAACGTTATCAAATGCAGTACTTAGAAAAAGGTTATATACCATATTTAATTGCTGTTTTTTAATTGCGAAAATCCAGTTTTTACATTGTTTCCAATCAAAAGAAATTTTAAAATTTGCATGTTGCTGAAGGATGGCATTTTTTAGTTCAGATAATGATGGCAATTTTTTATTATATTTACTTGCTCTTTTAGTTCTTTTTGATTTACTTTTATGATTGTTGAAGGAATTATAAATATTATGGTCTTCATTAGGAGAATTAAAGGACTTTTTAACTATATTATGATGGTTAAATATTTGATTGAGTCCATATGGAAAAATGGTTTTGTGTGCACAAATGAATTCATTTTCAAGAAACAAGCTGTCATAGTAATTTTTTTTAATACACAGAATACTAATTTCAATGTTGTCGAACCCATGTTTTGAAAAATGTTCGTATTCAAATTTTGATTCATTAAAGGTAGTTGCATTATTTGAAAAAAATTTTATGTGATTCCTGTGTACGTTAATTCGGAGATGCAGAGGGTTGCTGGTTTGACCTATATATGACATATTACATTTTTTACATTCAATTTGGTAGATACAATTATACGTTTTACAGAAGACAAGATTATTGTTACAATTGATCTGATTACTATTAGCAAACGGACAAGTTTTACATCTATTAGAATTACAAGATTTAAATTTAAGTGTGTTATTTAGTGATGCATGGCTGTACGATTGAAAGTTATATGAAGTGAACAAAGAATACTGGCTGGATGTACCGAATGAAGATGGAATAGTCATAGAGGATAAAGGATATTGTTGGTAGCTGGATAACGATCTAGGAGAACCCCAACAAGTTCTCGAATACCGAGCTTGGATATCCGAAAGCATCCAGTTGCCAGTCGCTAATTTTTTATAATAAGACATCATGTAATAGGGAGAGATAGTAACCTTTATTTCCCCAAAATAAAGGCACTTGCATTAAAAAAGAGACTCTTTAGCCAAGAATGCACCTTAATTCAATTACAAAGGTGGAGACACAATTACAACATATGAAAGGTACCATTATTTTTCAAACTAATGGATCATCTAAAACACTTTGAAAATATATAAACTAATGTGTAGACACATTAAAACCCGGATTAAATAAAATGCTTAGGAATAAGCAAAACTAGGATAGATAGTAGAAAAATATACATATACACATTGACTATTCCAGAATAAATTGATTCAAATTAACATCCATCAATACAACATGAAACACAATATTTTACTTCAGAACTAATATAATCTAAGAATAATACAACCATTGCTGTAAATACAGAATCAAATTCTTCCAATAAATATACATTTATTTAATGGTTCAACAATTCAGAGATGCAACGTATGAAAGGCTACGTACGATCACAAAAACAATAAGATATTCAATATATGAAAAACTAAGATCGATCACAAAAACAATGGCTAAGAATAGAATTATTACCTAGGAATTACAATTACCAGACATTTTAAAATGATAAGATAAGGGATAATGAGATAAAAATGAAGTTAAAATTTGACACCAATTCAGCGCAAATGCAGCTAACTTTAGTGTAATTCAGTTCTAACTAATTAAAAATGAATGTTACCACAGAAACTCATAAACAACTAGACATATACATATATATATATATATATATATATATATATATATATATATATATATATATATATATATACGCAAATTTAATCGTCTGAAAATATTTTTCGATTTCATAAAATTCTTTACCTATATTTACGCAACTTTGTAATTTATTATGTATGTCTAAGATCAATATTATATATATATATATATATATATATATATGTGTGTGTGTGTGTGTGTGTGCACATGTTAGAGTGCATACATACATTGCAAACAAACACACAAACAGATACACAGACAGACATGCACACACATAAAAATACACACAGGCAAACACATGCCCACCTACACAGATACACACTTAAAACTTGACGTTAAAAACAACGCAAATTTGTGTTCTAGAGTCCACAATATGTGTAATTCCACCAAGAACTCGAGTTCCAATTTTCAACACACTTAATATATTTTCTCTATATATTACCATGCATTGTATAAGAAAGTAATAAAAACAAGAAAGATCAATCATGCTTAAAGCATTGATTATGAAACACTTTCCAACTTCAATGCAATTTTATTTAAAAAAGTCGAAAATGCAATACATTCCTCGGTAATATTTTAAAACTTATCACGATACTACATTGATTTATTATATTTGAAAACTTAAACCTTCATTGAAAAAAATGAACTTCATTCAAAAGACGGCATTGAAATATAAATTGCGTGGTTTAAATATCTCTAAAATGCAATACATTCCACGGTAATATTTTTAAATCTATCATAATACTACGATAATTTATTATATTTGAAAACTTCATCGAAAACAACTGAAATTAATTCAAATGACGTCATAGAAAAAATAACACGCCTGGATCTCTCCATAAAAGCAGGATTTCATTCATAACTTTCTCCATTTCATTCATCACAATACTATAATAATTTATTTTATTTAAAAATTAAGACCATGGAGCTACAATTCATAAACTTTATGCTTAAAACTTCATCGAAAAATATCGTCCTTCTGTTTATAAAATCAATTAATATTTCATTCATATCAGCCATGCAGACTCCATGGACTGAATTATTTTGTGTTAAAGAAATACAGTAATTCTAATACAACTCATTCTACATATTTTGCTGTTTAAATTTTACATAGGTGAAAAATAGGCTTAATTGTAGAAATAATCAAATTGGAATGAGAATTTAAACTCAAATATATTGTCATTGTGTTGTTTTAGTATGTAGATGCACAGAATTTAAGCAGAAATAAAGTAGTTTTAGGATGGATACAACACTCAATATGAATTAAAAAGAACTTTAAAAAATCACCAATTTGAAACAAGATGGATGCCATATCTCATTTTGAAGTGGGTCATGTGATCGTTTCATATCATGTTCACGTGATCGTTTCATATAAGATGTGTAATTATTATTTTAATTTTTATTTAAAAAACTACTGAATATATTTAGCTGAATTTTTTTTTATATATTTTATGGAACAATTTGACTATTACCTAAAATTTTCGAAGCAATTTGTGAATTTTAAATCCGCTTAAAAAATGTTAGAAAAATTAGGTCCCATAGGGCTCAATGTATTTCATTTTTTCAACCCGGGTTCAATCCAAAACTAATTGTGTGATATTATTCATTTATATTCCCATAGGTCCTACAGACCGTCTGAACAACATACTAAAATTTCATTTTTATTAAGTCATTTTTACGGCAGTTATCGTGCTAACGGACAGACAGACAGACAGACAGACAGACAGACAGACAGACAGAATGAACAAAGTCATAAACACTTTTCAACTTTGTTGTAAAGTGTTAATAAAACGAACTACCTCTATTTAATAAATATAAATACTAAGAGAGAGAGAGGGGGGGGAGAAAGAGCAATCGATTTTAACCTCTTTAGTCATCTGCTTCATACATATTATTAAACCTCAAACTAAAGACATTATGGATCTCCAAATTTCCCAAGTTCATCTGCTCATTCTTGAAAGCAAAATGCAGTTGAGCCTGGAAAATATTCACAAGCTTGGAAAAGAGAGATAATTCACTTGAACAATGTAGAAATGTGAGATAATTTCTATTTTCAAATTAAATTTTAGCTGGCCTTGTTTCCAGACAATTCTAATGAATGCATGATGTTCCAGTAAAATTCTGTGAAAGACCGCTGACATTTCCAGTCATACCATTAGAAAGCACCAAATGTTCAAATAGATGTTTGACAGTATATTATGGGAGAAATAAATATAGTAAAAGCTGTAGAATATTTGGTTTTTATGTAAGAAACATGGGAAAATATAATAAATGGAAGAACGCAGAATGCCGTGTTATAGATGAACTAAAATTAATGAATATATATACATATATATATATATATATATATATATATATATATATATATATATGTATATATATATATACATATATATATATATATACATATATATATATATATATATATATATATATATATATATATATATATATATATATATATATATATATATATATATATATATATATATGTATATATTTACACACAGTCGAACCTGTTTGAAACGGAACTTGTAGGAAACGGGATACTGTAATAAGCGGAAAATACTTTTAGCTCCGTCCAAAAATATAGGAATTTCATGTTATTTTCCCCTGTGTGAAACGGAACCTGCACAATGCGGAAACGGGCAGCCAATTTAAATTATTTTGTTAATAAAATCACCTGTTGTAACGAACGGGAATAGAAGAATCGTCCAGCTATTTTAGCCATTTAGTTTCATGAGAAGTATTTTTCACAGAACTTTCTATTGAATTAAATCACGATTTTTTGAAAGCCATTTCAGAACTTCAAGAAATTTGCGTTAATCAATGAGACCCTTAAATGGTAGAAATATTAATCAATGCACGATGTTTAACTGAAAGACACATCATTTGTAAGACAAACCATGTTGTTTAATTACGAAAGTTCATCTGGCTTGTTTTTTTTTAAATTTTTTTTTCATGATAAGCAGTAATATTTTACCTGTAAGTCAATTCATGTAGGTTTTCAGGTATGGTAATTAGCTAACAGTTAAGGACATGGGGCATACACTATGTTTTTGTTTACATATACTGTGATCGCAATATGCAGAAATGTCCTTTTATACATATTTAAAATAATTAAATTAGCTGTTATGGAATAATATAGTATTAATCGGATTTTTCAAAATACACTTTTCAAAAATTTTTAAAGTCTGATGTATAGGTAAGCAATTACATATGGACAATCAGCATTTCAATCCAATCTTTCAAACTCAGCTTTTTCTGAAGTGATCTGCATGAAACGGAAAACTTTTCAAGACGAAAAATCTTCCCGGCCACCTGAATTCGTTTTACGGCAGGTTTGACTCTCTCTCTCTCTCTCTCTCTCTCTCTCTCCCCCCCCCTCCCTCTCTCTCTCCCCCCTTCCTCTCTCTCTCTCTGTATATATATATATATATATATATATATATATATATATATATATATATATATATATTAATTTTGTGCATCTGTACCGTTTTTGGCATTCTGTGTTTTACCATTTATTCATTTATTTTATTTTCTCATGTTGGTTAAATAAATGCACAGAACTCTCCAGCACCTATTAAATTTCCCCCATGACATACGGTCCAATGTTTATTTAAACATTTGGTGTTTTCTAATGACTTGAATGGGAATAATGTCAGCGGTCTTCAGTCAAAGTTATACTGGAACATCATGAATTCATTAGAAGCGTCTGGAAACAAAGCTAGCCAAAACTTAATTTGAAAATTGAAATTATCTTCCCATTTCAACATTGCTCAAGTGAATTATCTCTCCTTTCCAGAGTTGTGAATATTTTTCAGGCTTAAGTGTGTTTTGATTTCAAGAACTAGCAGATGAACTTTGATAATTTGGAGATCCATAATGTACTTAACTCGAAGTTTAACAATATGTGTGAAGCTAGAGCCTAAACAGGCTAAAATGGATTGGTCTCTCTCTCTCTTGTTATTTATATTCATTAACTTGAGGCAGTTAACTTTGTTACTTTTCAATCAATTGATGGTAATATATACAGTACGAGAATTGTGTCGAAAATCAGATCCCGAGTTGTTGGTGGATCTACACATTTTGGTATTTTAGAACACGAATTCGTCGTTTTGAACATTACGTTTGAGTGCGTATGTGCCTGTGTGTGTTTTTGTTTGTGTGTGTATCTATATGTGTGAGGACATGGCTATCTGTGTATCTGTCAGTGTGTGTGTATGTCTGTGAATCCGTCCCTCTGTGTGCGTATCGGTCTCTGTATCTGTCTATGTGTGAGTGTCTGTGTGTCTGTGTCTGTTTTTCTGTATGCCTTTGCAATGTATGCAAGTACTTTAGCTAAGAAACTACTGACTGTAGCTGTTGATTGAAATAAAAAGGTTTTAGGATGGATGCAACACTACATATAAATTTAAAGGAACTTAAAAAATCACGATTTCAACGCTGGAAAGAAAAGATGGATGCCATATTTTATTTTGAAATTGGTTACGTGATCTCTTCGTATAATATGGGTATAATTACTATTTTAATTTTTATTTAAAAAATTACCAACATACTTTTCTGAAATTTTTTTATAAGTTTTATGAGATAATTTAAATATTCTCTAAATTTTTCTAAGTAATTTGTGAATTTTAACCGCGCTTAAAAAATATTTTAAAAATGAGGTGATATAGGGTTCAATGTATTTCATTTTTTAATCTGGGTTCAATCCAAAACTAATTGGGTGAAATCAGAATACTCTAACTAAAATTTTCTACCCCATCACAATATTATCAAAGTAGATTAACTACAAACAAAATTACGTATTTCCCGTCTAAATAGAAATTAGTAATTTTGTTACAAAGTAAATATTCTTATTTTAAAATCGATTTAAATTTAAAGATTTTATACACCTTTTGGTATAAATTGTTCTGTTTTTTCAATACAGGGGTCCGATTTTGTTATTTCAATTCAGAAAATAATTTTTATTAGTTTCAACTCTTATCCATCTAATAGATTAATGCATTTCTTTCAATGGAAATTATTCTGTTTCTACAAGAAAATATTTTTTATCACAAACAAAATTTTAGTTTCAGAAATTCAAATAATATAGCCTTAAGCGCGAGGTTTTAATTTTGGTTCTTAAAAAACTCAATTATATTCTAATATATTTTCCAGCTATAAAGTATCTCAATTGATTTAAGATCTTTTTAATATATTTTTGTGGTTTACTGGGTGGAATGGTTTTGAAAAGTTTGAAACAAAAATAATAATTTTTGTAACAGTTCTTAAGAGAAAATGAATGAAACGTATTTAATTGAAAAAAAATAATATAAATATAATATTACAATTTTTTAAATAAAGTTGGTGTTTTGAGTAAGAGAATATAATAATGTTTACTTTTCCTGCAATACAAGTGGGTCGTGGTCTGGCGGGCGGGCCTCTTCGACCTGGCGCTCGATTTGGCTGTGTGCTGAGTGGTCCAGCATTGTTGCCGTGACTACTTGTCGTCACTCGTATACCTAAGGGTGGGACGGGCTTTTCTTCTTGATTACCCTGCAATACATGGTAATGTATAGGGAAAGTATTGGTATCGTGTCGAAAATCACAACTCGAATTTTCGACGGATCTACACGTTTCGCAACCTCTAGAACACGAAAAATCTATTTTCTGCGTGAAATAAGCGTATGTGTGTCTGTCTATCTGTGCAATGTATGTATCCACTCTAACTCAAAAACTAATGGACTAAATCGCATAAATTTTTTAGCTCCTTGTGTGTGACCCTGGTGTTAATTAGATTTGGGTACGATTCGGGATAATAGAACCCGCCTTTTCGACGAAATGGACCTCAAAAGTCTCATTTATACATTCTAGCTAAAAACTAATTGACCAAACTTTGCAAAATTTGGTAGATAAGTCACTTGTGGGATTCCCTGGAGTTGATCAAATTTCAGTATGATTAGGAGGAGAAAACGAGAAAAACCTGTCTTTTTTATGAAATGGATCGCAAAAATCGCATAAATTTAAAATATAGAATATGTATGCTTAAATGAATCAATTAAATGCTCGTTTTATACGCAATTTTTGACGAGAAAATGAATAAGACCAACTTTATTACTTTAAGACTAACCATTCTCGAGATATTTAAATGTTTACTCATTTTTGTAAGCCGCATTTGAAAGAAATGTCCAGTTACCAAATGAAAACAAAATTTGAATTACAAGTTTATATCCGGTGTTATTCTGTGCTATTAAACTCGATTTAAAGAATTATTAAAGCGATAAACAGTAAATGATGTTTTGTCTGCAGTTAAAATATGTACTGTCCACATCAGATTTTCATATTTAATATCCAGTAATTTTTATACTTATGTTCATATGTAGCATGCATATGTAGCATGACTTACTACGTGTAGATATTATCTCATTGTATTAGCTAAACTTAGGATAATTTTTTTACAATGATGTCCAAGCAATTGCAATAGCGCTCATAAAACACCTGGATGTTCTTCAAATTGGGACTTCATGCCACCTGTTAACTATTAAGACAGGCTGAAAGCGCTGGTTTATATTTGTTTTTGAATATTTGACGCACGTGCATTTCATATTATTTCAAATGTTTCACAGAAAGTCATCATCATCATCATCATAACTCATCGTGCCTAGTGGCACATAAGACCTTCAGCTTGCGTCGCCACCCTGGTCGATCCTGTGCCGCAATTCTTGCTTCTGACCCGCTCGCCCATCCCACCAAATTTCTGTCCTCCTCCAGCAGTCTTCTCCAAGTAAGCTTGGGTCGACCCCGAGATATTTTTCCTTCAGACGCCCAAGTAAGTGCCACAGCAGGGATGTTATTATGCTGCGGCATTCTCAAGACATGTCCAGCCCATTTCCATCTACGTTATTATCTCCATCTCTCTCTCTCTCTCAATTGCTTCCTGACCAGTACTCCTGTAGAGTTCACTGTGAGTAATAACATACGGCCAAAATACTCCCAACATTTTCCTCAGACATTTAGTCTGCCAGGCATTTAACTCGTTGCATTGGCCCCTTGTTAATTTCCATGTTTCGGCTCCATATAGTAAAACGCTTTTCACTATTCCCAGAAAGTAAACACTTCTATTTCAGTATGTAAATAACCTGTAGCCTATTTTGCTTTCAATTCTTGTAAACGCTTCATACTCGTTTCAACCGAAAACTTACAAACTTTAGAGTAAAACTTGGTTCATAAATATTGTGAAAATTTAATTCAGCCATATATCTACATACTAAACATAATCAATTCAGCTAAAAAAATTATCATATTGTAGATTCAGGAACATCTTGTTTCAGCAACATTAGACAAGATCCGCTGATTTTTGTATCCAGAAAATATTATAATTCAGAGTATTATCAGTTGCGAACAGTTTTACATCTTGTCACTTTCATTTTGCCGGTATTTCATAGCTTCTTTCCTAACTTCATAGTGTTGAGTATATTAATGTTAGTGGCATCCCTTTAAAATGTACAGCCCACAAACTAACTCAATAAAACTTTTTGAAATAAACTACAGTATATGAGTAATATTTTTATAAAGATATTTTAGCAGTCGTTATGGAATATTGTCAAGGGGGAAATAAAATATGATCTAAATTTTGCTCTAAAATATTCACTGCTGCTTAAATATGAGCTAATTAGTGCAATATTTCAATATCAATTTAAATAATTGATTCTGTTACATACTGTGGAGTTTGACAAAGATATCTATCAAAATTACGAGAACCCGCTAGGTGGGACATTCCCCAAAATAAGGAAGATACTACCAATGTAGATAACAGTATCCATGGGTTGGTTTTGCGTTTTCATGTGCTCATTAGCATGGAATAACCGTTACAACAAGGAAGCCGTTACAGGAATAATAACCCTTACAGTAAGGAAACGAATAACCGTTACAGCAAGGGAGATTGGTGTAGCAATCATGCGAATTTCAAGGAACGAACTTTTTAAGAACGTTGCTACTTCGTATAGCCCGAGCTAAATTGCATAAGGATTTTGTGTTGGCTATGCTGAAGGACAATTTATCAGTTCAATTTGAAGTTCGCGACATTGCAAGGTATCGGACGACATGTGGACATTTTGGATACAAGTGTCAGTCACGTTAATAACGCCGCGCATAAAAGCAAATAATGCTGGTCACGGCACCAATGAACGTGTCGGCATCATGTCATAAGGTAAATCATCCTTACCAAAATTTAAATAAAATGACTTACCTTTGATATCTTCACTTAGGGTGGAGTATAAAAATTGTGGGACACAAATAAAAATATAAGAACTTATGATTAACATTATTTATCATTATTATTACGTTGTGCGTTGTGTTTTGCAATAACCCTCCAATTACTTTATCATTAACATATCTATCTTCATTTCTTACCATGGCCGTAAATTCTCGTATTAGTGGACTTATTATGTAATTGTACATTGCTTTATTGTGCTGCTATAAACCCTCCAATTATTTACTTTTTGTGTGAGTCCTGTAAAGGAATTATTAATTCATAAAATGCTAAATGGATCACACCATTTTAACTTTAACAAAAATATGTATTAAAAAACATAAATACTTAAATAATTCAATTACAATATTTAATTATATTATTTCAGCGGAGGGGACATATGTGACCAGTACGGGAAATCCTAAATAGTGGTTATGACCAGATATCATTTTCAATGGGCACATACCTTCAAACTTGTCTTGCACTTGGTCAGCATCCGTATTTATATGTCGTCCATTTACCGGCATTAACTCTTGGTGTAATGCTCCGACTCGTAAATTCGTTGAACATATTGTACTGCTGTAACTCTGCACAAATCAATATATATCCATTATTTTTGAATATCTAGGGAGCACTCTACATTTCTAGTCGTCGTTATGTCGTTATTAAGTCATCACTGCCTTAAGTCGTATTAAATCATCACTGCTCTAGTCGTCGATTTCAGTTATCTGTTAAAGTTTACTCTCTCAAGTCATATTTATATCACTCTCGTCGTTCTCTTCGATGTCAGGTTGTAGCTCCCTCTTTTTCGGGGGTGTCATTTCTCCCTTACTTTCATTTGCCGCTTTCAGTGTGACGCCACAAGTTTCTTTTTCAATTGGTTACTTATTTAATCAATGGAACCCTTCCACATCCTCGTAAGAGTCAGCTCGGCCCCTCTGTCATGGCACCCCTAAATTTATGGTTTTCTGACCTTTAGGTTCACGGGTTGTAAAACTCGGTGCCATCCAGACTGTCAGTATGTCAGTATTGTCCGAAGTTCTAGATCAATAAATAACTAGTATAAAACTGTCTCACCGTAACACAACACTTAATGAGAGATCTATTTCTGGTCTCACAGAAATATCCAGGATTTACCTTATGACATGATGCAAATAGCAGTTTTCTTTGCTGTCATTGTAGTTAACGGTTATTCCATGCTGAGGAGTGCATAGTATGTGCTAAACCGTTCCATGGAAATTGTTATCTGGAACGGAACTGTCTCACTTAATCAGTTATCTATGGAGTTGGAAAAGAAGGACTCCTAAACGTGGAGCAATATGAAAACCTCAGAAACGTTCAGCTAATTCGATGATGCACCAAATTCCTGTCAGAAAGTATAAACAACATCCCCAGTCTCATGTAGCTGGGACACAAGACACTCTTAACTCCCTAACATGCAAATTCAGCAGTGTTCGAATTGTTTTAAGTATATAATGCATTATCTTGAAAGATATGTACATCTTGAAACCCCTTCGAGAAAAAAACATTTTGAGAATGAATGTAGTTTTCGTTCTAAATCTCGCTAATATTAAAGTAATATTAAGTAATAATGCTTACTATGCAGTATATTTCTAACAGGTAGTATTCGGTAAATATTATAGAAGAAATTGTTTTATTATATACTTTGTTCAATTAAAATACATTTCAGTATTGTTAAATAAAAATAACAGGGCGGATTTATATAGGGATAGGAAATTACATTATTGCTTAATATGGTCATGCATCTCACTATATACGTTATTATAAAATATATAGTTCTATCATTACCAACTAAAAATAAAAATTAGATTAAAAATTGATAGTTTCGTTTCAAAGTAAACATTATTATTCTAAATTAATTGAATTTAAAGATATATACATATTTTAACACTTCATGGTATTCATTTTACCACGAGTAAGAAATTTATAATTGAAATTGATATGTAACACTTCTATAAGTTTTAACTCATTTCTATTTAAAAGAATTCCTCTTAATGTAAACTATTCAGTTTCTACAAGAAAATATTTTTATCACAAGTAATAATTTTAGTCCCAGCTATTCAAATAGCATAGCCTGTAGCTAAAAGTTTTAATTTTGGTATCTGCAGAGAAAAAAAAATTGCGGTAAAATTTTTCCACAGTGTAAAACATTTCAATTCATTTTTAATCAGTTTATTTTATTTCTGATTCTTCTTTTTATCAGGATGTTTTAAAAAAGTTAGCGAACGGAAATATTTATTTTTGTAACAACTTTTAAGATAAAAAATTGAAACTCATTCAACTGGCAAAAAGTAATTGTTAGAGTACATAAAAATAAATATCACAAATTTTTAATGAACTCGTTTTTTCTACGATTTTACAATATTATTAATATTTAATATTTAATATTTATATTTTTTGATTTTATGAAAATGTGACATGCATTACTATATACAGGATGTTTCACAAATGACTTGTTAATTTTGAAATGAAAGAACTCGGAAATGGTGATCAAAAGAAGATTGAAAAAAGTGGTATGTTTATTGGGAAAGCCGCAAAAATCTGATTCAAAAGTTTCAAAATTATTTACAAATGTTGCTAACTGATGGCGCTGTACGCTGTAGTCGCAGTACGGATCCCTATAAAGAGTGCACTGAAACACAAAGCGATCAATCTTTGGACGGTTCGGCTGTTGAAACATGAAAGGAGGTTATCATACTGAAGGAAGTAGATTAAGTCATGTATTCAGTGGAGCAACGTGATGTTCTCGTACTCCAGTATCACCGGTTAAATCGCAGTCCTTTAGCAACAAGGCTCAGTTTTCAATTGCGATTTAAAGTTGCCAAATGTTCTGATGTGTAAACAATTCACCAGCTTTTTGACAAATTTCAACGGAAAGGCAGCGTTTCTGATAAGTTAGTGGAACATGTTGGTCTCAGACAATCAGCAGTTACACCTGAAAATGTCGCGGCAGTTGCTTCAGTTATTCAGTCTAATCTTGAGGAAATCCATCCGAACAGTTGCAGCTGAATCCAGATTAACGTCATCCAGCACGTACAGAATCCTGAGGTATACCCTAGACTTGTTTTCTTTCAAGATCCATTGTCACCAAGCCATAACTGTTTCAGCTCTGCAACAAAGAGAAGAGTTTGTGAACGATATGCTCGCCATGATTGATGGTGATGGAGTTGATGTTGGCTGCATATGGTTCACAGACGAGGTCCATTTTCACATGGATGGTGTAATGAACAGGCAAAACTGGCGGTTTTGAGATACCGAAAACCCGCATTTGTGCCAAGCGCGACCACTACATTTCCCAAAGGTTAGCATTTAAGCTGCAGTATCGATCAAGGGAGTCATTGTCCCTTTTTTCTTTCATGCCTCCATATATACCCGATCTTACTCCCTGCGACTGCTTTCTGTGGGACACATTAAAGGACACTGATTTCTGCAATACTGTATAAGCTTGAAGAAGAGTTTATCTGTCAAGCATGTGAGCCCATTTCTGTTGACACACTACAGAAGGTGACTGGCAATTTTATTTGTCGTTTGCGCCACCTCTGCACTGTGCAAAGTGCACATTTTGAATTGATTTTGATGTGATTGCAACGACTGCTTTACCAAGGATAGTCTCACTATTATTTATAGCCTATTTCTCGGGGTCCGTACTGCGACTACAGCGTACAGCGCCATCTGTCAGCAACAATTGTAAGTAATTTTGAAACTTTTGTATTCGATTTTTACGGCTTTCCAAATAAATATATCACTTGTTTCACTCTTCTATCGATCACCGTTTCCGAGTGGTTTTATTTCAAAGTCAGGGAGTCCTTTGTGAAACACTCTGTGTATATATATATATATATATATATATATACGAGGCATGTTTTTTATGTAAGTACCGTTTTGCGATTCCGCCGCCGCAGCGCTACGGTCGGCGTTCCGCGCATGCGCGCTGGTTACCTACATCTCTTGTCTACGCACTGACGCCATTACAGTCTGATTCTTCATTGTATACGTTGTTTACTGAGTGTTTAAGATGCCTCCGACAATCGTGAGTCCCGCCGATTGTGAAGTACGGGCTGTTATACGATTTCTTAGTGCTAAAGGCGTAAAACCGATCGATATTCATCGTGAGATCTGTGAAGTTTACGGACAAAACATTATGAGTGATGGAATGGTAAGGAAATGGGTGAGAGCATTTAAAGATGGCCGCACAAATGAGCATGATGAAGAACGGAGTGGGCGTCCTTCGGTCTTTAATGAAGATTTGGTGCAGAAAGTGGAAGAAAAGGTGAGAGAAAACAGGAAGAAAAGGTGAGAGAAAACAAAAGACGTGGCAAGTTGAGTAAGGGTATCGTTTTGCTGCATGACAATGCCCGTCCACATGTGGCTAATCGGACCAAAGATCTCATCAAATCTTTTAAATGGGAAACTCTAGATCATCCTCCATACAGCCCTGATCTGGCGCCCAGCGACTACCATTTATTCCTGCACTTGAAGAAACACCTGGGTGGTCAGCGTCTTCAAGACGATAACGAAGTCAAAACAGTTGTGATACAGTGGTTAACAAGTCAGGCGGCAGAATTTTATGAGGAGGGTATTCAAAAACTGGTGCCACGTTATGACAAGTGCCTCAATATTCACGGAAATTATGTAGAAAAGTAGATTAAGGTACAGGCTTTCATGTAGAAATAAAATTATTGCGATATCTTTGCACGTCTTTTTTTAATTCCAAAACGGTACTTACTTAAAAAACATGCCTCGTATATATATATATATATATATATATATATATATATATATATATGTGTGTGTGTGTGTAGACTCAAGTGCCAAAATTCATAGGATAGCAGTATGCAAATTTACAAGTGGCGCTCGAATCACATTAAAAGGGTATAAAAAGTCAAATGATTGTCAGTGTTATCTGTTGGACTCTTGAATGTTTTGTGAAATGTTAAATAACGTGACAATGGCTAACCGACGTGAATTAACCGAGTTTGAACGTGGAATGATAGTTGGAGCTAAACGCATGAGCATGGCATTTAGTAAGTTGTTGAGACTTTGAATATTGCTCGCTCGACAATGTCAAGGGTGTATCTAGAGTACTCTATGGAAGACATTACCTCCCACAAGGAGCATCACAGTGGGCGACCACGTTTGCTGGATGATCTATGAAACCAAAAGTGTCCATACTAACAGACGAACTACGTTAATTGACTACCACATTTAATAAGAGACGCACTAGAAGCGTATCTGTGAGGTCTGTGTAGCCGAATTTGGCGTTGATGTGATATGGCTGCAGAAGGCCGACACGAGTGCCTTTACTCACACAACATAATCGGCTTCAGCGTATCACCTGGGCTTTCAAATATATGCAATGGACCCTAGATCGTTGGAAGAAGGTAGCGTGGTCCGATGAGCCATGTTTCCAGTTGGTTCGAGCTGATGATCGCGTTCGGGTGTGGAGTAAACCCCATGAGGATATGGTTCCAACTTGGAAATAAGGCATTGTACAAGCTGGTGATTGTTTCATAATAGTGTGGGGGTATTTACTTATGATGGATTGGGTCTTCTGGTCAAATTGAACTGGTCATTGACAGAAAATCGCTATATCCAGCTGCTTGGGGACTATTTACGTCCGTTTATGGATTTCACATACACCAATAACGATGGGATGTTCCAGGATGATAATGCTCCATGTCACAGGGCCTATATTGCTCACGATTGGTTTGAGAAGAATTCTTGACAATTTTAGCCCATGATTTGGCCACCTAGATAGCCAAACATGAAGCCTCTGGGGCATATCTGTGATATGATCAAAAGAGCCATTCGTGCCTGAATCCCAGCACCTACCACAATCACGTAATTATGGGCTGCTATTGAGACAGCATATCTGAACAGTTCTCCCGGAGACTTCCGTCGAGTGTAGTTGAATCCAAGCCACGTCGAGTTGCTGCATTACGCCGAACTAAAGGAGGCCCAACACTAGAGAGGTATCCGGTGAATTATTGCACTTGAGTGTATATATATATATATATGTACATATATACTCTCTCTCTCTCTCTCTCTCTATATATATATATATATATATATATATATATATATGTATGTATGTGTGTGTGTGTGTGCGTGTGTATGTGTGTGTCGTGTGTGTGTGTATATATATATAGACATAATTTTTCATTCGAAAATCATTTATACGAACCCTACAATGCAGTTTGAAACCGTTCTAGAAATATTGTAAGGTTTTAAAATACATATTTGAAAAATCATTAAAATGTAGGTATTTTAATACTGTATTAAACATTTTAAAGATTAATCATTTAATTTAATTTAATTTTTTATATGAAAACGATTGACACAAAATTGTAGCCGAGCAAGAACTATTCCTGCGTTTTTGAACGTTTTCAAATAAACTCAATCATAAAATTATATAAAATTAAAAATTTGTAATTATCCTCAAATATGTTTACGTATCATATGCAATATTATTCAACATCATTATCGTGAATCTAGACCGTTCCATTTGCGAGAGAAAATACTTTTTGTAATAATTTTGCCTTTTGGGGTCCAAAACTTTACCATTAGTCATTAATTTTTATAATTAAATGGTCATTGTATTTTGATGAGGATTTTGCAGGTGATTATGAATAACTAATTCATTTTGATTAATAAGTTTTCAGTAGCGCCGAATTTCAAATTACATCATGTTGATTCCATGCCAAAATCATTGTGCCGTGAATCTTGTACGCCGATGTTTCGCAGGAACAGAAATAGACTCATTGGATTATACAGGGAAAGTCATGTGCTGCCCACATCCAATTTATCATTAACAGCTTCTTAGTCAGTCGATATAATAAAGGGAAATATTCTGCTTGAATTAGTTTGACCCCATCTTGTATCAAAAGACAAACGTAACGAAATTTCTCTTACGACATTCCTGTATCAGCGAAACATATTCCCTTTATTAGAGATGCGTTCGTTAATCATGGAAACTATGCAGTATAACAAGAAAACTCACTTTAGGTCATTGCTATTTCGATATATGCTTCAGTTAATGAGAAGCATTAAATGCACCTTCATATAGGAAATGCTATGGCTACTATGTTCACCATATTTGTTGTCTAATATGCATCGAAACTTTAAAATAGAATTCTATGCCATTGGACTGATGTCGTAAATATAATTTGTTCTCATTGGACTCACTTAGATCAATGTTCATCGCACCGAATGACGGGTGTAGTATGATTACATAAGAGAAGAATTTGTCATAACATGCAACATTCCGTTATCAGTTTAATATATCTCATTTATTACATAAGATGTTTCTTATTCGTATGGATTTAATTGGTCTTAAAATATTATTTTCTTTAAAAGCTGACGGCGTACTTCAAAAGGATGCTAAAACTGTTCTATTCTCTAGATACTGAATGCTTGATATGAAATGGTAAAATGTAATAAAATTATACACTATTATAAAATGGTAAAATGTAATAAAAATTAAACACTGATATGAAATAGTAAAATGTAATAAAAATATAAGTACTATTATGAAATGGTAAAATGACCACTATTGGTTTTATTACATAATTTGTTTTGTTTTGTTAATGTATTTTCATATTTTGTTTTGTTAATTTGGTTGCATATTTTATTCTGTTAATTTGTTTATATATTTTGTTTCGTTAATTTGATTTTAAAATTTGTTTTGTTTATCCTCTTTCTATTTATTGCCTAATTGTTTCATTGCCTAAATAGTTTTAATTAATATTTCGTAATAACTGTTTCAGGAGATGTTTGGCTACGCCTGGCTCTCGATTGGATGAAAGTGGATTCAAACTAATTCAAGCAAACCAATTTCATATTATTGTGTCCACTGAGTCAAAATCACCTCTCCGAAGTTGTTGATAATTAAAAGAGATACAAAATGAAAATATTTGCTTTAGACCTTTTATGGTCTTACGTAAAATTACAAGATAACCGAAAATAACGTTTTAAGGAATTAGTCATAACATGCCACACTCCGTTACCGGTTTAATATATCTCATTTATAAAGCTGATTTTTGCAATTGGTATTGATGCAATTGGCCTTAAAATATTATTTAGTTTCAAAGCTGGCAGCATACTTCAAAGGATGCTGAAAATGTTCCATTCTCCAGATATTGAACGTTTCTTATATAAAATGGTAAAATATAATAAAAATTAAATACTATTATGGAATAGCAAAACACGAGTATAATAAAAAATATACGTACTATTATGAAATGGTAAACTGATAGCTATTGGCTTTATTGTATAATTTCTTTTGTTTTGTTAATTTGTTTTCATATTTTGTTTTCTTTTTATTGCATATTAGTTTTACTGCATAATTAGTTTTATTGAATATTTCGTTATAAATCTTTCAGGAGAAATTTTTCTACACCTATGTCCGATACGATGAACATGGATTCAAACTTATTCCAGCAGAACAATTTCCCTTTATTGTATCTACCGAATCAGAAGAAACTTGCAGAATTTTTAGATAAATAAAATAAATATAATGTGATGAAAATATTTGTTATAGATCTTTCATTAATGTATATCATTATATTGTGTCAAATTAAGAGAGTTCTGAAAAGAATGTTGTCAGGAAGCATTTTATGACAATATGCAAAGTTTATGTACTCAAAGGCATGTGTTGATAACATCAAAGTATGATTTTTATTTATTTTCGTACTTTCTATATTACTATTTGCTGAGTATTTATTATTTTGGGAAAATATTTTGACTGATAAAACCTACTCCTTCATACATTCATGTGCAAAACATTTTAGTTCCACTTTTAGAACAGTCAATAAGAATTTTTTCATAAGAATTTATTCATAATTTTGCTTTCTTTCATAAGTATCTATATATATTACACTCAAGAGAACTACGTGTATCTCTTGTGAGCTGATCTCAAAATAAATGCTCTCAAAATTTAATTTTACCTTCAGAGAAATGGTATATATGGAACACTACAAGCATTTTGTGTATATGTATTATTTTAAGTGTATGTATTTTTTATGTTATTTTGAGTATTGTATGTATATTTTTGTGTGAAAACAACACGCCCTATAGATTTTAACAGTAAAATTAAGTAACAAAAATATATATATCATGGTGTCATTTCCTTTGCAATCGAAATTGTAGTGACACAGTAAGACACTTCCGATATGCAGTAACATTTTATTTTCTATACTGTAAACACTAAAATTGTGATACGTGTTCTGTTTTCTAAGCACAAGTAAACTCTATTTAAAGTTATCAGAATGTTATTTATAATGTTAATAATGTGCTGAAGATTAATTTAGATTTCCGGCCACTCTAAATGCACCTCACTTCGCATAAAAGCTAAAGTCATTATTTAAGAAAGAACTTCATCTTTGTATAGGAGTTGTGATGACTATACACATAAGAACTAACTTCGTACTTTTAACTTCTTATAGACTCCAGAACTAGTTATTGGACATCCGGAACCAGTTACTTGATATCCAGAATCAGTTACTTAACATCCAGAACCAGTTAATTAACATCCATTTTCTGTTCTACCTATTTTCCGTTGTTGTTTATAAACTATTACTTTTACAGTTGGTTTGAATATATCATTACATTTTCGAAACAGGTTAGCTCATCATTTCTTATAGTAAAACATTCATGTTCATTATTTTACTTACTGAACAGGTACTTTGCATTTTTTTGCTGTTTCTTCACATTGGTGTTTTGATGTTCTATTACAGTTTCCTGTAACTCGTTCCCTTCTTCGTGGTTTCTATCTCTTTCGTCTCCTCTTGCAGTCATTTTCTTAGATCTAGCCACGCTTTCTATTCTACCGGCAGTTGCCAAGCTCACTTTTGCAAGTGCAGTTTGTTCTTCTTGTTTGTTCTATCGAAGAAAGTTATTTTTCGCCTTTGAAACCGGTTAAGAACATTTCATTGTATTGCACGTTGTCTTATAATGTGTTGTTTTCCTATCTTGTCTTAGGAAATTATAAATTAATATGAATTAAACAAATCAAGTAATGAAATATATTTCTATACGATGCGATTTTGGAACATGTTCCATATTATTTAATAGGTCAACAGCACATTCCGTTATATAGCAAATATTTTCACTATATTAGTTATACGCAATTCGTCTTACGATCTAAAAGAATTCCATCTCATTCACTGACCTCATAACGTTAAAGGAAATCGTTCTGCTTGGATTAATTTGAATCAATCTTCATCGTTGCGGATGATAGGCATAACAGGCTGTAATAACTTTAAGGCTTAAGTCATCAATCCAGGCCGTCATTCATTCGTAAAGCGTATCACGTTTTGTACAGGTAAGTTCTTATTGGATAGAAATATATTTCGATATTTGGATGGAAACTTTTCTGAATTAGCTGGAATGTGGCTCCAATTGATTTTCTCAACCGGAATACATTTTTAAATTGCGTGTGATTTTTTTTTCTTGAAAATTTTACAAGAAAAATTTTAAAATAATCTATCTTTGTCCAAATGACCATATTATAGCGTGTTATTCTTCATTTTAAAGGTTTTGAAAAACTTTTCGTTTGATACCCCCAGGGGGTAACTTTTCCCCTCCCGATGGGTGCTCATGATGTCACAAACACAAAAATTATGTCGCGGTTATTTTTCACTATAATGCCAAGTTTCGTGACCATTGAGCTATAAATAATCTCTGTATGATTATGTCAAATTTTGTCATATGGTGCCATGATAAGAAAATATACAATTTCGAAATTTGCGCTCGATGTAAAATAATTCTATCTAGTTCTAGATTTTTCATTAACAAACCCGAATATAAATCTCTTGAAAATCCATTAATATTTGTGGCATCTGTCGTGTCTACTAGAAGTCGACCACATACAGACAGACGGACATTATGTTAAAAATAGTTTAAATGTTTGCAGGATGACCTAAAACATACATTGACACCTAACTCTCATTGGCATCTAACTAATTTTCATGAGAACAATACATTTCCTATACTATACTCTATGGTATATATTTTATCATTTTTAGCTATTAGGTTCGGTGATAATAACGTCCCAAGTGCTTACATGTTTAACACTTTACAACATAGTTGAAAGTGTTTATGACTTTGTTCATTTTGTCTGTCCGTCTGTCTGTCTGTCTGTCCGTTAGCACGATAACTGCCGTAAAAATGGTTTTATCAAAATGAAATTTTAGTATGTTTTTCAGACGATCTGTGGAACCTATGGGAATATAAATGGATAATATCACTCAATTAGTTTTTTATTGAACCCGGGTTGAAAAATGAAATACATTGAACCCTATGGGACCTAATGTTTCAAACATTTTTAAGCGAATTTAAAATTCACAAATTGCTTCGAAAATTTTAGGAAATATCCAAATTTTCCCATAAAATATATAAAAACAATTTCAGTAAAATATGTTAAGTAGTTCTTTAAATAAAAATTATTTAATATAGGGAGAAAAACAGATTCAATTAAATTCTGACTCTTTTTATATCCTCCAGAAAGAAAAAAGAGATGCATTATATAATAAATATCTTTCCAAGAGTTTAATTATTTTATATATGAACAAGAAAGATCAATCATGCTTAAAGCATTGATTATGAAACACTTTCCAACTTCAATGCAATTTTATTTAAACATGTCTAAAATGCAATACATTCCTAGGCAATATTTTAAAACTTATTAATATATTATATTTGAAAACTTAAACCTTCACTTCGAAAAAAATGAACTTCATTCAAATGACGGCATTGAAATATAAATTGCCTGGTTTAAACATCTCTACAATGTGATACATAATTGTGGTAATAATTTTAGAATTATCATAATACTACGATAATTTATTATATTTGAAAACTTCATCGAAAACAACTGAAATTCATTCAAATGACGTCATAGAAAAAATAACACGCCTGGATCTCTCTATGAAAACAGCATTTCATTCATAACATTTTCCCATTCATTTCATTCATAGCAATACTATAATAATTTATGTTATTTAAAAATTAAGACCATGGAGCTACAAGTAATTAAACTCTATGCGTAAAACTTCATCGAAAAAAATCGTCCTTCTCTTTATAAAATCAATAAAATACTTCATTCATATCAGCTACGGAGACTCCATGAACTAAATGATTTTGTGTTAAAGAAATACAGCAATTCTAATACAACTCATTCTATATATTTTGCGGTTTACATTTTACATAGGTGAAAAATATGCTTCGTTGTAGAAATAATCAAATTTGGATGAGCATTTAAACTCAAATATATTGTAATTGCGTTGTTAGAGTATATAGATGCACAGAATTTAAACAAAAATAAAGTGGTTTTAGGACGGATACAACACTCAATATGAATTAAAAAGAACTTTAAAAATCACGATTTTGAGACAAGATGGATGCCATATATCATTTTGAAGTGGGTCACGTGATCTTTTCATATCATGGTCACATGATTGCTTCATATAAGAGGTGTTATTATTATTTCAATTTTTATTTAAAAAACTACTGAATATATTTCGTTGAATTTTTTTATATATTTTATGGAACAATTTAAATATTACCTAAAATTTTCGAAGCAATTTGTCAATTTTAAATCCGCTTAAAAAATGTTTGAAAAATTAGGTGCCATAGGGCTCAATGTATTTCACTTTTTCAACCCGGGTTCAATACAAAACTAATTGGGTGATGTTATTCATTTATATTCCCATAGGTCCTACAGACCGTCTGAACAACATACTAAAATTTCATTTTGATTAAGTCATTTTTACGGCAGTTATCGTGCTAACGGACAGACAGACAGACAGACAGACAGAATGAACAAAGTCATAAACACTTTTCAACTTTGTTGTAAAGTGTTAAAAAGTGCTCCGTCCTGCAAAAATGCACCCTTGTAGTAGTTACCTGCTTGCAAAAATTCGTAGTCTTGCTATTGTTAGTCTATCCAGCACGCGAACTCGCAACTCAAATATTTTGTCTTTTATTTAGACATTAAATATTTCTTAAACTACAATATATATATACAAGAAAGATCAATCATGCATAAGCATTGATTATGAAACACTTTCCAACTGAAATGTAATTTTTTAAAAATTTCTAAAATGTGATTCCTTCAGTGGTAATATCTTTTACATTATCACAGTACTACAGTAATTTATTATACTTAAATATTTAAAACTGTATCGAAATATAAATCATCTGATTCTTTATGCAAAATCAATGAATATTTCATTCATATAACTTGTATTCCAGACTCCAGAGCTAAATAATTTTGTGTGAAAAAAATTCAGCAATTCTTATGTAATTCATCTTACAATCGCTTGAGATATTTGCATTCTGCATATGTTAAAATTAGGCTTCCTTGAAGAAATAATAAAAGTTTAGGGATCATTTAAAAAATCACAACTATTGTAATTGCATAGGCACGGAATTTAGATACACAGATAATACACAGATAATATATATGTGTATGTGTATGTACTCAAAGTATTGGAATCGTGCCGAAGATCGGAACTCGAATTTTCAAAGTATCTACACGTTTTGGGACTTCTAGAACACGAAAAAACAACTTTTAGGAAGACGTCTGTGTGTGTAAGGGTGTATCTGTGTATGTTTCTGTGTGTCTGTGTGCATATTACATCCACTCTAATTGAAAAACTAATGGACCGAATTTCATACAATTTGGTAGGTATGTTTTTTGTGGGAAATCCTGATGTTCATTAGATTATAGTACGATTCGTAATAAAAGAATCTGCCTTCTTTGCGAAATGGCCGCAGAAATTGCCTTTATCCACTTTAGCTAAAAACTAATGAACCAAATTTAACAAAATTTGGAGTATAATATTTCAATAACCTACAAGTGATTTATATACCAAATTTAACAAAATTTTGTATATAAATCATTTGTAGGTTATTCTACTACGATTCGGGAAAAAGGAACGGGCTATTTTTGCGAAATGGCCAGCAAAAATCGTTATATATAAAAATAAAAGACTACGTGTGCTCAATTATATCAATTAAATTCCTATTTTATATGTGATTTTTGACAACAAAAAGAATAAGACTAACCCCATTACTCTAGGACTAGCCGTTCTTGAGATATTCTAGTTTTTTCGCGTTTTCGCTACGCCACCTTTGACAATAAGTCCAGCTATCAAATGAGAACCAAATTTAAGTTTAACGTGTAAATTCAATGTCATTTAAAATACTTATGTTGTGCAGATAAACTCAAATTATCATTGAATAAATAAAGAGAACGAATATGAGTCTGCAGGGAAAGACATGTGCTGTCCACATCAGAATTTTTAACAATATTACACCAATGATTTATAGAAGTGAACGGGGATTATTTTCAGGCCATTTCGAAAAAAATGTATGATCTATATTTAAAGATCCATCAAATTTTTATCGAATAAAATGTTCAACAAATTTAAGCTGTGTACCAAATTTTAACTCTCTAGGACGTAGGAAAGTGCATTTAAAATGCCATCAATTAAATTTATCATGAAGAGTTATATAAAATTTAAAAAAAATGAAAAATTGTTATCTACCAAATTTACTTTAAAATATGAAGCCACTCCCACATGCAAAACGTTTTAACAAATGGAGAGATATTTATTATATAATATCTCTCTCTTTTCTTTCTGGAAGATATCCCAAAGTCAGAATTTAATTGAATTTGTTTTTTTCCCTATATTAAATAATTTTTTTAATTAAAAAACTACTTAACATATTTTACTGAATTTTTTTTTATATTTTCTATGGGATAATGTGAATATTTCCTAAAAATTTCGAAGCAATTCGTGAATTTTAAATTTACTTAAAAAATGTTTGAAAAATTAGGTCCCATAGGGTTCAATGTATTTCATTTTTTCAACCCGGGTTCAATAAAAAACTAATTGGGTGATATTATTTATTTATATTCCCATAGGTCCTACAGACCGTCTGAACAACATGCTAAAATTTCATTTTGATAAACTCATTTTTACGGCAGTTATCGTGCTAACGGACAGACAGACAGACAGACAGACAGACAGACAGACAGAATGAACAAAGTCATAAACACTTTTCAACTTTGTTGTAAAGTGTTAAAAAGGTTTCACATTTTAAAATAAATATTGTAGATAACAATGTTTCTAATTTTAAAATAAAATAAATTATTATAGTATTGCTATGTATGAAACGATTGAAAAATGTTTATGAATGAAATGCTGCTTTTATATAGAGGCAATTTATATTTCGATGACGTCATTTTAATAAAGTTCATTTGTTTTCGATGAAGTTTTCAAACATAATAAATTATTGTAGTGTTATGATAATTTTAAAAATATTACCGAGGAATGTATCGCATTTTAGAGATGTTTAAACCAGGCAATTTATATGTCAATGCCTTCTTTTGAATGAAGTTCCTTTTCTTCAATGAATTTTTCAAATATAATAAATTAATTCAGTATTGGGATAATTTAAAAATATTACCGAGGAATGTATCACATTTTAGAGATGCTTGTACAAAATTGTTTTGAAGTTGGAAAGTGTTTCATAACCGATGATTTATGCATGCTTGATATTTCTTGTTCGTAATGCTCTGATTTTCGCCACAGAATTCCCAAGCAGAGATGTCATTGACATCCAAATATACGCCAGTAATTGAATACGTCAAAAATGTCCGACAGCAAACTTAAAACATGTGAAATCAGGCGTTATCAGCATGCGAAAAAAGTAATAAAAAAATATCAATCGGTAAAAACATGTATAGAATAGCGTACTTCTATACTGTTGCAGCGTATCCTCTGGATTCATGGGTGTATTCTTGTGATTCAAGGATAAGTTTGAAGCATGGAAATCAGTTAAAAGCAGCAGTTGTCATAAACAGAAACGAAATACAATTAGTAGCTTCTCAGTTAGAAGTATAGCTATCTAATACAGCCACAATAGTAAAAATCCGATGTCGGCAGCACATGACTTTCCCTGCAGACTCAAATTCCTTTGTTTTTTATTTCTTTAAGAACTCATTAAATTGAGTTTAATTGCACAAAATGACACTAAATTTGCATTTATAATTAAATTTCATTTCAGCTTTTATTTAGTAATTGGACATATTTTAAAGGCGGCAGAAAAAAAATGCGAAAAACTTTACATATCTCGAGAACGGTTAGACCTAAAGTAATAGAGTTGTTCTTATTATTTCCCTCTTCAAAAATTACGTATAAAACAAGCATTTAATTGATACATTTGAACATACCTAGTCATTTTTTAAATATTGGCGATTTTTGCAGGCCATTTCGTAAAAAAAGGCAGGTTGTTCTTTTCCGAATCGTACCAAAATCTAATCAGCATCAGAGTATCCCACATATGATTTATCTACTAAATTTTGTGAAATTTGGTAAATTTGTATGTCAGCTAGAGTGAATACATGATATTTTTGCGGGCCATTTCGCAAAAAAGGCCGGTTCTGTTTTTACGAATCGTACCAAAAACTAATCAGCACCAGGGTCATATCCAAGTGACTCACCTACCAAATTTTATGAAATTCGGTTTATTAGCTTTTGAGTTAGAGTAGATACATACATTGCACAAACACACAGACAGACACGTAGACATACATACAGACAGACACACAGACAGACAGACAGACAGACACACACACAGAGAGACGTTTACACACACACACACAGACAAAATAGTTTTTTCGTATTCTAGTGGTTTCGCAACGTGTAAATCTGTCGGAAACTCGAGTTGCGATTTTCGACATGATTCCAATACTTTCCCTATACATTACCATGTATTGCAGGGAAAGTAAAAAAAAATAGAATATCAAATAAATGCTCAATGAATTTACAAATAAGAAGATCGAATTATCAAAACGCTGACTAATTCACATTTCATTGTTATTTGTATCATGAAATAATTAGAATTCGTGTATGCCATCAGAGGATAGACCTTGAATAACGTAGGTAATTCAGGGAATTCCTTAACAATTTAATCAAAGAATTGCTTAGTTTTTTAATGTTTCTACGCTTCCTAGCAGTCCACAATTTGTAGTTATTTTGACAAATGTGTTGCTAAGTAAGCCAAAATATTTATCAGCAGTTTCAGTAGGTTTTAATTGAGCTTATGCAGTAAAATAAAATAAATTCGGTTTGGATAAAGTTGAAAACATTTATATAAGATCCTTTACAAATTTTTTTATTTGGAAGCAGTTCGATTTCTCACAACATAAATGTTTTTTTAGAAAGAAGTGATAATACTATAAAGCATGTTGTGTGTGTGTGTGTTGTTGTTGAGACCCAGACCGTCCGACCTACCAGAAAGGTGTAAGGTAACTGTTTGGACGTCCTGGAAGTGCCAAATTTAGACCGGAACCCAGTGAGGGAGTCATCCACAGGGACCATACCCTTCTTCCCCTACCACCAACCTCTCGGAAGGACTTACGGATCCACATGTTTAACGTGATCCTATTCCGCGTGAACACGACAGGGGTTTTGGCAGTGGCGGGAATCGATCCCGGGGCTACCGAGTTCAACTCCCGCGCGTTAACCACTGGGCTACCGCGTCCTACTGTAAAGCATGTGTAAAGTGTAATTCTATCAAGTATTGCTTGATAAAATGCGCTACATTTCAGAAAGATTTAAAGTTTGAAGTTGAAGGAAGGTAAGAAAATACTAATGCGATAAATATCTTGATAAATAGTACCTTTATATAATGCTGTTCAAAAAAATTCTATATTTTACAGTGAAAACTGACTACATATAATAATACTTACGACAAATATTTCAACCATATTAGTTCTTCATCATTCATCAACAGGCTTGAAAATAATTCTATCTCACAAAACTGACATCGTAAATGGAAATAGTTCTGCTTGGAATCGTTTGAATTAATCGTCATCGAACCGGATGACAGGTGTAACAGGCTTAAATAATGGAACAAATTTCTCATAAAAACCCACCTTTCTGGATCAGTTAAACACACATATTTATTACCGGTGTGTTCTGATTGGCAAACGAATCGATCAAAAAGAATAAGATGATTAAATTTTATGTCATGAAATGAAAGAAGTGTCAAAATCAAGAATCAGAAATATGGAAAATATTTTTTTTTAATTTGATAAGAAGGAATGGTAATACAACAAATTTTAGAATACAGTGCAATTCCAGGAGTAGACAGCTAGTTCTAATACAGTGCAACATCCAGGTTTGTCTCTATACAGAGAATCCATAAAATAAAAATTGAATAAATTTATACATGAATTTATATCAGTTGTTCTATCAATAATGAAAGTGTTTATAAATTAATTTAATGTATGACGGTAAATGTATATAGCGGTATTCAAAATTATCTGTCAAACTTTAATGAAAGTATGAGTCCAGTAGGCACCATTTTTAGAGTTTGATATTTGCTATCAAATTAAAGGCGCAGACAAATGTCGTCAATCTCGATAGTCTTGGCCCGGAACGTTATGACTCCAATAAATACACGTCACCCATATTACAAATGTGACTTGGGGCATAAACAATGCACAGTGTATGGACATAAAAAACATTTCATTCGATACAGAGCAATCAGTTAAACCTCGATGCAACATCATACAGAAGAATAGCCAATGGGAGTAAGAGGGCGGTCTTTAGCTGAGGCCAAAAGAGGCTGATGCTAAAAGGAAGAGGTCAATGACTGAAGCATTTTACTTACGCTTGGAGATTGAAAAAATTATGGTCAGAGCCGATTAATGATGGGGTAAATGATTCCGAGAGCGGATGATTGTAAAACGAGATCCTGATGATATCAATGAGACAGAAGTTATTTTTCGATGGAAAGAAATATGGTGAGCAATGGCAGTAGTGCAATGAAATCTGTGCTACGCAGAGAAGTTAGAAAGTGCAATGTGCGATGTGTTGATAAAGGTGCTAAACCATTCCATCGAATCCAGAAAATACAGACCACAAAATTATAGCCAAAAAGACCAAGGTATGTGCCGTTCTTAGGTCGAATAAGGAGCTATTTGAATAATTGTATAATTTGAATAATTGTAAGTATCATAGGGTTTCAAACGTCACCCCTCCCCCTTGAATAAAAATTGCAGTTAGTTGTTATGTAATTATAAGTATGCTCATAATTGGTGTTTAATAAGTGTTAATTTTTAAACTTAAAATGTTTTTTTAATGAGCAATGAATTTATATACAGATTATTGTAAGTGAACTAGTACTAAGGAATAATGGTGGATTAAATGCGGCACAACAACTAGGTATTTATATGCATACTTAAAATATTTATATTAATACTAATGATGTATATTAATTTATTCACCACAGAAATATAAGGAAGTATAAAACAAAAATTTTCCGTTAATGAATGTAGGTCCGTAGACGCAATATTTTTGAGTCAGAGGGCGCTGTCATCCGACTTGTAAATTGGCTCATTTTAGTCATTTGCAACGCGTACTTCGTATATGTAAAATGTAACAGTTCATGAATACTGAAGTATCTTACATACGTTTGTGACGGAAGATGGCAGTGGATATGGCAATAGAGCCGCATGTGGTAGTCCCGTAATTGAAAATGGACGCCACACCAACAATATCTCCGTATCTTTGCGGAGTACGGGTAGGTATGACCGAAAGTCCAAAATGTGATATGGTATGGGAACAATGGTACGGTCCTTGTGGTCACAGCCTCATTTAGATTCCGTTCTAAATCGGCTTGCTCACTTAGTGTCATTCAAACAGATATTTTACACCGTTGGGTAAGGCGAACTCTCTGGGTAGTACGACCCACATGCAGATATATATATACAAGGTGCCCAGTGCTATCGGCGCCTAATGGTTATTTTCTCAACCGTTAGTCACAGCGATATACTTTCAATTGCAAAAATGTTTTAAATTTTAAAATCTATTATCTTAGAAACAGTTTAAATCAATAAATGCATTTCTGAAATAAATACGAAATATAAATTTTTATACAGTCCCCTGTCCGACCAACTATATTTAAGAAAATCATCCTCATACAATTTTATGCAAAATAAAAAAAAATCATCCTTTTACGACCAAAATTGACCGACTTATAGCTGTTTAAAGTTGGAGCAATGTGTGTGCTGAGAAATGGTTAATACGGTCTATGAGTGGTTGGTTGCCTGGAGAAATAAATGATCAATACGATCTCTGATTGATTAGTTGCCGAAACAGGACATTTTTATGCGTGGAAAAGCGATTTAAGTCATAAAGTTTACTGCTTAATAACTCGGTGAATTTTGGTCGTAAAAGGAAGACTTTTTCTTATTTTGTTTGAAATTGTATGAGGATGATTTTCCTAAATATAATTGGTAGGACCGGGGGACTGTATAAAAATTTATATTTCGTATTTCTCTCAGAAATGTATCTATTGATTTAAACTTTTTCTACGATAATAGATATTAAAATGTAAAACATTTTTGCAATTGGAAGTATATCTCTGTAACTATCGGCTGTGGAAATAGCCATTGGGCACCGATAGCACTGGACGACCTGCATATATATATATATATATATATATATATATATATATATATATATATAAGTATATATATGTATATATGTATATATATGTATATATGTATATATGTATATATATATATATATATATATATATATATATATATATGTATATATATATATATATATATATATATATATATATATATATATATATATATATATATATATATATATATATATATATATATATATATATATATATATATATATATATATATATATATATATATATATATATATATATATGATACTACGTGACAGTGAAAATGAAACACCAAGGTGTGTGCAGAAAGTGATGAAAATCGGCAAACAGAGAGAGATAGCAACGAACAATAAGTGATAGCAACGAACAATAAGGGATGTTTATTGCAACATGATATACCCATAAACTGAGCGATAACAGAGTCTGATTAGTAGGTTGTAGGACCACCGCGGACTGCCATAAAAGCAGTAACACGTATAGCTACAGAGTCAATGAGCGTCCGGAGATGAGGGATGGCTGCCCATTCCCTGTCAACCTTTTGCCAGAGGTCGTCTTCTAAACTCGGCGGTGGCAGTGCACGCAAGCGACTTCCAATCACGTCCCAGACGTGTTCCATTGGTGAGAAATCAGAGCAGATTGTAGACAGGGAAGCAACTGGGTACCTTGTAGAGCATGTTAACTAATGCGTTCCGTGTGTGGTGTGGCGTTATCCTGCTGGTAAATGGAATTGGACACCCCTTGAAGGAACGGCAGTGTCACCGGCCACAGCACGTCATCCACGTATCGTTGGTCCGATATAGTGCCCTCAATTCAAACCAGAGGTGGCCTGCTTTCGTAGGTCATAGCGCCCCAAATCATGATGCGGCGTTCCACAAATGCGGACACATTGGATCTGTCATCACTTCGGTGCCAGACTTCTACACGGCAACTATCATCGCTAAAATAGAAGGGTGATTCGTCTGAGAACGCAACCCTGTGCCATTCCGTCGTCCACGTGGCTCTATCCTGACAACTTTGCAAACGGTTGCGTCTTTGCTATTGGGTCAATGGCAGTCTTCTTAAAGAGCGCCATGAGTGCAGGTCACCGGCGACCAATCGGCAAATAATTGTCCAGGTCGATATATGAGTATCAAGGGTGCCTTGTACATATTGCAAAAGGGCGACGGAAGTGGCCTGCGGGGCACCAGAACTCTTGCCTGTGGATGCGTCTGTCCACAAGTGCTGACGTCGCTCTGGACGTACCGGCTCCCCTCAAACGTGCCGCATTCCTTTGTTCTAACCATCTTCGCCACAGCCGGTACATCGTGGACGCGTGTAGACGGCTGCCTTCTGCGATTTGACGTATGGACCTATCTGCATTTCTGCCCTGCCCCCCCCCTCCCTCACTGGGTTCCGGTCTAAATTGAGTGGCTCTCCCCGTCCGTCCAATCACTTACCTTATACTTTTCTGGTAGGTCGGATGGTCTGGGTCTCAATAACAACAACCTGCACTTCTGAGTCCGATCACCATACCCCTCGTGAAATCGTCCGTCTGCTCGAACTCTTTCGGTTGGCGGAGGTGTGGCATTCTCTGCTACTACACGTTTCCTCTAAGACACAAAATTGCAATATGATTTCCGTGACATACTGAGCGGCGCGACCATTGCCAATTCTTCAGGTTTCTTCCCTTATATCTCACTCACCGTGGGCGGGACAGCTGCGCATTCGCATTATTTACATAACACGGTGAGCTGCTTCTACTCTGCAATTTGCATATTTGTCTGCCCACTCCTTCTTGGTAAACCATTTTCACTGTCACATAGTGTATATATATATATATATATATATATATATATATATATATATATATATATATATATATATATATATATATATATATATATATATATAATTGAAAGATAAAGAAATTATCTTTCAATTATAAGGCAGTGTAAGCACCTTACACTTCCTTGTTTCTCTTAATTCTTTTGTATCCGTAATATTTTACATATTATATATATATATATATATATATATATAAATTCCCAAATAGGACAAGTAGCAATGTACTCGTAAAATTTCTAGATAAGTGACGGAAGTAACGGCCGGGGGGAGTTGCGACCCCCAACACTCCGGTTAAAGCTTTTTTCCGCAATGGCAAACGCTCCCGGTAGCCGATATTATATAGGTATACACATGTAAAATTGCAGCATAGCGCTTTTCAAGTTGTATTAAAAATTATTTTTTTGCTTTTAGCTTTTTAATCAATTCACTCAAAATTGTAGCATTTTTTCAAGTTTTATATTATATATATATATATATATATATATATATATATATATATATATATATATATAAATTAATAATTAAACTGTAATAGAAGAAAAAACAATGTATCAAAATGGGCGGGGGGTGATTGTGACCCCCACTTCCCGGTTCAGCCAGCTTTATGGCTTGACGACACTAAGTGGGGGTCACAATCCCCCCCGGCCATTTTTGATATATTGTTTTTCTTCTATTACATTTTAACTATTACTTTATATAAATATACTTGGTTGAGCTGCTTGGCGCCGAAGGGTATGTTTTCTGTAATTAGTTTTGATGATAAAGGTATTTTGATAAATGTATTTTATCTCCTTTTTTCTAACTTCATGATTGTACCTTATCGCTCAAATTGTGAGTTTCAGCAATATGAAATGCAATTCGAGCGATTATATATATATATATGTACATACATTAGTTTATGCATAATTTTCGATTAAAATCTTTCAATTTTTATTTATATATATATATATATATATATATATATAGCATATTTTAGAAATTTAAAGAGAGCAATAAATAATTCCGCATACACTACTTGTTTTTTATTCATCAACTGACTCGAAAAAAATTGTATCTTCCTGGGGCGATACCTTTACAGGGAATAATCATGCTTGAATTATTTGGAATCAAGATTCATCGTATCAAATGACAGATATATTGATATTAAATAATTGAGTAAATTTTCCATGGAATTCAATATTCTTTAATCAGTTAAATGTATCATATTTATTATAGGTAACTCCTTATTCCAAGACATAAATTTCGTTCTTATAGACCTTTGACATTACCAAGCATCTCCGTTCTTATAAATACAATGCGCTCATTTATAAACGCAAACCCTGCTCCTTAGATACAATAAACGTCGCCAAAATATTATTACTTTCTCTAGAATGCTTGGTATTTGTTATAACAGAAAACGGATTAACTGGAGTGGACCTTAACTCAACTTTCTCATACCAGAATTTGTTTTTAAGTAACTTTATTTCTTTATTTATTTTACATTTTTGCAAATTTTGCAAGAAACATTTTGTAAAATATGTATCGTTAGTCCAAATGATTAAAATTACAGCATGCCACACTTCATTTTAAAGGGTTTGAAAAAACCTTTTGATTGATTCTAAATTTGACATTGTACCTCTTCGGGGGAGGAGGAGTATCCGCCCGCTGAAATGACACGAACACTATGACGATCTAATAAAATCACAGGCACAAATATTATATCGCGGCTAGTTGTCATTATATTGATTGAAACTGTTAAGTCATTAAGCCATAAATAACTCCTAGTCACAATTATGCCAAATTTTGTTCCATGCTGTCTTGTTGCGAAAATATAAAATTTCGAATGAAATTTCCGCTCGAATTTCAAAAAAATCTATCTTGCTCTAAACTGTTTGTTATTATAGCTGAATATAAAGTTTCGTGGATATCCATAATTATATGTGGTAACTTTTATGTACACAAGAAATTGACCACAGACAGACGGCAAGCAGACGGACGCCACTCTAAAATAGTCAAAACTTGTTTAGAGGAGGTCTTAAAACATATATTGGTATCAAACTCTCGAAATCGAAAATTTTCGTGAAAGTTATACTTTTTCTAGACTGCTTTTTATAGTATGAGGAAGTAAAAAATGGCTGCATTTGTGAAATGCGACATTCTTCCTGAATGAAATAATTTCTGAAAATCATTGAGTTGTCTTCACTCGATCAGCCCATTCTGCACTAAAATGAGATCCTCTGCAATATGTCCGAAACATGCTAAAACTCAAGGTATGGAGTCAGAGAAAAGCAGATAAAATTTCTATGGAAGGAAAGCTTGAAAATACCATAAGGATTTGAGAATTATATCTACGTGTCATAAATGTTAGTTAGTAAAGTCCCAGCTGTTCTCAATTGACACAACAGGAAGGCGCAGTGGTTTGTATATGTTTTTTTGAGTACATTGAAATTAAAGTTCCCTAATTATGTGTAGAAAGTATAAGTATTTTTCATAGTTGTAGAACAGGGTGCAGAATATATGAAGGCAAAAATGTTATAAAGTTTAATACATTTTAATATGTAGGAATATTTTTATTAATTATTTTTATTAACGTTTGCATTAGAAATAGTAGAGATAGATATAATCTGGTGGGACATTTTCTTTGCCTCATTAATTTTTCAACTGATCTTGACTTTTTCTAGGATGAAGTTTTAATGCATACCCCTTTTCTTCACGAAGTAAAGATTAGCATTTTTTCCCATTGGTGAGAAATATGTTTCTTTTTAAACATTATTTATTTAAACTATTAATATTTATAATTTTAAAATACGAAGAGCATCAATCTTTATAAATTGTTATCTTCATACTCGCACAATAATTGCCAATTAAGCAACAACCATTATTCTACTAAAAACAATTTTTTTTTACTAAATACTTGCTATTCTACTATTGAGTGACGATTTTAAATCGGAAGGCAGACGCCCACACACCAAGCTAACTTAGTCAATAAAAATATCACCAGGAGACTAACTTGAGGTAAAAATTGGAGGTGGTCAGTCAGATTCTCAAATTGCACGTCAATCTGGCATTAGAGGGAGGAAAATTCAGAGTTCACTTCGATGAGATCTTGTAATTTCGTCCCAGTAGCTCAAGTGGGAGAGCGTCGGCTGGTGACTCCGAAGAGAAACGGTTTAAGCCCCACCTGAGATAGCAAAGTTCGCTACAATATCGACTATTTCATGCTGACGAGTGCAAAATTAGTGTGACATCGTTCGGGGACTTTGTAATCTGCGGATTCTGTGATTAAGTACAATTACGTAATGTCCAAAATTTTTATGAAATCTTAGTATTATATTTTATTATTTTACTGATCTTTTCACCAGAAAACATTAATATTTGATTTTAATTGCCGGTTTTTTATAGTATGCTAAGTATCAATAAATTAAAGTAATTCCCTAAAGTTTGTGAGATTAGTAAAGAGAATAATGATGGAGAGTAAATAGTTCTGAAAGTAGAATTATACTTGAAATTTGAAACAAGAACAGCGCCGTTCTTTCTGAAAAAAAAATAATACCGTGTCATAAATATTACTTGAATTGAAATGAAAATACTCTGTCATAAACACTATTTCAATTTAAAAGAAAATACTTTATCATAAATGCTATATGAATTTAAAAAAAAAAAAAACTCTGTCATAACTACTATTTGGTTTAAAGAGAAAATATTCTATCATAAATACTATTTGAATTAAAAAGAAAATAGTCTGTTATATATACTATTTGAATTAAAAAAAAAATATTTTGTCACAAATACTATTTAAATTAAAAGTAAAATACTCTGTCATGAATACAAATTGAAGTAAAAAGAAAATATTCTTTCACAAATTTTATTTGAAATAAAAAAAATATATTCTCCCACAAATACTATTTGAATTAAGAAGATAATACTCTGTCATAAATACGATTTCAATTAAAAATAAAATACTCTGTTATAAATACTATTTGAATTAAAAGGAAAATATTCTGTCATAATTAATATTTGAATTTCAAAGAAAATACTCTGTAATGAATACTATATGAATTAAGGAAACAAAAATCATTACTTAACACAGGAATACAGCTTAGTCAGTACAGCCAGCTTAGTAGGTATACAGTTATTTAAATTAAAAAAAATACCCAGTCATAAATACTATTTGAATCAAAAAGAAAATACTCTGCTACAAATACTATTTGAATTTTAAAAAATACGTTGTTATAAATATTATTTCAATTGAAAAGAAAATATTCTGTCAAAAATGCTATTTGAATTAAAAAGAAAATATTCTGTCATAAATACTATTTGAATTAAAATACATATTATATCACAAATTCAATTTGAATTAAAAATAAAATACTCTGTCATAAATACTATTTGAATTGAAAAAGAAATCCTCTGTTATCATACGCGTAGCCAGGGGAGGTGCTCTGTGTGCCCCCCACCCCTCTGGTAAATATTACCACAAAATTTCTGCAATAAGACAGTCAACAAAAGTTCAGAATACCAGCTTTAAAAAAATCAAACGTTGAAAAGAACAATAAAACTCTTCACACTTCTATCAAAGTTTCATTTATATAGTTGAAGTATTTGAGCGCATCGTATATGGCGCAAAGTCAGAATCAGACTCACACTAGCTGCAATGCTCAGTGTAAAAGAGATGCCTTAGCATTTCTCAATTCTATAACATCGTTTGATTTTATAGAAACTTTTGTCACCACCTACCAGTATTTTTCACATTTAGAAGGGATAACCATCAAACTTCAAGGTCGAGCGATCGACATCGTTGAGGCCTGCAATCAGAATGAAGAAATAATAAGTTTGTACACTTCAGAAAGAAATACAGTGGATGACATTTATGAAAGTATCGATCAGCAAGCAGTTTGGATGGGTCAAAAAATCAATATAGAACACTCAGTGTCACGAATTGCAGAAAGACAAGTTGATCGAAGTAATGTGAAAAGCAACTCATCGTTTAATTTTTATAAAGTAAATTTAGCCATACCGTTACTTGACAGCATAATATCAAATTTGAAATCGCAATTCACTGGACTAGAAGAAAAAAGCTTCATCCTTAATGTCCATTTTACCTTCAATTTCATTGAACGAAACTAAAGAAAATGCTTTGGAACAATTGGGGGAGATTTATAATGATGAATTGCCAACCCCAGAACTCTTAGCTCAAGAAATAAAGCGCTGGTGTGCACATTTCAAATCTAATTCCCAATCAGATCTTTCAAACACACCAGCTACAGCTTTAAAATATATACAAGAAAATTTCTTTCCAAATATCAGCGTTCTTCTTCGTATTGCAGCAACCCTTCCTGTGGCATCTTGTGAATGTGAACGTTCCGCAAGCAGTTTGAGGAGACTGATTAATTATACTAGAGCTACGATGAATGAAGAAAGAAATAGTTCTCCTGCTTTAATCCATATTCACTACAACAAAACATCAATTGGTAGAGTAATTGATGTTTTTTCTAATATACACCCAAGAAAATTTCAGTTAGGAAATATTTAAATTTCTAAAATAGAATAAAACGACATTTCAGTTACCGCAGGTCCTTTCCAGATTCAAGGGCTTTTTTATTTTTATTGTAATTAATAATTAATGTGTGTTAAGTGTTTTAAAAAGTTTCCTGTTTTTATCTGGAAATGAAGTTACTTATCTTGTATACAATGCCTGATGAAAGTATTTTTTAATAAATTTTTTCAATTGAAATTAATTTTTTTAAATATTTTTATTTATACATTTTTAAAAGTCTTTAAAATCGGCATGTGGAGTTCCTATAAGAATGATCGCGCTCCTATAAAAATTTTTTCCCTTACGAATTTTTTTAATCAGGGCACCTCCCCACGCCAACAACTGGCTACGCCTATGGTTATAAATACTATTTGAATCATAGTGTGGCGTCGATTTTGTGAAACCACAGACAAGATGCAAAATGGAATTTTAAGCACATTTATTGAATTAGAAAAATAACAGGCCAGTAATCGATATAGTTGTTGTTGTTGAGACCCAGACCGTCCGACCTACCAGAAAGGTGTAAGGTAACTGTATGGACGGCCGGGAAGTGCCACCCAATTTAGACCGGAACCCAGTGGGGGAGGCATCCACAGGGACCGTACCCTCCTTCCCCTACCACCAACCTCTCGGAAGGACTTACGGACCCACATGTTTTACGTGATCGTACTCCGCATGAACACGGCGGCATTTGTGGTAGCGTGCAAATCTAGCGCGCTAACCACGGGGATACCGCACCCGAGATGGCCAACAGCACGCGGTGTTCCGAGGTGGTCACCCACCAAGTACTAACCGCGCCCGATGCTGCTTGACTTCGGTGATCTAACGAGAACCGGTGTTTTCAGCACGGTACGGCCGTTGGCCCAGTAATCGATATAGTGGAATAGTAAGTACATTATATTAGAAATAACAATAATAAGATTGCTCTCGGTAGTTCTTTCTTAAGACAAATACCAGTAATTCAAATTTCAGATTGAATTGGCATTAACACTCCAGTTCATTAGAAGGAAAAATGGATATAATCAAAAGGTTACCTTCTTCTCTTTTACATAAAAAAATTCTGCAATTAAGAAAGATCATGATGGACATTCGGACACTCAAATATCACAGTTCTCTGGAAACACATTCGGGAGATTAGATGTATAACACCACTCTGAAGAATCGGGAAATCTTGGCTGGACACAAGGAAACTTTCCACTCACCAGGACTGATGAGAACAGAACTTCTCGGCAAAACAGGAACTCATAATGTAACAGGAACAATCGATATATTGCCAGAATACTTATTGTCGTCTAAGAACCAACGGGAAAGCATAATTTTTCCAACCAGCAGAATTTTTCATGACTCGACGATAATTCATTTTAGAACTCAAAAACGCCGGAAGGAAGGTCAAGTTTTTATACACACACTCATAACACACGGTATAAATTTAGCTTCGTCTTGGCTTTATTAACATTTCGAGGCTGACCATATAAGGATTCTTTATTATACCAGACCAAGTCAGTTCATCAAAACCCGTCTGTTATATTTCCACAAGCTGGTCATCCCCAAACTATTATTTCTTTTTCATTACATTATAAATCCAGACCTGCATATTATCAAATCACAAATACAAAATCGTTCTATTTTGAAATTTGACATCGTTCTAACGCTTCACCCTCCCTACCGCCAAATTCGTTTTCAAAACTGCCGCGCGTGCGCAAGACAGGCAAGTCCTCAAACTAACTAAGGGGACAGTGGACGTTGAAATGAGCAAAAATCAACTAAAAAAGTTTTTCTTTTTTAAATATATAACATTATTTTACACATTTAACCTTTTGCTTACGGGTGGACAGCGTCCATTCCAAACTAAGAACCTCCCAAAAAGAGAGGTATTTGACATGCCCTATCCCAAACAGTTCGACCCCCCTTAAGCAAAAGGTTAAATGCATTTTTTTCGAAACAGAATTTTCAAAGGTTTTACATTTTTAAAATGCTCCATACGTCTTAATTTTTATTTGAGATGCATGCAATTTGGCAAGAAGACACCTTTCATACTTTTTAATGAAACTGGGTATACATTTTACAATTTGACTTCGTTAAGATAATTAAAAGTGAATAAAAACCTAATTAAATGATGAAAATTAAATTTTAATGCAGAAAAATATTTTTAAAAAATTAACTTTCTAAGGGATTTAAAAATGAATACCCAAATTTATTCATAAAGTGTTTTTGAGTGATTATAACGTAAAATTAATCAAAAATGTGAACAAATGGCACACAAGGAGCATTTTTAAATTTTCGTTAAAAAAATTTAATTTAAAAAAAAATACAAAATAATAACAGAATTGAAAAAAAAATTAATGGTATTTTATATAGTAATGTTATGAGGAATATTTATATAAATTTTCATTTTTCTAAGTGAATAAATAAATGAAAAAATTTCAACGTCCACCGTCCCCTTAAAAGTTCGCTTCCCTCAAACGTTAATGGAGTGAAAAACATATCGAAAATATATTTATATGGCACAATTAATACTTTCTATCATATAGAAATTAAGTAAAACTTTTAATTTAAACACAAGTATGGCACATTAGTGTGAAAGCCTTATCATAATAGTAAACGTTGTATTCAAGTCTCGAGCAATGCAGCTTAGTCTTCAATTGTTTATACACATTTTAAATATAAATATGAAAAAATCGCAATGGCAATTATTCATAAATGCAATTTTTTTAGTACAATCGTAAAATACAATTAATAATGAACAAATTAAATATATTAGCATATTTAAAATGTTTAGACACCAATAAAACAATTTAGAGTTTATTTAAATTCTACAGTAAGAAGTTGATAACAGATTTGTTTGTTTACAATAGTAAAGCATGACTAAGAAGGAACACATTAATTATATTAATCAATTTAAATTCATTGTTATTTCATTCTGACGAGCACATAATAAGCACGAAACAGATCCCAAGATTATATTAGTGGCTGTATCTCTAACTGTGTACATTTAAGTAATTTCTGGAACTGTTTAAGAACATTAGTATTATATTTTATCATTTTAATGTGCATCGTCTTCACCATAATTCTCATGGAGATTTTAGCATTTAAAGTTAAGCTCCATACACGTATAAGACCCTTTTCAAAATAACTCATTAATATTTAATCTCAATTGCCGGTTTCTTTACAGTATGCCAAGCGTCAAATTAAAGTAATCTCCAAAAGTTTTGCGAGATTAGTAAAGTAAATAATGGCTAATAGCAGCTGGTTTTAAAAGGGAGAATTAAACGTGAAATCGGAACCAAGAAAGATGATTTACTTCCTTAAAAGATAATACTCTGTCATAACTACTATTTAAATTATACTTAGATAGTAAGCGTTATATTCAAACTTTGAGTGAAGATGATTAGTCTTCAGGTAACGATATAATTTCTAAATAAAAATATTAAAGTAAAGTAGTGGTAGTTATTAACTAACTGACAGTATACCTGCTTTTTGTAAGGAATATAGTATATTGTGTAACTTAAAATTCACAATTATGTGCAAATTCCTATAGTACGTTAAATGCCATTGTTATTAAAAACATTCTATTAAATGCTTGATTTAATTCAACTGAAAATTAGTATTAAAATCTCTGTTATTGTTATACAAAATTATGTTTACGGTCAGGTTTGAAGAATAAACATCCTGGCCCCGTTTGTAAACACATTTACAAAAAATATGAAATTGGATCAATATATATAAAAATGAGGCTCTAGGAAATTTTATGAATATATTCCGATATGAAAGCTCTAAAACGGTATTAGACGATATGCTCGTACTACTGTTTCAACAATTGGCTAAATATAATATGCGAGTTAATGGGCTAAAGACAATATATAAGTTTAAAAATCTTTGCCAAAAAGACAGCTGACTTAAGAAATTAAAAATATCAATAATTTCCGCAATCTTGAAAACCGAGACATTTGTTGCCACATAAGACTGTTTACGTTTCAAAACATTTTGGTACATAAAAGACCGAAATTTGAAACAGCTACCGTGGTTGTAACTGTATTCCACATCACTTTTTTGGAAATTTATTTGCTTGCTTTAAATGTGTTTCCTGAAAGAAAACTTGACCAAAAAGTAGGCTTTTACTATTTAATAAAGAAATCGTAAAGAACATTTTACGGTGTATTTAAAATTATTATTTATTGAAATCAGTGCTCAAATGATCACATGTCATGGAATTTTGTTTACAAAAAATCATGCTTATACTGATCACACAAACTTTGCATAGCTTGTAAAAACTTATATGTGATATCAAGTGCTATAAGATAATTGACATTTTATCTTATATTATTGTATATATCTTATATCTTATATATCATATATCTTATATTTATCCATATTTTATTTTATCTATAATGTATGGTAATTTTCTGAGTCTAGCATACTTTTCTTACATCCATAGTTAATAATTTTAACATATCCACTAAAACAATCTGATGTGGGCAGCACATGATTTTATCTATATAATGCAATCAACTACATCTTTCGTAGTGAAAAAATGATATATAAGATTCATGGTATAATATTTTTACTTTCCCTGCAATACGTGGTAATGTATAGGGAAAGTATTGGAATCATGTCGAAAATCGCAACTCGAGTTTTCGACGGATCTACACGTTTCAAGATCTCTAGAATACGAAAAAACCATTTTTAGCGTGACGTCTGTGTGTGTGTCTGTGTGTCTGTATGTGTGTCTGTCTGCCTGTGTGTCTGTCTGTCAGTGTGTCTGTCTGTCTGTCTGTCTGTGCAGATTTTGTATCCACTATAACTAAAAAACTAATGGACCGAATTTCACAAAATTCGGTACGTAAGTCACTTGTGGGCGAGTCTGGTGCTGATTAGTTTTGGGTACGATTCGGGATAAAAGAACCCGCCTATTTTTGCGAAATGGCCCGCAAAAGCTTGTATCCACTCTAACTAAAAAACTAATGGACCGAAATTCACAAAATTCGGCAGATGAGTCATTTGTGGGTCACCCTGGTGCTGATTAGATTTTGGTATGATTCGGAAAAAAAATAACCTGCATTTTTTTGCAAAATGGCCCGCAAATTTCGTCCAAATCTAAACTAAAGAACTACGTATGCTCAAATATATCCATTAAATGCTTGTTTAATACGTAATTTTCAGCGAAGAAAGGAATAAGACCAACCCCATTACATTAGGACTAGCCGTTCTCGAGATATTTTAGTTTTTCGTATTTTCTCTACGCCACCTTTGAAAATAAGTCCGGTTACCGAATGAGAACGAAAATGGAATTAAAAGTGAAATAAATTTAATTAAAATAAAGAGAACGTGGATATAAGTCTGCTGGGAAAGTCATGTGCTGTCCACATCAGATTTTTAACGATGAATTGGGGCATTTTGTGCCAATATAAAATGACAACTATTAATATTGATAGCATCCGCGATACGTACTATAGCCCAAATGTGTGAATAATTAGTTCATCAACTTGGCGTCATTTTGCAATACTTACGTGCAACGATATTTTCGCCAATCTGGGGCGAAATATTTCCAAGTTGGCGATATTTCTCTAAATTAGTTGCCAAGCGATATAAATGAACGAAGAGAACATTTTTTCTGACTAGTGAATGACTATTGGTGAATTGTTGGGCGTCAAAGTACAAAGCTATTACCTAAAGTATTTCTTTTCATGAATGAAATGAACTAGATTCACGATAACAATGTTAACAAATTTTTCTCATAATATTACATATGAATAGTGAACATATTTCACAGTAGTTAAAACTTTTTAATTTTATAATTTTATTATTTTATGCAACAATTTTTGATAATTTTAGTTGAAAATTCGTCAATATTTCGAGAACAGTTCAGACTAGATCTCTAAAGTTCGTTTTCTACTAAAAAAATACATATGAAATGATTATTTACATAACATTATTAGAGGCTCTGAATTTTTATGAGTTTTCAAACTTACAATCGAAAATTTTGAATTTTTTCAATCATTCTATTGCGTTTCAAACCAACAAAATCCTGATATTAACTGATTGTAATATTTGTTACCAAATTTCGTTCGAAACGTTCCATTCGTTCGTCAGATATCGTATGCGAAGACTCTCTCACATTCACATGCACAGAGACACTCCAAAACGTTCTACTCGAGTTCAGGGGTGCTTGAAAAGTGCTTTACCGTAGACATCACGAATTCGAATTTTCGATCCTGTCACAGTACTCTCCCTATACATTGTAGTATGTATATAGGGAAAGTAGCGAATGCGAGTAATCAAAAACTCCAAGATTAAAAAAAAATCTATTTTTCTCCAGTTTCATGTAAAACAAATGTTTATTTCCCCGCATTTTAAAATTTCCAATTTTTTTGAAGCACCAATTCTGTTACAAAAGAGATACATGTTTACGTATTTATCTCATAGGGAAAATGGCGCAAGACATAAAATATTTCTAATGCCCAAATAAGTATAGATTGTCATCTTCCTCTTGGGAATAAAGAGGCACAATCTCGATAATAGTTTCAGTCAAGGAATACGAGGATAATAAGTATGTTTTCTTTTTCAATACATACATTATGTATCAATATCTATGATGATAGACTCCACTTTTCTTTCTCACAGATTACCTATATTAAGATGTAGTGGCACTCTATTTCAAGAAAATTATCTCGATTGATAATTTCTCAGCATTTGCTTTTTTATTACTTTCCCTGCAATACACGGTAATGTATAGGGAAAGTATTGGAATCATGTCGAAAACCACACGCAGAGTTTTTGACGGATCTACATTTTTGGGACCTCTAGAATACGAAAAATATATTTTTAGCGTGACATCTGTGTGTGTGTGTGTGTGTGTGTGTGTGTGTCTGTCTGTGCAATGCATGTATATACTCTAATTGAAACACTAATGGACCAAATTTCATGAAATTTGGTAGATAAGCCACTTCTGGGTGACTCTGGTACTGATTAGATTTTAGTACTATAAAGGATAAAAGAACCCGCTTTTTATTTTTTAAATGACTCGCAAATATGTCATATATCCACTCAAGCTAAAAATATAATTTACCTAATTTCACAAAATATGGTAGACAAGTTTTTTGTATGTTCCCCTGGTGTTAATTAGATGTTGGTACGATTTGGGAAAACATAGCTTACATTCTTTTTGCAACCTGGCCAGCAAAAACAATTAAAATCTAAAATTAAAAACCACTTATGGACTCATTCTTGTACCCTCAGGGTACATACACGATTCCAGAGAATACGTGGAAGACCCAGACCGTCCGACTCGTCCAGAGGACTTAGAGTAACTAGTTGGACGGCCGGGAAGTCCAGAGAATACGTGTAACAATACGATCTACAACACTGTGATGCCACGTTAAGCAGGTTTTTTATTCGAGCATACAAAGCGTTCTCTGCGAATTCAAATTTTGTGACCAGGACATCTTTAATCACCTATATAAACGTAAGTCGAAACTGCATGCGCGGGCACAATACGACCTAAAATACCGTGATTCAGTTCACCGTTATGCAACGTTAAGATGACTTTTTCTATGAGAGCGGCCTAATCAATGTGGCATTTTAAAGAGCCTAGCTGGACTAGCCCGGAATCGAATCATGGATCTCCGAAGTGGGCAGTAGAGGCTCTACCTTTGGGTTATTGTGACAGAATCGCAAGCTCTTGTCGTCTAAGTGGACTTTGCAACATAACTTATGAAGAAATGACTTGAATTATGAATCGGAAGACCTGACGCAATTTTTTTTCTTAAAAAAAAGAACATTTAACAGGAAAATAAAATTAAAATTTCAAATGAAATCTTCAAAGGTTGCGCCCGATTGAAGGCAATTTTGCACGCCATGATTATAATCATGAAGTAATCTAGCCATTAAAAACCGGAATAGAGAAATGTGTAAATTTTTATTTTAAACTACAGTTCATTTCGCTACAAATAGCTGTAGATCGCCGATTGTTTGTACAACATCCGCTTTTGTATCTTATAACCTTATATTTGTGTGCTGAATAACCTAATCCTAAAACCGAAATTTCGGCCGAAATTCGATTTTTAAATTCATAACTTTTAAACTAATTTGATTAAAAATTAACTGCAGTGTGGCTCAACTAAACTTTCTTATGCCAGGATTTATATTATTTTCAAATTTTACAAGAAAAAAATTGAAAAATTGGTATCGAGGGTCTAAATTACTACAATTGTAGCGTGTTATCCTTCACTTTAAAGGACTTAAAAACAGGTACATGGAAGGAAGACTCTATCTCCTCGTTCAAACCTCATATTCTTAGTATGGGCGCTACTTAACCTGACCAATACTGTCTGATTGATCTAAGGCCATCATGTTACGAAATAACCGTATATTGGATTATCATTTTATTTGTGACTAGCAGCATACCCGTTCTTCGTACGGAGTATATAATATAAAGAAACTTGAAATTCATAATCATGCCCAAATTCTTATAGTATACTAAATGACATGTTTAATCAAAATTTTCTGTTAAAATATTTAATATAATGCTCCTAAAAAGAAGTTTAAGAATCTCTGTTCTCGCTATATAAAATTATCTTCATGGACATATCTGAAGAATAAAACATCTTGGACCCCTTATGTAAGCAAATATAAAAAAAAATATGGAATTGAATCAATATATGCAAAATAAAAGCGTTAAAATTGTATGGGACCCGTACTAATTATATACGCGAATATTAGAAAATATAACCTGTATTAGTAGATTACATGTATAAATTGAAAATACCAATAAACCCGTCATCTTTAAATCTGAAGACAGTCATTTATTCCAATATATGTCAAAATTAAAGTGCTAAAATTATATGGGAAGATATACACGTACTACTTATAATGTCCGATTATTAGTAGAAGATTACCCGTTTTGCAATATGAGTCACAAATGTTTTTTGGTAAAATACAACAGACGACGTAATAAATTGAATATATAATTAATCCCCTTAATCTTCATACCAGAAGACTGTACTTGATTCCAATATATATGCCAATATATGTCAAAATATATGCCAATATACCTGTACTACTTATATTCTCGTAGGTTAGAAGATATACCCGTGCATTCCTAGAAGATTACTCGTACAACGTACAATATGCGTGTCTCAGCAATTTTTGCCGCAATAAAATAATGGCGTAATAACTTAAAAATATCAATAATCCCTGAATCAATAATTCCGGAAAATATCAATAATAATAATGTTTAAACCTGAAGAGTATAATTGATATTATCCAGTCCAAAATGAAATGGCAATGAAATTTATTTTATATACATATCTTCATTATTCAAATCGGAAAGGATTTAATAAAAATCGTCTGCCGCATAAACACATTGGATTTAAATCCGTTGCTAAGCGACATGATATCATTTGCTTCAAATAAATTGGTAGAAAAAATATCGTCTAAATAGTTATATTTCTATGGAACATTTGGCGACAGTTTCGTCAAATTAGCGACATTTTAAAAAATCGCCAAATTTATCGCCAAGTGGGACTGTAGAACTGACAGTTCCACTTTGCGACAAATTGACGAAATATCATCACAATACTATCCCCTAACAAAAAACAATTAATATCATTTATGTAGCGCAATTTTATCAATTTCAAGATATTTTTATGGATTTGAAAACATTTTTATCAATTTGGTGACATTTTAAAAATTCGCTAAATGTATTACTAAGTAGGATGGATTACTAAGTAGTGATGTATTACTAAGTTGGTCTGACAGATAAATGCTAACCAAACATCATTTCAGTACTCTCTTCTAACAAAACAAAAAAAAATTTCATTGATATGTAGAAGACCCAAGCCACACGACCAACCCGAAGGTTTATGGCAGCTGTTTGTGTGTCGTTTATATCAATTTGGCGACATTTCCGTCAATTTGGCAAAGTTTAAGAAAAGTTGTCAAATTAGCGATATCCCTCCAAATTCGTAGCTTTGAATTTGCAGATCTGAATGAAACATTCTTATCCCGTTTCAATATACTAAATGAAAACACTACAATTGTATTAGAAGATATACCCGCTCTACTCTTTTTCTGTTTCAACAATCGGCTATATGAATTTATTGGCTAAACACAATATATGAGTTTAGTAGCTAAATACGATATAAGCTTGAAAACTCTTTGCCAAAATAAATGAAATTGATGTACGCAGTCAGCAATTAATATAATTAAAAGAAAAATCAAACCGTCCATTCATAAGATATACTTTTATATCCATTTATCCATTTATTTATTATTTAAATCGAAAAAAAATAATAAAAACATTAACAAACACATTAAATTTAATTGCGATGCCGAGCAACATGATATATCCTCCTAAAATGTTAAAATTTATTAACCACTAACAGCACACCCGTTATTCGTACGGAGTGTATAATTTAAAGAAACTTAAAGTTCGCAATCATGTGCAAATTCTGTTAAAATATTAAATTTATTGCTCCTAAAGAGAAGTTTAAGAATATATGTTCTCACTATGCAAAATTATCTTCACGATCAGATCTGACGAATAAAACATCCTGCCCCCTTTTGTAAGCAAATTTACAGAAGAAAAATAGGAATTGAATGAATATATGCAACCCCGTACTAATTATATTGTCGCAGATCAGAAAATATGCCAATGTGTTAGTAGAAGATTACCCGTATTACAATATGCGTCTCAAAAATATTTGCCAAAATAAAAGAGATGACGTAATAAATTGAAAACATCAATAATATCCGTACTCTTTATACCAGAAGGTCGTAATTGATTCCAATATATGCCAATATATATCAAAACATATGTCAATATACCTGTACTACTTATATTCTCGTAGATTAAAAGATATACACGTGTATTTGTAGAAGATTCGTACAACATACAATATATGAGTTTAAACAATTTTTGTCATAATAAAATAATTGCATAATAACTTGAAAATATCAATAATCCTTGAATCAATAATCCCCGAAAATATAAATAAATTTTAAACCTAAAGACCATAATTGATATTATCCAGTCAAAAATGCTATAAGAAAAATCAAATCGTTCTTTTCTAAAATATATTTTTATATCCATTTATTTATTATTCAAATCGAAAAAATAATTATTAAAATTAACAGACAGATTTAATTTAATTGCGTTTCTGAGTAACATGATATAAGATAGAATCTTATAACATGTTAAATATGTCATGTCTTATAACATAAACTGCGAAATTAAATAACGATTTTGATTTCTCTATACTTCTCATTGTTCCGTAAAAGCTTGTTTTAAATAAACCATGAACCATGGAGATAGATTTCCCCTTTAAATCATGTTTCAAACAATTCATGTATTCAGAAAGTGACTAATTAACGCAAAAAATCTCCCATCAAACTCAGAGATTAAATTTTAATTCACTTTCAAACGACTTTCAAGCTTTTCTTTTGGATAAACCACGGAGCTAGGGAGTAGAACTCCTAGGAAAAAGTTCCGTTTTTCATTAATATCTCGACAACCCCAGGTCTTAGAAACTCGAAACTTGGACAAATTTCATTAAATTCGGTTCAGCCGTTTTTCCGTGATGATGAGACAAACGAAAATTTCGTTTTTTACTAATATCTCGAGAACCACTGGTCGTAGAAACTCAAAACACGGATATAATTTTAAGTGGGGCTATTTCTGGGCTACCCACAAAATTTCATCAAATTCGGTTCAGCCGTTCTCCCGTGATGGTGTGACAAACAGACAGACAGACAGACAGACAGACAGACAGACAGACAGACAGACAGACAGACAGATTTTCAATTTTATTTATATAGATTATATATAATGATCAAGTTTTACTTATATTCTTTAGGTATGCAGGCACTGGTACTTCCATTATCTTGACCTCGCTGACATACATACTTTGATTCATACAAAAAGCATCCATAAAAACAACATATAGCTACTAAACTTTCTTATGCCAGGATTTATATTATTTTCAAATTTTACAAGAAAAAAATTGAAAAATTGGTATCGAGGGTCTAAATTATTGCAATTGTAGCGTGTTATCCTTCACTTTAAAGGGCTTAAAAAACTCTTTCAGTTGATACCATACTTCAGAATGTACCTCCCCCGAGGGAGCCTTGCCCCCATGGAATAGCTAATGCCTCACGAAAAAAACAATTGTATCGCGGCTATTTTACACAACATGCTACAAGGTCCATAAGGTCTGGTGAAACTATAAGGTCCTGTGGTCATTCAGCCATATGTATACTATTTCATGCATGATGATGTCACATTTGCCCTATGCTGCCATGCTAAAAAAATATAAAATGTCAAATAAGTTTTCGATCGAGTTTCAAAAAATTCTATTTAGTCTAAATTTTTGATAGCAAAGGCGGGTATAAAGTTTCGTGAAAATCCATTCATATTTGTGTCCGTAATCGTGTACACAACAAATGGACCACAAACCTACACACAGACAGATAGGCAGATGGATATCACTCCAAACTGATTTAGCACATAATTATCTCCAAATTAATTTATTGATTTGCTTTAATTTTAATTAGCAATTAAGATAAGCGTAGTAAATGAATTGCGTGTAGATAATATGGACAAAATTGCAGACATTATTTGGATTTATTGGGGCTCTTCTATTTCATTACAGAAACACATCCTGTCTTTGCACATAGAAAATTAATTTCATCACAGAGATAAAGATGCTGTTAAAATATTAATTTAACTTTAATGCTATTTACAAAATATATGTAAACATTTTTTGTTTTTATCATACACTTAAAAGTCAATTAAACTATATTCATTAGTCAATAAAAATATATAATTTGGAAGAAGGGTAAGGAAAACTTGATCAACGTATATACCACAAATAAAATCACGCTGTTTCACGGATACATTGGACCCCCTTCGTCAGTGCACGAGAACCAACAAACCCGACGTCCGATATAGGAATGACTAAGGGAATCCAACGTATCTTTTAAACAGCTGTTGTTGCTAAGTTGTAATGCTAGGTCAATTCTTAAAGGTGAAGTCGCCCATAAAGCAATAAGATTATCCTCTCCTGGTTCTCTACTAGAAAACCTAAAGAGGCCCCCATGGAGTTGAGGAGATGAGAAGGAGTAACCAACTAGGAAGAACAGGTACATGGAAGGAAGATTCTATCTCCTCGTTCAAACCTCATATACTTAGCAAGGGCGCTTCTTAACCTGGCCAATACCGTCTGAATGATCTAAGGCCATCATGTCACGAAACAACCGTATACTGGATTATCATTTTATTTGTGATTATATACAATGATCAAGTTTTACTTATATTCTTTAGGTTTGCAGGCACTGGTACTTCCATTATCTTGACCTCGCTGACATACATACTTTGATTCATACAAAAAGCATCCATAAAAACAACATATAGACACTTGCACAACCCGTACACATTTGCAAGAATAATAAAATCTTGGAACATTTGATTTGAATGATTATTTGACATCATTTTAAGCATATAAAATAAGCAATACACTGCGATGGAAATTAGCTTTAACAGGCGGTAAAGATACATAAAGTTGTTACAATGGATTCAGAACGCTTTATTAATACATAGCTTGTAATTGAAATTCAACAACACGCTATGTATCGCATTAAATTTGATTTTACTGAATCTTTAATCTATTTATGATTTCAAATTCTTCATTATGCTTATAAATTATCAAATTATTCATCGCAAAATAAATTTAAGCAGTTTTTTCATCAGGGGCATATAAAAAGCTTAATTTGATTCAACGTAAATAAATGACTTCCATAATCATTAAAAGTAATTTCGGAAAATACGAATTTTTGAGCCATCCTTCAAAGTTTTATGGCTAATTTGATTAGCAAGTAGTGTGCATAATCGTTATCGTTTACGCAGATACTGAACTTCATCATAGTTAAGTACTTCTATATTATTTATCGGATCAAGTAACTATTTATTACCACTGAATTCACCATTATTTGTCGCAGTTTAAACTTTTTGCTTCACTAAGCCGTAAGAATAGATGTTTTAAATATGTAGCAGCGCAGAATGCGATGCCATAAATGTATGCAATGGATATATACAAAAAAATTACTTATATTTATTTTGCAATAAATATTTTGATAATTTATATGCATAACGAACAATTGGAATATTATGCAATTGATGAAGTAACAGTGTCCAATTGATAAAGTAACAGTATGCACGTGAAAATGTAACGATTATAATTGATAAAGTAAGAGTGTGCAATTGATATGATGATCAATTTATGCATAGATAAAGTAACTATGCGGAATTACTAAATAAAACCTAAATAATGTATTGCAAAGAATTATACTATTGGTAAACAGAGCGAGAGAGTGAGAGAGAAATAATTAATTTTGTCTTGCCATATCTAAAGCAAAAACAATGTATATTATTACAACGTAATGAAAACATATGATATTTAATAAATGATATTCTAAATTATGCAAAATAAAGTTTAAAACTTCTTATACTTAAAATAATATTTGTTCAGGATTTGAGAATGTTTAAGGGATAAATAATTTAAAAAATATTTATAGCCCTCTAAGTTTGCATTACTTTTAGAGACTGGGGTTTTAAATATATTTTTCATCTAATTTTAGTATTTTAGCAAGCTTTCATTCGATGAGGTATGCTGTTTTTGAAGTCCGAAATATATTTCATATTGTTACGAATGTGTAAAATTCTCTCACTGGGGTCAAATTGAGAACAAGACGGAGAAAACACCTGTACAGGCAGTCTTTCCTATAATGTAATCTAGGGTTGCCAGATGATGAAGTTTGGTAGATGTGTACCTGATTTGGCAATTTTGCGACACATGGATGTATATATATATATATATATATATATATATATATATATATATATAATTATATATGTATATATATATATATATATATGATCCACCATCACGGGAGAACGGCTGAACCGCATTTGATGAAACTTGATAGGTAGTCTTGAAATAGCCCCACTTAAAATTCAGTTCATGTTTCGAGTTTCTAACTCCAGGGTTTGTCGCGATATTAATGAAAAACGAAACTTTCGATTGTCTCATCATCACGGAATTTAATGAAATTTTGTGGGTAGCTCTGAAATGGCCCACCATAAAGTTAGTCCAAGATTCGAGTTTCTAAGATCAAAGGTTGTCGAGATATTAATGGAAAACGAATTTTTTTCATAGGAAGAGTTCTACTCTTTAACGTCATGATTCCCAACGAAAAGGTTGGAAATCGTTGGTTTAAAGGGTGAAAGTCAATTAAATCAGTTATATATATATATATATATATATATAGGTATATATATATATATATATATACAGGATGTATATAAACTGATGGTCAGAGCTGTAAGGGGTTATAGAAGTCACCAAAACAAACAAATTTCGCAATACAATGTGGGGTCGGAAAGCAACCGGCGAACCGCGAGAGGGCGGTTTCTCTGGAGTGGATGAAACGTCCCGTCAAAATGGAGAACACAGAAAATACGCATGCTACACGTTGCAGATGCCACCAGCAAAGGTTCTCCGTGAATGTATGGACAAGGATTATCCACGACCAATTAATTGACCCGTATCTGTTACCAGACGCCTAGACGGACATAAGTGCCTCACTTTCCTCCAGCAGATGGTGCCAGATATACTGCGTGTTATACCAGCAAATAATCGAGTGATTATGTGGTTCCAGCAAGACGGAGCGCTAGCACATTACACTAGCATTGTGCGGAACTACCTGGACATTGCCTTTCCGAACAGATGGATAGGCCGTGGGGAATCAGTCGCGTGGCCTCCCAGATCTTCCGATCTGTCTGTCCTGCTTGGATATTTTTCCTCTGAAGACAGCTAAAATCGCCGTTTACGAATTAGCGTCGCGACAGCAGACGTTTGTGAAATGCTAGGAATCTTCCAAAGTGTACGCGATTCACTCCGTCGCGGCTGTGACGCCTGTCTCACAGTTGGTGGTCATTCATTTGAGCATTTTTTCTAAACATTTTGTCAATAAATTTCCGTTAAACGTCTTCACGGTATTCATCTTCACTTCACTCCATTTTGACGCGACGTTTCATCCTCTCCCAGAGAAAGCGACCTCTCGCGGCTCGCAAGTTGCTTTCTAACCCCACATTTTATTGTGAAAGTTGTTTGTTCTGGTGAGTTCTATATCCCCTTACAGTTCTGATCATCAGTTTATATATACCCTATATATATATACATACATACATACATATATATATATGTATATATATATATATATATATATATTCTACTGGACGATTTTTATAGAAGTGATGTAAATGTGTGCAGGTTTTAAAACATTATTTTCGTTAAAATCTTGAATTTATCAATTTGGAGAAAACAATACATGATACACGAGTATGATAAATTAATTGAATTTTTCATGAATAAAGCAAGTTTTACTGCGATTGGATATGTTAAAACCGACAAAACTCTTTTAGGATATTAAGATGAACTATCTCGAAATATTGTATGTTTTAGCTGCTATGTCTAAATTATTAATTAAGCATTAATAAGTTAGATATAGTTTCAGGACATATATAGGAAATTACAATTGTTGCAAACGCATATATGATGAATCATATTTAATGATCTAGAAGTAAATCCGCTATTCATGAGGAATATATAATTTAAAAAAAAATAAAATTTGCAATTTGCTGTGAACATATTTGGAGTCTTTATTTTTAGAATTTTTTAATAATTCTGACATAAAGGAAATGTGTGGCTTCTCCCATGCTGAGATAAACAGACAGATAGAAGTGTGCAATATTCAATTTTATTTATATATACTCCTGTTTGTAAAAATTGCAACACCGTGAAAGAATCATTAGGATTTATTGCAATTTATTCCACAAATGACCTGTACTTATACAAATAAACGATTAAATGTAGAAAGGAAAATACAATATTGCAAGTCGAAAATCAGTATTTGATGAAGCCACCAATCGTTGCATTAATTGCTTTTATACGACATGGCATTGAATCTAAAAGATTTTGAATTTGTACCTGAGGAAGAGCATTCCAGATTGCTTCTATTTGAACCCAAAGTTCAGCTTCATTAGCCGCTTGACGAGCGTCAAGAGGGAGATAGGGACCAACAAAATCCCTGACATGTTCAATAGGCGACATTTCCGGTGAATGGTAGGCCAATGAAAGAACTGTATCTGTCATACTGGAAATAAATGTTAAGCACTCCTAGCAACTAGCGGAAGTACATTTTCCTGTTGAAATACAGCTCCAGGATTGCGTTGAAGGAAGAGTACGACTTGGGGCTTCAGAATTTCTCTGATGTACCGGTTGCTGTTAAGATTACCCTCCATTCTTTGCAGCTAAGATCATCCAAGATACGCAGGGTCGCCCTAGCATTACGCTTGGCGTTCGTCCAGTATGACATTGGATAACGGACTTCGGAAGGTCGCGTTCACCGCTATAGCGTCTAACTTGGATGCGGCCATCACTGTACTCTAAATTAAAACGAAATTCATCGGAAAACACGATTTGTTGCTAATCAGTATGCTAGTGATGTTGATGTGCCTAATGTAGCCGCAGGTATCAATTATTTTGCGTCAGTGGAATCCTATACCAAGGAATTATTGCACGCAGACCACAGTGCAGTAGAAGCCGATGAATTGTTGGAGCAGATAATGACACACTTGCAGCTGTGCTCCAACATTCTGCTAACTGTCGAGATGAATTTGTACGGTCCACCACAATCATGCAGATAAGGTGTCTATCATCCCGTGCTGTCGTCACATTTAGTCATCCATTGCAGTATTTGTGACTTGCCCAGTTCTTTTCAGTCCACTGCTGTCACACTCGCATCACTGTCGTGGCATTGCGCTCCATACGAGCTGCTATTGCACAATAAGAAATTCCCTTTTCATGAAGGCAGAACACTCGCCCCCGTTCAAACTCCGTAACTTGCTCCTATGGCGCCCTCTGTCGTCGTAAATGAATAGTGTCTTCTCATAAAATACTTACCGTCGGCAGAAATACCAGCATAGTGTCTGTCCACAATGGAATCAGAAACTATAAAAGAACGTCACTGATAAAATATAATTTAAAAAATCGTGCCCAGTAACTATTTTTGTAACAAAATGAATTAAACAGCCAGAAGGACATGAAGACAGACAGACAGAAGGGTTTTTAAATTTCAAGTAGGACCATACCAAAACTACTCATCAAAATTTCGGAAAATTTGGTAAACCCTTTCCGTGATGATGAGACAAGCAAACATGCATATTATCAATTTTATTTATATTGAATTTAAAGTTTTTATCTTTTTCATCTCATTAAGGTTCTTAAAGCACAGATGGTTGCTGCGTAAATAAATAGCAGGATATTTAAACGTAATTGAACTGAATATAAATTTTTATCTCTTCCTTCTGCTTTTATGGTGGTGTTATTTATCAAGTTGCTTTGCTTATTGGCAGACATTGAGCACTTATTGCACTCAATCGGAGATGAGTACTGCGTTATTCCTCAGAAAATTGCTGCATTAATTAGTTTCAAATTGTCGATTTTAAGCAAACAGTTATTACACTCAATCGAAGCAGTTATTACACTCAATCGGAGCAGGGCCAACGGCCGTACCGTGCTGAAAACACCGGTTCTCGTTAGATCACCGAAGTCAAGCAGCATCGGGCGCGGTTAGTACTTGGTGGGTGACCACCTCGGAACACCGCGTGCTGTTGGCCATCTCGGGTGCGGTATCCCCGTGGTTTGCGCGCTAGATTTGCACGCTACCACAAATGCCGCCGTGTTCATGCGGAGTACGATCACGTTAAACATGTGGGTCCGTAAGTCCTTCCGAGAGGTTGGTGGTAGGGGAAAGAGGGTACGGTCCCTGTGGATGCCTCCCCCACTGGGTTCCGGTCTAAATTGGGTGGCACTTCCCGGCCGTCCATACAGTTACCTTACACCTTTCTGGTAGGTCGGACTGTCTGGGTCTCAACAACTCAATCGGAGCAGTTAATACACTCAATCGGAATAGTTATTACACTCAATTGGAGTAGATGCTAACGGCCGTACCGTGCAGATAACACCGGTTCTCGTTAGATCATCGAAGTCAAGCAGCATCGGGCGCGGTTAGTACTTGGGTGGGTGACCACCAGAGAACACTGCGTGCTTTTGGCACATTTTAAAAGCGGTAGCCCGGTGATTTGCGCGTGTATCTGCACGCTGCCACAACTGCCGTCGTGTTCATGCGGAGAACGATTAAGTTAAACTTGTGGGTCCGTAAGTCCTTCCGAGAGGTTGGTGGTAGGGGAAGGAGGGTACGGTTCCTGTGGATGTCTCCCCCACTGGGTTCCTGTCTAAATTGGGTGGCACTTCCCGGCCGTCCAAACAGTTACCTTGCACCTTTCTGGTAGGTCGGGCGGTCTGGGTCTCAACCACAACAACAACTCAATTGGAGCAGTTATTACACTCAATCGGAACAGTTATTATACTCAATCGGAGCAGTTATTATACTCAATCCGAACAGTTATTACACTCAATTGGATCTCTGCTACTATAAGCCCTCGGGTCAGTCAAGTGGTCTGGGTTTTCGACTCAATCGGATTATTTATTACACTCAATCGAGCCATCCATCATGCTGCAATAAGTCCTTGGACGAGCCGGATGGTTAGGGCTTTCGACACTCCTTTCGACTCAATCGAGCCAGGGCGTGGTAGACCAGTGGTTAGCGCGCGGGAATTGCACTCGTTAGCCCCGGGTTCGATTCCATCCGTTGCCAAAACTGTTCACGCGGAGTCAGATCACGTTAAACATGTGGGTTACATAAGTCCTTCCGAGTGGTTGGTGGTAGGGGAAGGAGGGTACGGTGCCTGTGGATGCCTCCCCACTGGGTTCAGGACTAAATTTTGTGGCTCTTCCCGGCCGTCCAAACAGTTATTTTACACTTTTCTGGTAGGTCGGGCACAGTTTGGGTCTCAACAACAACAACTCAATCGAGTCCAGGGCGCGGTAGCCCAGTGGCTAGCAATTGGGAATTGCATTCGATAGGGCCGGGTTCAATTCCATCCGCTGCCAAAACTGACGCCGTGTTCACGCGGAGTGCGATTACGTTAAACATATGGGTCCGTAAGTCCTTCCGAGAGGTTGGTGGAAGGGGAAGGAAGGTACGGTCCCTATGGATGCCTCCCCCACTGGGTTTCGGTCTAAATTGTGTGGCTCTTCCCGGCCGTCGAAACAGTTACCTTACACCTTTGAGGTCGGTCGGACGGTCTGGGTCTCAACAACTCAATCGAGTTAGTTATTACGTCCAAATGGTTGCTGACGTCTTCGGATGAGTCGGACGACCTGGGTCTTCAACTCATTCGAGTCAGTTGTTACACTCAATTGGAGCTGATACGATATTCCTTGAAAAATTGCTATATTTATTAGCTTCAAATTGTCGATTTTCGCAAACAGCTAGCAGTTTATTCTATCAAAACATAAGAATCGGTGTATTGAAATGCTAGTACTGGAAAATATTATTCTCTTCAATTGAAAAGCAAATGTAAATGATACAACTAATCTGGAGCAAAATATCTGGAAATAATAGAACTAAGTCTGGAATGTAGTCAATTAATTGTTACTCTTCTTGCAAAGAAAAGTATTGTTTTCATGTGGGAAACTGTATTTGGTAAAATTAAAAATATGCCCTTAATAAAAGTCTATTTGTTAATACTATGCCCCTTTGTCGATTAGTCTATCTCTCTGGGTTAGATCGGTGTGGAAGAAACTATGCAGCAGATTGGAATCAAATTTGGGAAACATTTAGAAAGTTGCACGGATATGATAAAGAAATCTTAAATTTGTTTAAGATTTTTAGTGTATAACGTTGCATTCGTATATATTGATTAAAATATATCGGTAATGACTTAACGAATTCTCATCGAATTTGATATAATCATAATAAGTTACATGACTACTGAAATACGTCCCATTGTTCTTTAAAAATATATGGCATGTGTACTGCGCCATTGAGAATTTTGCATAGTTTGTAATAATTCTGAAACTATTCAACCGATTGGCACCAAAATTGGCATAAGAAAAGTATATGACTACTTATATGACTACTCAAATTGCATTTTTTAAAAAATGATTATAGATGTTTACGTGCTGCGTACTTTTGATAGATTGCTTGAGCATTTTGTATAGATTGCAATAATTCTGAAATTAATCAACCGATTGACACACAATTTGACATAATCAAAATATGTCATATGACTAGTGAAATTCGTCGGATTTTTTAAAATGATTATATATGTCATGCGAGCTGCACGGTTGGACATTTTGCATAATTTGCAATAATTCTAAAACTACTCGTCCGTTTGAAACTAAATTTGATACAAAACTAGAATATTAAATGTGACGAAATCGAAGTTTTCGCGGGTTTTCAGTATACTCGTTCATAGCATGCGCATTAAGAACATACATATTTTGAATAAAGTTTGAAGAATGAAACCCTGTAAAGTTTGAATAAATTATAACCAAGTCTTTCAACATATACATCCACTACAATTGCCTATTCCCACTTGTTATAACATCCCCAGAATTTCAACCTACTACAAGTTAATTGTGCGGAAAGAAATAGATGTGGACGCGGGAAGATTATTTCCCATCAATCTTCATGCGTCTTTATGTCGATAGAAACTGAATAATGCAATGGGCTTAATTTTTCTTTAAATGAATTCCATGATAAAGTTAACACGATCTATTTATTACCATAGCGGTTATTGGAAACGTTTACACCATAAAATATATAACCCCTATTTGTTAATGTATATTTAAACAAAATGTGTGTTGAACGAAGATTGGTCTTAATAAAATATTGTGATGAATATATTTATTTGTATTTAGACAGTTTATAAAATATAATGTTATATATTTAAAAAGCAATCACGCTTCCAATGAGAAAATAGGCATCTGTGGACTAGTATGAATTTCAGAAATTAACAGCCCCTAACTGCATTGCTATTGATGCAACAAATTTATGAAGTATCTACAGTAAAGTAACAATAATAACTACTTTCTAGAAGAAAAATAAGTTCATTTTCTTTACACATTGGGTGTAATGACATTGGCATGTACACACAGATTAGTAATCTTATTATATGCTAGAAGGAATGCTCTTTTTTGTTTTAGATTTTCGATGCACACCTTTGATTACAAGTACTCATCACGCTAATCAATCAAAATATTTTACTTTCCATACAATGCATGGTAACGTATAGGGAGTGTATTGGAATCGAGTCGAAAATCGCAACTCGAGTTTCGAAGGATTTACACGTTTTCGGAACTCTAGAACATACAAAAAAAACTATTTTAGCGTGGCGTACATATGTGTGTGTGCCTGTGTCTGTGTGTTTGTGTGTCTATGTTAGTGTGTGTGTGTGTATTTGTGTGTATGTGTGAGTGTGCGTATTTGTATGTCTGTGTGAGTGTGTGTATTTGTGTGTCTGTGTGAGTGTATGTGTGTCTGTCTAGGCAATGTATGGGTAATGTCTATCTAAGAAATGTATGGCTAATGTCTGAGCAAAAAACCTGTTTTTTTGCTAAATGGCTCGTAAAAATTATATGTATCCTCTCTAGCTGAAAATATATTTGACTAAATTTCACAAAATTTGGTAGATAGATCTCAGAGATCAGGGAGTCTTGGTCGATGAAAAAAAATAATATCCTGTAAAATAAATGGCTGCTAGTAAATTCTTTAACTTAGCAATACAAAACTAATACAGAATGTATTTTTACACCCGTAAATTGAGACAAACTAGATCCCCATGATGTCAAGTGATGATTTTAACAGATTTGTTGCATAATACTGCATAAGTAAAGTAAAATATTGGATGATAATTACTATATTTTTATTTTATTTCATTTTTTATCAACATCCCGAGAACGGTTCATGAAGGGTTCTAAAGCTGATGGGAGTAGTTTTCTAATAAAATATTGCATCTGATATGATTATTTACTTATCATTACGCCGATCCGGTAGACTAGCGGTCAGGGACATGCGTTTCCGCCTGATCTCTATATTGCCGGGTTGCGGGTTCGAATCCCGCCAGCGGGATGAATGTTGTCATGTCGAAGCCAAGTCGGACTTCCATCCTGTGGGGGGCTTCTATAAAAGTGAAGCTGCAAATCTCCTCCCGTTCGCATTGGGACACCCTGGGGGGTCTTGTGGACGTGGTGCGTAGGCGCTCCTTCACCATGGGGGGGGGGGGAATTAGTACACACACACTTATCATTTCTTAAGGTCCTCATCGTTATTGACTTTTTTAAAAAATATTCGATCATTGAGGTATCTCACTTATATTCGATTGCCTTTAAAATCAATAGCATACGAGTATACAGTGTTGTTGTTTTTGTTGAGACCCACACCGTCCGACCTACCAGAAAGGTGTAAGGTAACCGTTTGGACGGACGGGAAGTGCCACTCAATTTAGACTGGAACCCAGTGGGGGAACGAGTATACAGTGTGTTGTTGTTGAGACCCAGACCGTCCGACCTACTAGAAAAGTGTAAGGTAACTGTTAAAGAGTATACAATATATAAAATAACTTAACCAATGTGTTTTAGAACACCTTATTCATTCGTAAGATATCACGCTCAAAGATACGCATAATAACAAACACACTAACACACACACTAACACATGTACACGCACACAGTTTGCACCGTTAAAATGTACGTTTTGAGTTCTGGAATACTTGAAACGTTTTCTTTGGTCAAAAACTCGAATTTGGATTTTCAATCACGTCATAATACTTTCATCATACCAAGGCTCCTAAATATACGGGGTGGCAGAACAGCGGTCATTTTGACTCCAATTTAACATGAAGCCTGTACATGGCAAAACTAAGATTTCATTCTTTTCCTTTTCTCGTGATCGCGAGCTTGTATATATAGGCTTACCCTATACATTATAATACGTATTTAAGGAAAGTAAAAATCACAAAACAAGTACTAGGTTATTTAGAAACTTTTCATATTATTCTGTGTGAAAGCCCCAGGCCGTCCGACTCGTCCAGAGGACTTAGAGTATCTAATTGGACGACCGGATATTATTCTGTGTTGAAGACCCAGACCGTCCGGCTCGTCCTGAGGACTTGAGCATCTATTTGGACTGATATTATTCTGTGTGTAAAAATTCAATTTAAGGAATTGACACAACAAAATATAGGATATTAATTTGAGTTGGACGAAAGTGCTGTGCTCCCCACTTCAGATGTTTTATTGCAATGCACCGGGAAATGGTCAAATCAAATTAAATCGAGAAACGATGAATGCATTCAAATACTCCTCTGAAATCCATTGTGTTCTATTAAACTGTGAACAAGAATAGCATTCTTTCGACAGGAGTAAATACTTTCTTTGAGATTTTCAACGTGCTTTGAATAAGAAAACATATGGAGTCATGTAATTTCTTATTCATGCTATTCAACAATAAAAATAAGCTCTACAAGAAAATATCAAAGATTTAGAAATATATTTTACTCAGAACTGCAAATGCACATAACTGGGACCTTTTTGTGCATGTCCATGTTGTGAATGTTTAGTATGCTATATGTACAATCTCTAAAGAATGGAAACGTTAAGAGTTGAGCTGTTGTTATAAATAATTATCAGTAGAATATTTATTTGAGCACTTACAATTTATCATTTTCTGTTTTTTTCATTTTATGGCAAAGAGAAATTATTGGTTTCCCAAAATTTTCGTAATCTAGATTCCGATGTTAAAGCAAGTAGAAAAATATATGTTCACGAATGCTTTTAAAGGAACTACTTCTGTAAGATAACTGATAAAAAGGTGCATTTTTCTATACTTATGCATATTGTATCACAAGTGGACTTATGCAATGTGAAACGATAATGTTGAAGAAAGTCAAGTGCAGCACACTGTAGATATTTTTCTCAAAATATACGACCACACTAAATGCAATGAATGTCATAATTCATGCGACTAGCACCAGTTAAGTGACTTATAACTTGTTTGTAAGTTTTAATAACAATTAGAAAATGTCATACAACACAAAACCCGCCTAAAAGGGGCATTTTCAAAAATACGGAATACATGCCCATTTCTGATACCAACATCCATGGTGCTGTATCCTAATGCTTGGGGAACATAATAATAAACTACATGGAATTTAACCAACTTTATTGACACATACACATCTTACAAGTACATCTAATTATCACTGCCTCGGTAGAAGAATTCAATACCGCATAGTAAGCTGACGTCATTTTTGTAACATATTATATTGGCATATGTCACACTTCTCCGTTATCAAATATAGTCCTCATAGGTTACCGGTAATAATGCAATCGATTAAGAGATTTCCGGATTCTAACGGATCATCGAAATGGCACCGGGACAGCATGCAAGCTCACAAAATTTGTGGCTTATAGTAAGCTTCGGCTCAGACCGTCTGACCTACTCGAAGGTATAATGCACTTGTTTGGACGGTCGATAGTACCGCACAATTTTGGCTGGAACCTATTGGGGTGGCATCCATAGGAACCATACCCTCTTTTACCAACCACAAACCTCTTGGACTTATGGACCAACATAATTAACGAGCCCGTATGCCGTGGGATCACGGGGACAGTTTGGGCAACTCGGGTCGTACATCATGTTTCTTTTTGCAGATATCGGCTGTTCCGAGTGTCTTCTATAATTATTCTGATTGTCTGCTATACTTATTTGGTGTGTCTAATATAAATATTCTGAGTGTCTTCTTTAATTAGAAAGTGATTTCACTGGCCGGAAGGAACGTTGCTATGTACTTCAGTTTTGAGAACCACGATGGTGATCAAAAGAGTCAGTTAGGTCATTCATCCTGCTGTATATTTAATGAAGATGACTCAATGATTTGCAGAAAGGTCTGCATGCCTAAATAGTCACAAATCTTATGCGAGGAGGGGAATGTTTGAAATCGATAATTTAGTTAATGTTGAAAATATTTATGTGGATATCCCCAGTCACGTCCGTGACCACTAAGTCAAGGGATGCATGATTCCTGTTCTAAACCTGTACTAATACTTATGCACGTTTAATGAAGATGAAGCTATGGTTTACAGCAGAGTCTGTTTGCCTAAATAGTTACAAAATTTATCTGAGAAGAGGAATTATTCAAAGAGTCAAACCGATAGTTTAAAGATAATAAAAGCAAAACTGATCTATGGATGCTAATATCTGCAATGGTAGTGTTTTTCAAATAGGATATCCTGTTGAAGAATACTAAACTTTTACTCTGCTTTGCTGAAGAATACTTTGTTGAAGAATATTAAACTTTGCCTGCTGTCACTGGGATTCTTTCATGTAGCATGCTTTTTTTATAAATAAATAAATAAAACTTCTTCAGATTAGAGGTAGGACCCTTGAAAAAGGAATACTAGACCTGAAATCGCAAACATTAAATAAAACACGACCATTAGAATAAACATAAACATGGAAATGAAAGTGTGAGGCACAATTTGCAGATTTTGGTGTTTGCGAACAAACAAAGGCGCAAACATACGTCGGTAATTTCGCAGTCTTGTCCCAGAAAGTTATGATCCCAATAAATGTACACGTCCCTCAAATTACAGGTGTGGGTTGGGGCATAAACAAAACTTGGGGTCAGGACTGAAAACGCATTTTATTTGATCCAGAGCAAAAATGAGACCATCGTACGACCTCTTACTGAGGAACAGCCAATGGAGGCAAGAGATAGCATCTTCAAAAAAGATGTTGCGGCAAAAAAGGAGGATCAACGTGAGTACGTAGTTGTTAGTTAGATACTAAAGTCGTGCGTAGAAATGTTTAAGTCATGCGAAGATAGTTAAAAGAGTGATATAGTCATCAACAGTCATGAGTTGGAGTTAGTTAATGGTGAATAGTGAGTTGGTGAATGCAGATCCTTGCAAAATCAGTCAGCGAGTGGCATCTAGTGACGTTTAAAGACAAAGTCGGATGATGATTTGAGACCAATGCCGAGATGAGACACTATCAGTGCATAAAATTGCCAAGGTTTGTACTTATCTTAAATGTTAGATTAAGGTTGCCTCTGGTGAATAAATTAGATAGGCAGGGTTTCACACGATTGCTATTCTCCTCCGTAAAAAATTTTGTACTAAGTTGCCCTTATATTTAAATTATAACCATAACTGTGATGTGTTAATAAATGCTAATTTGTTAAAGTTAAAAAGTGTTGGTTTTAATGAGTAATATTTTGGTTTTTAGATTATGGTAAAGGGGCTCGTATAAGGAAATAATAGTGGGTATTATGGCCATGTTAGTAATTACGAATAAATAAAAGTTGATACATAACATAATAAATAAATCTCCCCTATATTAATTTCACCATAGGAACAAAAAAATTTTGTATATTAAAATGCAAACTCCACATTTATTACAATCAGAAAAATTGCTACACGACATATATAAGACATCAGTTGTATTATAAAAATCGTCAAATCTACTATTTGGTATGACGAAATTGACTATACGCATGACTCTTTACAGTAAAATCCACTTTAAAGAATAGTAATAAAGAAATAAAGGAAGATATGTTAAATCTGAGGAAAGTGATGTGCCGCCCACTTCAGATGTTTTTTTTATTGCATTGTACCAGTAAATGGTGAAATCAAATTAAATAAAGTAACGATGAATGTGTGCAAACACTTTAGAATACAAATAAAGAAAAAATATATACCGTTTATTGTGTCCTGTCAAACTCTGAACAGATTTGTATTTTTTCGACAAGAGTAAATATTTTCATTGAGATTTTGAACGTGTTTTGAATATAAAACATGTGGAGTCATGTGGTATTTTATTCATACTATTCAAAAATAAGGAGATAGATCTACAAGGGAATATCAAAGAGTTAAATATAGCTTTTACTGAGAATTACAAATGTTTAGAAATGGGACATTTTCTTATAAGTTCATGTGTTGAATATTTGATATGCTATGTATACTTCTATGTTCACAGAATGGAAACGTTAAGCGATGAGCTGTTGTTTTCTCGAATTATCTGCAGAATATTATTGAGCACTAAGAATTTATAATATTTTATTTTTACTTCCTCATTCTGTATCAAAGAAAAAATACTTATTTCCGAAAGTTTTCGATATCCATAATTTGATGATAAAGCATGTTTTAGAATTTTATATATTTATGTGATATCGGTTTGTATATGTGTATATGAGCGTGTATGTGGGCAATGTATATTTGCGCATGTGTGTACGTCGGTGAGGTTCCAACACTATATTTCACGGATTCATTAAAAACATACACAATATGACAGAATTAAAAATACGATATGATAAAATTATGAGTTTTTAAAAACATAATAAGATAGAATTATTAGTTTCTAAAAAGGAAATGTGATAGAATTATTTTAAGTTGCATAATAAAATATAATTATTTGAAATAAGTTTTTACAGCATTATTTCGTGTGGAATGCAATGATAATTCTCAAAACTGTATAGAAAGTGCTTAAAATGATAGTTTGAACTATACTATGGATGTCAATGGTAATAATCCTCTAAAAAACATTAGAAATATAAACAAGGAGTGAGGCTGAAATTTACTATTTCAGCTTACTTTTCTAATTCAGCTTATTTACATATCTTAGGTTGCAATGAGAATAGGGCCATTTACAATACCAGATTTTTGGTGAGACGTGCATGCGGGGATTTTGGCTGAATTTGAAAATTTTGTACTCGTCTCTTGTCTTGTTACATCTCTGTAGATTTTTTAATTTAAAAGCAGGCTGCTATACTTGATTAGGTTTGTATAGAGAATGTTATTATTAATTTGTTATGATTCACTATACAGTGGCTATATTTTTGTCAAAATATATGACTTTTTTATATATTTTTATCTAAAATAGAGGCTTCAATTTTGCTTTATACTATATAATATTATATAGGAAAAGTATTTTTTTTACATAAATTTTCGAATTCCAGATTTTGATGCCAATACATGATTTAAGACCTCCTGAACACATTTTAGCTATTTTTGGTGTGATTTCCGTATGTATGTCTGTTTCTCTGTCTGTCTTTCTGTCTGTGGTCCATATCTTGTATACACGATAGCGGACCCAAATGTTAATGGATTATTACGAAACTTGATATCCGGATTTGTTAATCAAAAAACCTAGAACTAGGTAGATTTTATTTTTAATTTGAGCTGAAACTTTTAGAGAGATTTATTTGAAATTTTATATTTTTTTTAACATTGTAAATCAGGAAAAAAATTGGAATAATCATGCATAAAAAAGTTTATTTACGGCTCAATGATAACGAGTTAATAGTTTAAATCATTGTTGTGAAAAATAGCCACGATATGCAAGTTTTTGTTTGTGTTGCCATTATCCCCCTCGGTAGGGAAGTCATCCCCACCGGGGCACATTGTCAAGCATGGTATCAATCGAAACATTTTTTTAACACACGGCATAATTGTAACACGCTATAATGGATAACACACTATAACTGCAATCATTTGGATCCATGATAACTATTTTTCAAAAAAATTCTTGCAAAATTTGAAAGAAAAAGCTACTAAAAATGGATTTTGATATGACAAAGTCGAGATGAGCCACACTGCAGTTAAATTGGGTAATCTGTTTCATCCTATCTGTGAGCATTCCTGAAAAGTTCGTCAATTGTCTGTACAACATATTATTTCAATAAATATACATAACAAGGGCGATATTTTATGTGTTTAAAGTGTATGATAAACTGTTACCCTAGTAGTTCTAATAACTTTTTCAACATGAATTAAATATATTTCTTGGTGGCAATTTAGGAAATTTAACAAATTAATAAAATAAATTTAACTATAATGACCTGGTTTAAGACGTAAAATGCGCCGCCAATCACGATAAATATGCATATGTACGTTTTGGGACGTTACGTACATTTCGAAATGTTATGTACGTTTTGTTAATGATTTGCCATTGACTGGCATGTCAGTTATTTTTCATGCCCACGTTTAATTGTTGTTTTTTTTGTTTCTGAGTTTATATTCTCTGCCTTTTCAAATTTTTCTACTTTACGGCTTAGATTCATATCGCCTTGATTTTTATCAGTTTTATTTCCTTTTTGTGCCTCTAGGTGGCGCTCATGTATAGTGACTTCGCTTCGCTATTTCAGTGTGGCCGATACAGACTTATGCTTATTTAGGCCTTCCGATCCAAACTATTTGCGATAAAGAAATTCAATTGATTTGCGAAACATAGTCGTGTTTATTTACCTTGATATGCGCTGCATTTTACGTTGTAAACCAGGCCATTATATTTGAACGCAAAGCCAGGTGCTTTATTTAAGCTAACCATAGTTTGCGCTAGCTAAACGGAATAAACTAAATAAGTCTGATATGGACTACAGACTCAAATTCATCTTCTCTTTATTTCTTTAACAATTCATTAAATTGAGTTTAATTGCACAAAACAACACGCATGATAATTTAAAATTACTCTGAATTTGCACTTCTAATTCAATTTTCGTTTTCATTTGGTAACTGAACATATTTTCAACAGCGCAGCAAAAAAACTGAAATATATTTAAAAATGCTAGTTCTAGAATAATCGTGTTGATCTTATTCTTTTCATCGTCAATAATTAAGAATAAAACAAATATTTAATTAATATATTTGAGCATATGTAGTCTTTTATTTTAGATTTTGACAATTTTTGCGAGCCATTTCGTTAGAAAGGCAGGTTATATTTTTCCGAATCGTATCAAAATCTAACCAGTATCAGTGTAATCTATATGTGGTGAATTAATATTAATTTAAATTAAATTAAATTAATTAATTATAATTATTGAGTAAGTGACCGCTAATCATAAATTTCTGAACATTGCCGAAGTGATAACCGGCATGATTAATTTGGTATGTAGCCCATGTTTCTTCTGAAAAGCAATTTGGTTAATCGCATAAAATTAATTTCACTTATCCAATAAAGAAACATTAAATTGATCAAACGAAACATTATTAATATTATATTAAATATAAAAATTTAGAATAGCTTAATTCTAAATCAATAGTTATATTTACTATTTCGTGCAAAACTATAGTTCCTTTGACTTAACTGATTCGGTAGTGATACAGACTGCATTTTCTCACCAAATTCTCGTCGGGTAACATCCTCATACTTAATATAAAACTTTTGGCTTTTCGCTTTTTGAAGTACGATAGGTCATCTTTTGACTTCCTTCACTAAAATCACCTTTTTCGTGCTTATGACACAGCAAAAATATCGAGTGTTTGAGCAATATTTTGTACTTTATCACATCAAATTTTTTGAGTGTGTCAGGCACACATTTTTTTTTCTTGCTAATACCACAGCAAATATATCGAATATCGGGAGCATATTTTTAAGAGCTACTACAGCAACAAAAATATCGAGTCTTTCAGCAGCACAATTTTTGCTTTCTAATTCAACAGCAAAATATATGAAGTCTTGGGAGTGCAATTTTAAGTGCTATTACAACTGCAGAAAATTGAATCTCTGCAATCTTCCTTGAAGCACAGGGATACTTTGATTTCCCTCTTTGGCTCTCATTGGTTTCATTGTATCTGTTTACAAATTTACTCTAGTCATCTGGACGTGGCCTACATTCACTTTCATTGGTTATTTTGTAATGCCCCACATGATCGCTTACGTCCGTCGTAGTATCTCTTAAGCTGGCATGCTTCATTTATTATTTGTAAATAAATTGTTTAAATTGTTTGAACATTTTAAAATTAGGCGCCGCCTTGTCGCCGAGCTATATCTGGAAAATGAAACTATTTCAAGTGAACATCTACCAAATTTTGTGAAATATGGTCAATTATTTTTTAGCTACAGTGGATACATGCAATTTTTGTGGGACATTTCGCAAAAATGTCAAGTTCTTTTATCTCGAATCGTACCAAACTTTAATCAGCACAAGGGATACCCATACGTTACTTACCCATGAAATTATGTGAAATTTCGTAAACTAAGTTTGGTAACTTTAGTTAGAGTGGAAATGTACATTGCATAGGCACACACTCAGACGTCATACTAACTATAATATTTTCGTGTTCTAGAGGTTCCAAAACGTATAGAGCCGTCTAAAACTCGAGTTGCGATTTCAAAACGTTTCCTATACATTACCATATACAATTGCAGGGACATTAAAAAATCTGATTTGGGCAACATATGACTTTCCCTGCAGACTCAAATTCAGATATTCTTTATTTCTTTAATAATTCATTAGAGTGAGTTTAATCGCACCAAATAATACTAAATTTGCATTTTTAATTCAATTTTTGTTTTTATTTGGTAATTGGACATTTTTCCGATAGCGGCGTATCAAAGTGCAATAAATCTCAAATATCTTAAGAACGGTTAATCCTAAAGTATAATGGAGTGTGTTATAGTCTTTTCGTCGTCACAAATTGCGTATAAATCAAGAATTTTATTGATACATTTCAGCACACATATGTAGTCTTTTTTTTTAGATTTTTGCGATTTTTGCGGGCCACTTCATAAAAAAAGGCAGGATGTTCTTTTCCGAAACGTACCAAAATCTAATCAGCACCAGAATGCCTTAAAAGTAACTTATCTACCAAATTTTGTGAAATTTGGTCAATTAGTATTTTAGCTAGTGTGGATACATGAAATTTTTGCGGGCCATTTCGTAAAAAAAGGCAGATTGGTCTTTTCCGAATCGTGTCAAAATCTAATCAGCATCAGAATGTCCCACAAGTAACTTATCTACCAAATTATGTGAAATGTGGTCAATTAGTATTTTAGCTAGAGTGGATACATGAAACTTTTAAGGCCATTTCACAAAAAAAGGCGGGTTCTGTTTTTGCGATTCCTACCAAAATCTAATCAGCACCAGGTTCTCACCAAAGTGACTTACATACCAAATTTTATGAAATTCTGTCCATTAGTTTTTGAGTTAGAGTGGATACATACATTGCACAGATACACAAACATACACACAGACAGACAGACACACACACACAAACGCATACAGACGTCACGCTGAAATTAATTTCTTCGTATTCTAGAGGTCTTGAAACGTGTAGATCCGTCGAAAACTCGAGTTGCGATTTTCGACATGATTCTAATACTTTCCCTATACATTACCATGTATTGCAGGGAAAGTAAAAATAATCATTCATAGCAAAATTAGTATTTGAACATAAATATGTCAATAACAAAGCAAAACTCACACCGCACTTTCTATAGACAACAAAAGATGTCACACACAACTGTTAGTGACTTAACTGTCTAGGGTTTTATTCTTCACATTTAAAAGTGGAAAGAAATGCGGCATCTTTAAAGGACAGGAAAGTGGACTGGAATGTTTAAGTAACAATTATGAAAGAAACTAAAACAAGTGCAGAGTTGAACGATTGCGTGTTTCTCCTTTGGGAAAATTTAAGAGAAGGAGAAAAATAATTTGCGTTTAGTTGAAATGCAAAGGACAACAGAAATGTTTCTTGTCATTTTAAATAAGTTTGAAATTGTACTTTCTAATATAAAGCTAAGTAGTTTTGCAGATTTAACGTTGCCGTTTCAGTTTTTAACGAGTGTTATACAAAACTGTTCAAACAAATATAAACGATTACATATATAGTAGATTATTAAGGACACAATGTAAAAATAATTCCTACAAAATTTTTTATAAATGATATAAATACAGAGTTCTTTAGAACCTCAGTAACTTTGGAAGGAAAATTCAATATATATAATATAGTCAATATACAGGATGATTCAAAATGATGTGGTAAAATTTTAAGAGGTGATAGAGCACACCTAAGCAGGCACTTTTCGTCATACAATGCATGGTCAAAACTCACACTGTTAAGCACTAGAGAGCGCTATTTCAGAGAACGCATTAAATGTTTGTTGTCGCAATCGTCGTCAGTTCTACTGTGGATTTCAGAAAAAATGGATTCTTTCACGAATCAGGAGAAGGCCGAAATGCATTTTATGTACGGAGCTGCGGACGGGAATGCGAGGAATGCCTAAATCAGTATGTGGTTTCCACACGATGTGGTTTCATTATTTCCCGGATGATGGATTGTTTAGGGTGGTTACGATCGCTTAATCTCTAATGTCTGTACTTTTTCCTATGGGTCCATACGAAAAGCTCCATCTACTACAGCCCCTCCGACTCCGATGAAGACCTTATTGCCAGGATATCTGTTGCTACAGTCGCTGTACAAGAAATGTCTGGAGTTTTCGTTAACGTACGACGATCGCTACATCGCAGGTGTGAGGTCTGAATTCATCTTGGCAGTCGCTGTTTTGAGCAGTTTCTGTAAGTTATTCATTACAATTTGTTTTTGTAATTTCTTAGAGTTCTTGTTCTGAACAGTTTCTGTAAGTTGTTCGTAAAAATGTGTTCTGTATTTTCTTCACTTTCTTCATATCTCCCTTGTCATTCTTGTGTTCCTTCATTTCATGCAACAGTACATATGAGATTCACCCTAGTGCTTAACAGCTTGAGTTACGACTGTGCATTGTATGACGAAAAGTGCTTGTTTATGTGTGTTCTAGCACCCCTTAAAGTTTCCACCCATCGTTTTGAATTACTCTGTATAGTCTATACATATATAGCATTAGGTCCTATATAAGTAGATTATTACAGACACCAAATAAAAGCAGTCCTATAAAATAAAATGTATAAACATACAGGGTTCTCAATACCTTTGTAAGGAAATTTCCACGTATGTATACATTAAGTCTATCTGCAATAGAATGACAGTGCCCGATCGGTTAACAATGACTGCAGCGATCCTAGCTAACAATTAAAAAAGTTGTGATAAAGAACTCGACAACAAAGGTAGGTAGACGCAAAAAAACAATTACTACGTTATAGAACATCGTCTAGTTATTAGGAATTGATACCAGGAAAGGATAAATTCCCTTATACTGACGAAAGGGATCCAATGTATCCTCGAAACAACTGTATGCTTTTTTTGTGTTATTTGTGCTTGTTTATGTTGCTCTGGCTTTCCTTACTCTTTGCACGAAGTCTGTTTTGCTTATTGAACTCTAAGAGTTTTACTTGTCGATTCAAATTAATGAGACGACACTCTACAACTTTATAATTGAGATTAAACCTCAATTTAGCTTTTCCGCAGATTTCTTTATCTGAATATTTTAATTCTATACTAGGGTCCTTGCAATTACTTTTATTTGACAGGGCATGGTCTCCATGGTCACTTTACTAGAGATACACCTAAAATGTACTATCATGGTCCTTTTGTTACAAAGTCAGTGAAGTGCTGAAGGACGTTACTAGAAATCCTGCATGGGGTGGGACAGCCGAGTGGTTAGTGCGCGGAGATTACACTCGGATGACTCTAGTTCGATTCCCGGCCTACCTAAACTGTCTCAGTTTTCACGCGAAATACGGCCACGTTAAATATGTGAGACCGTAGATCCTTCTGAGAGGATGGTGGTAGGGGAAGGCGGATACAGCCCTTGTGAGTATCGCCCCATGGGATTACGGTCTAAATCGTGTGGTACTTCCCGGTCGTCCAAACAGATACCTTCTTCCTTCCGGTAGGCCTGACGTTCTGGGTCAAAGAAGAAGTTGGAACCCTGCATAGCTCAATGTAAGGGGAAAATTAGGAAATTATAATTCGAGATATTTTGATAAAATTACGCGTCTTAACTTGCAGTAAGAATCTTAACTTGTAATGAATATTTCTTATGAATTATGAGCTTGTGCACATGAAGCAAAATTTTCAAGTATATGCGATTATATGAGAGAGGTTATGTACGGTTGTACCAAATTCTGTGTGTAATTAATTTCTCTAAAAATAATGAAGCAATTTGACTTAATATTGATGTAATGATCCAATATGAATAATGGACTGCTGCTGATTTTGAGCTGGAGCAAACAAGCCATACACAGTCACGTTTTTGAAAATGTGTTCATAACTAGATCTTGAAATACACCAACAGCCAATAATATATAATAATTCGTTTTATATGCAATTATAAATACATTAGAAAACTAACAATTCCAGTTTTATGAAGTAGAAATTAATCGCTCAACATATTGCAAATCGTTCAAATATATGTTTTTGAAAATATTTTAAATTTACAAGAAAAATTACTAGTCACCGTTTTAGATCTTCTTGTATGTATTCTTTACACCTGGTTTAAATATTTCATGTTCTTTGTTACCGTTTTAGTAGATATATTTACCATGTATTTATTTCTCTTCGATCTCTATTTGTTTTCTTACCCCTTATATTTTGTTAATCCTTTATTTCTGCTATTTTTTCTTTCCTCCGTGGTTTTTACTCTTTATTCGTAGTTTCATGCTTATGGTTTTCCTGCGTCATTGGTTCGTCCCATTTCATTTCTGCTGACCGCAATGGAAACATTTTCCTTACCTTCAATCGCTGTGCTATTGCACCGCAGTTGCCAAACCTACTTTAATAAGTGAAGATGTACATATTGTTTGTCCTGTATATAAAGGCTGTTTCTATTTTCAAAACCCGTTTCCTAGTATATATTTTATATTTCCAATGGCTAGGGCAGATGAAATACAAAAGTGACAAACAATGAGAAACAACGACAAGCGAGTTCAAGAGATAAAGAAAGGTTATCACCATAATAGTCCTTTCCCAATATTTGAAAGCCGTAGTAGCACCATGGAGGGTTGCAGGCGATGTTTTCCAATAAGTTCATTACCATCAGATAGCGGGCAAGCAGCTTCACTATAATTGCCAATAGTGTACAGATGTTCAGCAAGGCAACCATTCCCAGTTAGCAGGCAAACAATAGCCAGGTCCCCCATCTTGTTTTCTCTTGCACATCCAGAAGATCCGTCCTCTCTTATGCTTGGCTTATACATGATGGGGCACCAGCATATTTTCCTATCGAAGTCTGATACTTTATAAATGCGACATATCCCGGGAGATGGATTGGACGCGGTAGACTTGTGACGTAGCTTCAACGCTCCCCGGACCTTAATCTTCTGGTCATTCATTCATCGGTGTCGGCTGTGTAACAACGTCCTCAGAAGCAATTTTGAGCAGTTACTTTGAGTCTTTATCTGATGTTAGTAGGAAGGTGAAACTCTTAAATGAGCTAAGTCTATTTGTTTCACTGTTGAAAGATGAACGTGGATATGTCACTTTACACTGTTCTGGCAATATAAGTAGAATGCAGCCCTGGGGTTTATCACACATATTGTTCGTCGTTCGTCGTCATTATACTATGGACCCTCTCTTTTGTTGAAAGTGTTTACGATCACCATGTATTGCATGTTTTTGAATACATTTACAAAGAACATGACTTAAATGTATGTAACAACAAAACTTAAGTATTGCTATAAGATATAAATATATTTACATAATTCTCATGGATCTAGAAACTTCAATTCACGGGAAAAGACACGTGATTTTACATTACTGCGAACAAATACGCCGGTTGTTGATAGGATTCGTGTTGCCTTATGACATCACTAAATGTTGCAGAAGCAGACCATGGTAACTGTTGCATTAATGCACCACCATCAAGAACGCAGGAATTACTTTTGAATGAGACCATTACTTTGGAATGAGATTTGAACTTTTGAATGATACTTTGGAATGAGACCGTTATATTTCATCATATGTCAACAGAAGGTATGGAAAAGTGACAATAGTTTTTGAAGGGTATAAAAAACCAAATATAAAAGATATGGAGCACAGATTGATCATGAAGAAGTCGTCTGTTGTAGTAGTCTTTGATGAAAATTCGTCTGTGATCATCAAGAAAAACAAATGCATTTCTAACTCTACAAACAAACAACGCTTTATCAATATACTGGGGAGTTATTTTCAAGGAAGAGGTCATTCCGTCATTCATACAGAGTGTGATGCAGACACACTAATCGGCAAAGAAGATTTAAACATAGCCAAGGGAAAACCTGTCACTGTAGTAGCTGATGATACTGATATTTTAATCCTACTACTATATCATTCTTCTAAGAACATTTTAATGCAGTCTGCCATACAATCTGATAAAGTTCGTAACATTCAAGCCATGCAAAGATCTATTGGAGACGAGGTTTGCTCAAAATTTCTTTTCGTTCACGCATTAACAGGATGTGACACAACCACCAGTGCGTTCCGGCTGCCCACATTGCTGCACTATGTCCACGGATGGGACGCACGGTCTGATATTTCGACCACCAGTGCGCTATTTGGCAAAATTAAATCTCCTGATTTCAAGAATATCATAAAATCCAAAATCTTATGCGAATGGCCTTCACATTCTGGATCACCCGAAAATGTTACTAAGAAAAGTTTGGTCGAAATTGGCTGTAAATTTATTGTGTTACTATACGGAGGTAACATCAACACAAGAAACCTGAATGTGCTTCGCCATGAACAATACATTAGGAAAATAGCTTCAGCTAAAAATAATTTGATATAGCTCTTTTGCGTCCAATACAAAATGCAGCTGAATACCATCTACTTCGAGTGCATTTGCAGTGTTTTATTTGGAAAATCTTAATATGCCAAACCCTGATCCTACACTATGGGGTTGGCAGTTGGTTGATGGAGAATTTCAGCCGATATTAACAGACTGGATCCCAGCACCATACAAACACTTAAATATGATTAAATGTGCCTGCCAAACTACAGTTGAAGAACCATGTAACACCATGGAATGTACATGTCGCCGTTATGGACTTTCATGTTCAGTAGTTTGTAAAACCTGGTGCGGAAAGGACTGTACAAACACAGGAGACAGTTTTGATTTAGATGAAGATGAGATTTAATTTTGATGAAATAAATATGATTTTATATTATAAAATTATAATTATACACTTACAATTGTATACATTATACAGTTACAATTATATACTTACAATTGTATACATTTTAATGCTTCGCTGTACACTATGCTAGTCCTAAATCTCGAAATGGCAAAGTTCTTTCCTACAGATAGAAAATAATTTTCTAAGCAGATTCAAGTCCGCAGAGTATTCTATATTTACTTTGCTTATTTGGTAAAATCATATTTCCTCTTGTCCTTCACTTCGCATTCAAAATGTTTACATTTTTCATAACTCTCTGATTTCAGTTAGATATACAGTAACACATTGTAGTTATGCAATTTTTATGGAAATATAGGAGAGATGATGATAAAATGCACCCTGATCCTTAAAAAGTAATTCAATATTTGATTTTTGATAATGACAAATTATGTCATCAATACTATAACGTCACTGGACTTAGTAACATTCATCAATATTTTAAGTTATGCTGTATATAATCCACATAATTTTATTTTCGTCCTTATATTATATATATGTTTTATTAACCGAGTCCATTTTTAAAGTATTCTACTGGATTTTCTTTCTCAAGAGCATAGTAAAAACAAACAAATAAATAACATAATTTCGATCGAAATGCCTGATGATCGAACACATCAAAGTGCTTTGTACTACCAAGGCCAAACTACAGTTGAAAAATCATGTAACACCATGAAATGTACATGTAACTTCCATGGACGTCCATGTTCAGTAGTTTGTAAAAACTGTTGTGGAAAGGACTGTACAAACACAGGGGACAGTTTTGATTTAGATGAAGATGAGATTTGATTTTAATGAAATAAATATGATTTTATTTTATAAAAAACCTTTTTATTGTATTACTTTTTCAAATTTTAGATTTTGTTTGATGTGAAATTTTAACTTTAAATAATAAGAATTTTAATTATTTTTTTCAAAAATTGTGAGCGAAGTTAAAGCTACCTAGGATTTTAAAGCCGCTTAGATTAATAAAAAGATGTTTTTCAACACTGCAAAAGCTTTCAGTTTTTCGGCTACCATTTTGTTATATCCTTTTCTTTTTTTAAACCAATATCATATTCTTTTTCAGCATGAAATTTCCTGTAATTTGATACCACACATGATTTTTTGTAAATTTTTTTTTTGTGTGATTTTTTCATGTTTTTTCAAGATGGCGGCAAAAAAACGCATTTTGCGCAACTGTACGGATGTATATTTTTAGTTTGTTGTTAGGAGCGTGTTACCTACCATTTACAACAAGAATCATTTTTGTTGCAATTAGTTCCACCTCTAACACTATTTCTACCACACTAATATTTTATTTTGAAGTGGGTCATATTATCTCTTCACATAATATGGGTGTAATGATTATTTTAATTTTTATTTAAAGAGCTACCGAAAATATTTTGCTGTAATTTTTTTATATATTTTATGGAGTAATTTGAATATTTCCTAAAACTTTCGAAGCCGTTCGTGAATTTTAAATCCGCTTAAAAAATGTTTGAAAGATTATGTCCGATAGGGTTCAATGTATTTCATTTTTTTCAACCCGGGTTCCATCCAAAACTAATTGGGTGATACTCTTTACTTACACTCCCATATGTTCCACAGACAGTCTGAACAACATATGTAAATTTCATTTTGATAAAGTCATTTTTACGGCAGTTATCGTGCGATCGGAACGATACACAGACAGACAGACTTTTAGAATGAACAATGTCATAAACACTTTTGAACCATCTTGTAAAGTGTTAAAATCGCGATGTGCTAGGCAAGTTATTGGCTTCAGAATAAATGGGACATACCTACATAAAAAAACGTAGGTTTTTACGTTCTTATGGTAAGATTGGGGAAAAAAAGAAAAAAAAAATGTTTCAGTTATGAAATTGTGATAAATATTATGACACTATTTGAAGAAGATCGAGTCTGCCAGAAGAAAATTAACTCAAAAGTAGCTGAGTAGCAGAAAACAAATTAATGTCTGAACCAACATTGAGAATTACTTCAATTTGCTACATTTTGCACAATATGGTAACAGTGCACAACGTTTTTAACACTTTACAACATAGTTGAAAAGTGTTTATGACTTTGTTCATTCTGTCTGTCCGTTAGCACGCTAACTGCCGTAAAAATGACTTTATCAAAATGAAATTTTAGTATGTTTTTCAGACGGTCTGTGGGACCTATGGGAATATAAATATATAATATCACCCAATTAGTTTTTTATTGAACCCGGGTTGAAAAAATGAAATACATTGAACCCTACGGGACCTAATTTTTCAAACATTTTAAAGCAAATTTAAATTTCACAAATTGCTTCGAAATTTTTAGGAAATATTCACATTATGCCATAAAATATATAAATAAATTTTCAGTAAAATATGTTAGGTAGCTTTTTAATTAAAAATTATTTAATATAGAGAGAAAAACAAATTCAATTAATTTTTGACTTTTGGGATATCCCCCAGACAGGAAAATGAGATATATATTATAATAAATATCTTTCCAAGAGTTTAATTAATTCTGTATATAAGAAAGGCTTAACATTTTAAAATAACTTTGGCAGATAATAATTTTTCAAGTTTTTTTTAAATTTTATATAATTCTTAATGATATGCTTATTTGATGGCATTTTTAATGCACTTTCCTATGTCCTAGAGATTTAAAATTTGGTACACAACTTAAATTTGTTGAACATTTTATTCTACAAAAATTTGGTGGATCTTTAAATATAGTTCATACATTTTTTTTTTCGAAATGGCCTGCAAATAATCCCCGTTCACTTCTATAAATCATTCTTGTAATATTGTTAAATTTCTGATGTAGGCAGCACATGTCTTTCCATGCAGACTCATATTCACGTTCTCTTTATTTCTTCAATAATAATTTTACTTTATCTGCTCAAAATAACAGCCACAAGTATTTTAAATGACATTGAATTTGCACGTTAGACTTAAATTTGGTTCTCATTTTATAGCTGGACTTATTTTCAAAGGTGGCGTAGCAAAAACGCGATAAAACTAGAATATCTCAAGAACGGTTATTCCTAGAGTAATTGTGATTAGTCTTATTCTTTTTGTTGTCAAAAATTACGTATAAAATAGGAATTTAATTTGTATATTTGAGCACAAGTAGTCTTTTATTTTTATATTTAACGATTTTTGCGGGTCATTTCACAAAATTAGCCCGTTCCTTTTTCCCGAATCGTACTAGAATAACCTACAAATGATTTATATACCGAATTTTGTTAAATTTGGTATATAAATCACTTGTAGGTTATTGAAATTTTATACGCCAAATTTTGTTAAATTTGTTCCATTAGTTTTTAGCTAGACTGGATAAAGGCAATTTCTGCCGACCATTTCGCAAAGAAAGCAGATTCTTTTATTACGAATCGTAGTATAATCTAATGCACATCAGGGTTTCCAACAAAAAACATACCTACAAATTTTTATGAAATTTGGTCCATTAGTTTTTCAATTAGAGTCGATGTAATATCCTCACAGACACACAGAAACATACACAGATACACGCTTACACACACAGACCTCTTCCAAAAAATAGTTTTTTCGAGTTCTAGGAGTCCCAAAACGTGTTGATCCTTCGAAAATTCGAGTACCGATCTTCGGAGCGATTCCAATACTTTGAATACACACACACACACACACACACACACACACACACACACACACACACATATATATATATATATTATCTGTGTATCTAAAATCTGTGCCTACGAAATTACAATAGTTGTGATTTTAAATGATCCCTAAACTTTTATTATTTCTTCAACGAAGCCTAATTTTAACTTATGCAGAATGCAAATATCTCAACCGATTGTAAGGTGAGTTACATAAGATTTGCTGAATTTTTTTCACACAAAATTATTTTGCTCTGGAGTCTGGAATACAAGTTATGTGAATGAAATATTCATTGATTTTGCATAGAGAATCAGATGATTTATATTTCGATACAGTTTTAAATATTTATGTATAATAAATTACTGTGGTACTGTGATAATGTAAAAGATATCACCACTGAATATATCACATTTTAGAAATTTTTAAATGAAATACGAGTAGCATTTCAGTTGGAAAGTGTTTAATAATCAATGCTTATGCATGATAGATCTTTCTTGTTTTAAGTCGCCTTGTAGACGGATGATGCATTTTAGGAGGAAAGCCCGTGGTTATTTGTCTACGTATTTTGATTAGTTGCTGCCGTATTCACAGCTTTCTAGACTTACAAGAGATAGAGTGCTGAATATTGAACAACCAAAATCAATTTTTATATAACATAAACAATTTATATTTTACCGGTGTATATGAATTTAAATCTAAATATATTTTCTCTCATACTTTTATGGAAGATAGAATAATATTATCCGTTTCGGCTTAATAAAGGTCTTTTCATACAGCGCTATTCGAAAATATTTACTTATAACTTGCTGGTTTAAAAACAAAATAAAATATAAATCTGACTTGAAATGGAAAAATTAGTACCAATAAAGAATCGCACTTTAAAGTTTTTTCAATTTCCGTAATTTTCTTGGTCATTTTATCAAATTCGGAAAAGGTGGTTAGATATGTAACCATTGGCTTAAAAGATTTCTTTGGTTTTTCATGTTTAATGAAAAATGAATATTATTACAATCTCCCAAGAAAACTCAATAAACTGAAAATGGGTGTGCATAAATATGGGCGTGGCCATATTCAAAATTTATACATCTTGATTATTCATAATTTTAATGTATTGGTAATGTAAAATGGAAGCATTTAAGTCGATTCAAAAATCGCAATTTTTCGACGGATCTGTCTTTATCATGTATTCTAGAATACGAAACAACTAGTTTTTGCATAACGTATGTGGATGTGTTTGTCTATAAGTGTGTCTTTGCATCTGTCCAATCTATTTATCAACGGAAGTTCAAAAACTATTTATTGAAATTTCACAAAATCTTGTAGACAAATCACTTTTGGATTATGCTGGTCCTGTTTAGATTTCGGTACGATAGCAGAAAAGTGAACTTTAAAGTTTTCACGAAATGTTCTTCACAAATTGCCGTATTCTAAAAAAATAGATTTAATATTCTGAAATGCATGAATTAAAAGCTTATTTTATACTTAAATGCTAAGCCCAAAAGGAATGTGAAAAACCTCATTACTCTAAGCTGAATCGCTTTCGAGAGATTTCGAGTTTGAAATTTATGCAAATGAAAACGACAATTGAATTAAAGCTGCAAATTCCGTAAACTTTTGAATAAGTGTCCGCTTCATTTATGAAATTAAACGCATTGCATTATGAAATTAAAAAGAAACAGAAAATTGAGTCTGTTATGAAAGTCATGTGCTGCCCACATCACCCTAACAACATTTTTTTTCACAGTGACGTAAGATTTACGTCACACTGTGACTTTGTAACGTCACAGGACGTCGCAGTATGTCTCAGCAATGTCATATTGAGGTCACAGCGAAGTCATTTTGGTCATTTTCATGGTCGTTTGTGACGTCATATTGTAAATGCAGTCACAATGTAGTTACAAAGTTTGTAATCCGTAACATCGCATAGAAGTCACACATATGATGTAACATTGTGACCTAGCTGTCAGTTGAATACAACGTGAATGTTACACATGTGACGATCTTTGCTGTGAGGGCAGACGTTGTAAAAAATATTCTTAAGAAACTGCGAAATAGGAGTACAGATACATTAAATAATTCGTTTTTTTTCTTTATCAATTACGCATGAAAGTATTAATGTAAATGTATTTACAGATGATATATCATATACAAATGCATATATAAAAGCACAGCAAACATTATTAATATTTGATAGAATAGCTGCACATTTCCTTAATCATTATACACAGTTCATTACTTGACATTAAATATTACAAGAAGTAGCAATTAAATAATTTCATGAAACATATGCAAAAGAAGTATACAAAACAATTTTACAAAAAATATGCTTTATATTCACAGTTTGAATTTGTTATGCTGTGCGTCCTGTAGCAATCGTTATATATGATTTTCACACCAAAAAACTGTTTTTTTTACATCGGTTCTTCTAAACTGTTTCTAAAATTTGCCTTTTCGACAAATGAAACTGGATGAAAATAATTTGCCTAATCATTCCTTACGTGCTGAAATAAATTTTATGAGAGAAAACGAAATCGAACATGGTGAACTGAACTACCGATTTAACTAACTTATGTGGTAAAATTAGTGTCCATCTTCCCTTTGCATCCAAAGTACTAATGTTTTTAGTAAGTCTTCGATTTCAGTCAGAGGAACCTGCAACATCAACGACTGTTTTCTTACATTGGTTATTGCAAAGCGTTTTTAGACATTGCCTTTTGACAAGTCATTGTCAAAAATTCTTCTTGAGACCAAAAATGCTTAGTATCTCAAGTTGGAATGATGATTGGTATTTAAAAAATTGTAAAATGAGGTATATTTAAATAATTGAAAGAATTTCAAAAATATAATGATAATGCAAGAATGAATTTCAAAGATGAAAAATCCTAATACAAGAAATATAGTTATGATAGGTTACATAACACAAGTAAATATGTAAATGATAGGTTATTGAGCGCTAATAAAAGCAAATATTTTGATATATTACAATGTGCCGAAGGATTAAAATCGTGTGTATAATGAATAATTATATGGAAATAAACTGTAAATATTCATATGTGAAAACTGTGCGAAAATACATATAAATAAAATAAATATAAAATGAAAATATATAAGTTGAAGTAATAATAAATTGTGAGAGGACGTCAATTGAGGTAATATAAATAAGCATGTCAACGATGTCAAGGTACGATAACGACTGAGCCAAAACGTTTAGATTAAATAATATACGTAAGGTATTGGTTAGAATGCCATATGAATTGTATCCATAAGTAGATGTAATTACGACGAGAAATCGTGATAAATAAATATCTGGATGAAAGGTTTGAGGAAAGTTACTTAAATAAATAAATGTAATATGTATGTAATGAATGGCAAAAAATGTTGACGAATGAATAAAACACGAGTTGTTAAAAGTGGAAACTTTATCCTTTAGACTCAAAAACCAATCCATATTCATTAATAAACTTGAGAATGTTGATTCTGATATGACTGAACCTATTTTATGTTGAAAAATTATATTTTCGCCTAAATTTAAAATACGAACATTTCACCTAACCAAAGAAGGCGTAAATGTTCGATTTCTTAATAAGAGCAAGAGTCCAAAGATTGTGCAATAGACGGCTTATCTTTCTGTAGACTGATTTCGGCACCTTTTGTGCATACTGTGTACAATTGATCTTAGTCGCAAATTAATCATTTACGTTTTACAGTAGAATACGACTTAGTATTTTAAGGGAAGGTTAGAAAATTTGCAATTGTATACATTTTTATGCTCCGCTGTACACTACGCTAGTCCTATATCTGGAAAAGGCAAAGTTCTTTCCTACAGATATATAAAATAGTTTTCTAAACAGTTTCAAGTCAGTAGATTATTCTATATTTACTTTGCTTATTTGGTAAAATCCTATTTCCTGCTGTCCTCTTCGCATTCAAAATGTTTACATGTGTCATAACACTCTCATTTCAATTAGATATACAGTAACACATTGTTGTCATACAGTTTTTATGGAAATATGGGAGAGATGATGATAAAATTCACCCAGATCCCCTTAGTAAGAAAACTTCCTGGGTGGTTTACTAAGATCCTTAGAAGATCTTTAGTAAACCACCCAGATCCTTAGTATAAAAGTAATTCAATATTTGATTGCTGACAATGTCAAATTATGTCATCAATACTATAACGTCACTGGACTTAGTTGTTGTTGTTGAAACCCAGACCATCCGACCTACCAGAAAGGTGTAAGGCAACTGTTTGGACGGTCGGGAAGTGCCACCCAATTTAGACCGGACCCAGTGGGGGAGGCATCCACAGGGTTCGTACCCTCCTTCCCCTACCACCAACCTCTCTCACTGGACTTAGACTTAGTAACTTTCATCAATATTTTAAGTTATGCTGTATATAATCCATATTATTTTATTTTCGTCTTTATATTATATATCTGTTTTATTAAATAAGTCTATTTTTAAAGTATTCTACTGGATTTTCTTTCTCAAGAGCATAGTAAAACAAACAAATAAATAGCATAATTTCGAACGAAATGCCTGATGATATAACACATCAAAGTGCTTTATACTATCAAGGCCAAACTACAGTTGAAGAACCATGTAACACCATGAAATGTACATGTCGCCGATATGGACTTCCATGTTCAGTAGTTTGTAAAAACTGTTGTGGAAAGGACTGTACAAGCACAGAAGACAGTTTTGATTTAGATGGAGAGGAGATTTGATTTTGATGAAATAAATATGATTTTATATTATAAAAACCTCTTTTATTGTATAACTTTTTCAAATTTTAGATTTTGTTTAATATGAAATTTAACTTTAAATAATAAGAATTTTAATTATTTTTTTTTTAATTTAGCATTTTTAAAAAAATTGTGGGCGAAGTTAAAGTTACCTAGGATTTTAAAGCCGCTTAGATTAATAAACAGTTGTTTTTCAACACTGCAAAAGCTTTCAGTTTTTCGGCCACCATTTTGTTATTTCCTTTTCTTTTTTTAAACCAATATATATTCTTTTTCAGCATCCAATTTCCTGTAATTTGATGCCACACATGATTTTTTGTAATTTTTTTAATTTTTTGTCATTTTTTCATGTTTTTTCAAGATGGCGGCAAGAAAACACATTTTGCGCAACAGTACGGATGTATATTTTTAGTATGTTGATTAGGAACGTGTTACCTACCATTTGCAACAAGAATCATTTTTGTTGCAATTAGTTTCACCTCAAGGTGTTTTTTCACTTATTTCTACTACACTATATGGCATTCATCTTGTGTCAAAATCGTGATTTTTAAAGTTCTTTTTAATTTTTATTTAGTGTTGTATCCGTCCTAAAACCGCTTTATTTTTACTTAATTTCTTGTTATCTATATTCTAAAACGGCGCAATTACAATGTAATTGTGTTTAAAGGATTATCAGACTTTGATTATTTCTACATTGGCGCCTAATTTTAACGTATGGAAAATATAAACACATCAAGCTGTAAGATGCGTTGTATAATAATTGCTGAATTTTTTAAAGACAAATTATTTAGCTCTGGGGTCTAAAGCTGATATGTATGAAATATTCATTGATTTTACATAGAGATGCAGACGATATTATTGCAATGACTTTTAATGAAGATTTAATCGTAGAGTTAAAGTTTTTACCTCCATGGTTTAAAGTTTTTATGTAAAATATATTATTGCAGTATTGCAATGAATGAAAGAAATGGAATAATACTGTATGAATGATATATTTACTGCTTTAATATAGAGAGCGAGGTGATTTATGTTTCGATGACGTCATTTGAATAAATTCCATTTTTTATGAAATTTTAAGTTTTCAAATATAATATATTATTGTAGTATTGTAATAATTTAAAAAATATTACCACTGAATTTATCGCATTTTAGAGATGTTTAAATAAAATTTCGTTGCAGATGGAAAGTCTTTCATAATCAATGGTTTATTTATGATTGATCTTTCTTGTTTTAAATATTGCAAGAAATGTCTGAAAATTCGAGGTTAATTTGGTTAATTGGAGTTAAACGCATGTTAAAGATAGCGGGCTAGTCAGAATTTTGACAATGCCAATATCTTTTCCCGAAGATTTTTAAACGAAAAACACCAAAAACCTCGGAGAAATCTCGGGATGCGCATGAACACCCATGTTAAAATCTAATTCACAACTCAGTTGCACCTAGTTGCTATAACCGTACACCCAGTATCACGATCAGGGTTTACAGCAATACCCAGTTGCTGTAAGACCTCGGGACAGTCGAGTGGTCTGTGTCTTCAACACATCAATTTCCGGATTTAGGACTAGGGTAGTGTACAGCGGTGCATAAAAAAGTATGCAATTGTAAATTATCTGGTCTTCAACTAAAATACGAGCCAACGGCTCTACCGTGCTGAAAACACCGGTTCTCGTTAGATCACCGAAGTTAAGCAGCATCGGACGCAGTTAGTACTTAGGTGGGTGGCCACCTGAGAACACCGCGTACTGTTGGCTCATTTCAGTCGACGTGGTGGCCGATCGGCCCAGGCGAACGTTTCCAGTGATTGATTGGTCGCCACGTTGGGAATTCGAGTACCACGTAAGACATGGATATTATGTGTTGTGGACGCAGTGTGTTCCGCTCCCCTCTGGTACGCCTGGGGCAAAGTCCGAGGACGGATGAATGGTTCACGATTTCGGCCGTTCATAGAGCAAAAAGACGCAGAATCTAGTGCTTGGCTGTTGGGGGAAAAAAAACTAAAATACTAAATCGCACTTTACTGCAAATCGTAAATGATTGATGTACCACTAGAAAAATTTTACACAGAATATGTTCTAAAAATGCCGAAAAAATCGTTGAACTCTTGCTCTTTGTCAGAAATCGAACCTTTACGCCTGCTTTATGCAGAAGAAATGTTTGTATTTTAGATTTAGGCGAAAATATCATTTCTCAACATAAAATAGATACAGTCTTACATCAGAATCAACATTCTCAAGTTTGTTAATGAATATGTATTGATTTTTGTGTCTAAAAATAAAATTTCCACTTTTACCAACTCGTATTTTATTCATTCGCCAACATTTTTTGCGATTTATTACATGCATATTATTTTTATTTAATTTCTTAATCTTCCTCAAACCTTTCATCCAGATATTTATTTATTACGATTTCTCTCCGTGATTATATCTACTTATGCATACAATTTTTATGATATTCTAACCAATACCTTACGTATATTATTTGATCCACACGTTTTTGCTGAGTCGATATCGTACTTTGACATCGTTGACATACTTATTTATATTACCTCAATTAAGGTCTTCTCACATTTTATCATTATTCAATTTATTTATTTTCACTTCATATTTATTCTTATTTATGTTTATTTTGGTAAGAGTTTCACACATGAATATTTACATTTTGTTTTCATATAATTATTCATTAAACACATGATTTCCGTAACTCTTCAGCACATTGTAATATATCAAAATAATTGCTTTTATTAACTCTCAATAATATATCATTTACTTATTTACTTGCATTATATAACCTATCATAACTGCATTTCTTGTATTAGAATTTCTCAATTTTGAAATTCATTCTTGCATTATCATTATATTTTTTGATATTATTTAATTTTATTTACATATACCTCATTTTACAATTTTTTAAATAACAGTCATCATTTCAACATGAATTACTAAACATTTTTTGTCTCAAGAAGACATTTTGACACTGACTTGTGGAAATGGCAACGAATAGAAACGGTTTAAAATAACCAATGTAAGAAAACAGTTGTTGATGTGAAAAACATATATTTTTGAGGGTATCTCTGGCTGAAATTGAAGCATTACGAAAAACATAAACACTTTGGATGCGAAGGGAAGGTTATCACTATTTTTACCAAATAGGTTAGTTAAATCGGTTGTTCAGTTCACCATGGTCGATTTCGTTTTCTCTCAAAAAATGTATTTCAACACGTAAGGAATTATTAGGCAAATTATTTCCATCCAGTTTCATTTGTCGAAAAATCAAATCCTAGAAACAGTTTAGAAGCACCAATGTGAAAAACCAGTTTTTTGGTGTGAAAATCATATACAACGATTGCTACAGGGCGCACAGCATAACAAATTTAAACTGTGAATCTAAAGCAAATTTTCTGTACAATTCTTTTGTATATATTTCATGAAATTATTTAATTGCTACTCCTTGTAATATTTAATGTAAGAAACTGTTTATAATGATTAAAGAAATGTGCAGCTATTTTAAATACATTAATAATTTTTGCTCTGCTTTTATATATACAGCTGCCACGGATATATATGACATATTATCTTTAAATAAATTTCTATTAATACTTTTCATGCGTAAGTGATAAAGGATTAAAATGAAATATTTAATGTATTTATACTCCTATTTTGCAGTTTATTAAGGATACATTTTTACAAAATTTGATGTGGGCAGCACATGACTTTCACAACAGACTCAATTTCAGATTATTTTTTCTTTCAGAATGCAATGAGTTTAATTTCATACATGAAATGGATACTTATTTAAAGGTATACATAATTTTCAGTTTTAATTCAATTGTCGTTTTCATTTGCATAAATGTCAAACTCGAAATTTCTCGAAAGAGGTTCAGCTTAGAGTAATGAGGTTGGTCACATTCCTTTTGGGCTTAGGATTTACGTATAAAATAAGCATCAAATTCATGCACTTCAGAATATTAAATCTAATTTTTCAGAATAGGACAATTTTTGAGTAACATTTCGTGAAAACTTGCAAGTTCAGTTTTCCGCGACCGTACCGAAATCTAATCAGGACCAGTATAATCCAAAAGTGATTTATATGCCAAATTTTGAAAAATTTCAATAAATAGTTTTTGCCCTTCCGTGGATAAATACATTGCACAGATGCAAAGACACTTACAGACAGACACACCCACATATGTCATGCAAAAACTAGTTGTTTCGTATTCTCGAATACCTGGTAGAGACAGATCCGTCTAAAACTCATGTGATTTTCGACCGGATTTATATACTTCCATTTTACTTTTCCAATACTTTACAATTATGAATAACCCAGATGTGTCAATTTTATATATGGAATTTTATATATCATTTTTATATAATTTTATATACGGCCACGCCCATATTTATGCACTCTTATTTTTAGTATACTGTGTTTTCTTGGGACATTGAAATAATTCTTTTTTCATTAAACATGAAAAACCTGAGTAAACTTTTAAGCCAATGGTTACATATCTAAACACTTTTCCGAATTTGATAAAATGACCAAGAAAAATACGGAAATTGAAAAAACTTTGGAGTGAGATTTTTTATTGGTACTAAATTTGCCATTTCATGTCAGATTTAAATTTGATTTTGTTTCTAAACCAACAAGTTATAAGTAAATATTTTCGACTACAACTATATGAAAAGACCTTTATTAAGCCTGAACGGATAATATTATTCTATCTTCCAAGAAAGTCTGAGAAAAATTAAAGTAGATTAATTTTGCCTAACATTCATATACACCGGTAAGGTATATAAAATTTATTTTATATAATAAATGGTTTTAGCTGCTTTATGTAGTATACTTGAACAACTGAAGGGAATCCAGAAAGCTGTGAATACGGCCGCAACTAATCAAAATACGTAGACAAATGAACACGGACTTCCCCCCTAAAATGCATCCTCGGTTTACAAGGCCACGTAAAAAACTCTGTGCAGTGTTGCAATATTGTGGGAAAAGTAGCAAATTGAACTCATTTTCAATGTTGTTTCCGACATTAAATTGTTTTCTTCTTGTGAGGTATATTTTGAGTTAATTTTCTTCTGGCAGACACGATCTTCTTCAATTAGTTTCATAATATGTATCACAATTTTGTAACTGAAACATACATTTTTCTTTTCTTCCCCAATGTAAAAATGACCCCAATATCTTTCGAATGTAAAAACCTACTTTTTTATGTAGGTATGTCAAATTTATTCTGAGGCCAATAATTTGCCTAGCACATTGTGTTTATAACACTTTACAACATAATTGAAAAGTGTTTATGACTTTGTTCATTATGTCTGTCCGTCCCTTCGCAAGATAACTGCCTTAAATTGACTTTATCAAAATGAAATTTAAGTATGTTGTTCAGACGGTCTGTGGGACATACGGAAATGTAAATAAATAATATCACCCTATAAGTTTTGGTGGAATCCGGGTTGAAAAAATGAAGTACATTGAACTCTATGGGACCTAATTTTACAGACGCTTTTTAAGCGAATTTAAAATTCACGAATTGCTTCGAAAGTTTTAGGAAATTATCAAATTACTCCAAAAAATATATAAAAAAATTACATTAAAATATATTCGGCGGCTTTTTAAATAAAAATTAAAATAATAATTACACTACTATTATATGAGCCAACGGCCCTACCGTGCTGAAAACACCGGTTCTCGTTAGATCAATGAAGTCAAGCAGCATCGGGCGCGGTTAGTACTTGGGTGGGTGACCCACCTGGGAACATCGCGTGCTGTTTGCACATTTCGGGCGCGGTTGCCCGGTGGATTTGCACGCTGCCACAACTGCCGTCGTGTTCATACGGAGTACGATCACGTTAAACATGTGGATCGGTAAGTCCTTCCGAGAGGTTGGTGGTAGGGGAAGGAGGGTACGGTCCTTGTGGATGCCTTCCCCACTGGGTGCCGGTCTAAATTGAGTGGCACTTTCCGGCCGTCCTAACGGTTACCTTTCATCTGTCTGGTAGGTCGGACGGTCTGGATCAACAACAACCCATATTACATGAAGAGATCCCGTGACCCACTTCAAAATAAAATTTGGCATCCATTTTTTTTTTCCCAATTTAAAAATCGTGATTTTTAAAGTTATTTTTAATTTATATTTAGTGTTGTATCCGTCCTAAGACCGCTTTATTTTTGCTTAATTTCTTGTTATCTATATTCTGAAACAACTCAATTAAAATGTAATTGTTTTTAAAGAATAATAAAACTTTGGTTATTTCTACATGGACGTCTAATTTTAACGTATGGAGAATATAAACATATTAAGCATTAAGATGCTTAATGATGAACTTACAAGCTTAATGTTTATCAAGCTTAATGATGAAAAATACATCTTAAAAATGGAAATATAGATACCCATCTAAAAAATCAAGCAATTTTCGTGATAGTGTCTCCATTTTGGTCATTCTACATGCGTTGTATAAGAATTGCTGAATTTTTAATGCAAAATTATTTAGGTCTGGAGTCTAAAGCTGATATGAATGAAATATGCATTGATTTAATATAGAGATGCTGATGATTTTATAGCAATGACTTTTTTGATGAAGTTTGAAGCATAAAGTCTTTTACCTCTATGGTGTTAGGTTTCTGTGTAAAATAAATTATCGCAGTATTGCGATGAATGGAAGGAATGGAATAAAAGTTGATGAATGAAATAATTACAGCTTTAACATAGAAAGCTGGGCGATTTATAATATTTCGATGACGTCATTTGAATAAAGTTCATTTCTTTTTCTATAAAATTTTAAGTTTTCAAATATAATATATTATTGATATATTGTGATATTTTTAAAAATATTACCGCTGAATGTATTGCATTTTAGAGATATGTTTCAATAAAATTGCGTTGCAGTTGAAAAGTCTTTCATAATCAATGGTTTATTCAAGATTGATCTCCCTTGTTTTAAATGTTGCAGGAAATGTTTGAAAATTCGAGGTTAATTTGAATAATTGAAGTTAAATACATTTGAATAACAGCGGGCTAGTCAAAATTTTGGTAAAGTCAATTGTTTTTTGTTTTTTTTTCCAAAGAGTTTTAAACGGCAGATAAATTCCAAAAATCTCTGGAAAAATGAGCATGAACACCCATGTTAAAAACTAATTCAAACCTCAATTTTAGGGTTGCATTCTCCATTTCTTTTAAATAAAGCTAAAAGATCCAGGATTGTTGCTCATACGTCGAAAATTTAAAAATATCGATTGTTTCTTTATCAGAATTTTTAATATCTTAATGATGAAAAATATATCTTAAAAAGCAAAATATAGATACCCATCTAAAAAATCAAGCAATTTTCGTGATAGTGTCTCCATTTTGGTCATTCTACATCTATATATACTTTTTACTCCTCAGGGCAAAAAATAATATTGTAATTATACTTTAAAAATTTTATAATCGAACTTTATACTCAACAGTTGTCACGAGTATCAATCAACAATGCCCTAGTGCCAGTCATGGAAATTGTCTGGACATAAGCCCGAATACACTTCTTTTGAGTTTCAGGCAAGTGGCAGGCAGTTCCAGACGAGTTCCAGACATATCCTAGAAACTAAGCGATCAAGGAAAACTGGGAAACATCAACATCTGCTTCACATTTTTGGTATCTTCAATACAAATATGTATATAAAATTTTCTACATGACATATGTAGAAATGGTCTGATTTGAGCCAAATTTGGTACAGAAATCACAATCCGTAAACGCTGGAAGCTTATTGTTTTTTTACGCAATCGAATGCTCAGAACCCCTCTAAATTTTCGAATGAAATTTTGAAAAAATCGTCAAAAATCAAAACCACTAATAAAGTTACGCATTTCTTATGTAATTTTTCATTAGAAAACGATTGACATAAATTTTAGAACGCTAACTTGAACCGTTCTCGAGATATTGTATATTTTTCAAAAAAATTATCAAAAGTCATATAAAATAAAAAAAAAATTTCCTATTGAGGAACATGTTCACTTTTCATATGTAATACCATGCGATAAATTGAGTGATATCATTCTCGTGGATCTAGCTCGTTCCATTCATGAAAAAAGATACTCTGAATAATACTTTCGTATTTGAACGCCAATAGTCATTTATCTGCTGTAAGAATAACTTATTTCTTAGTGCATTACGCTTGGCGAGATTTTGGCGACGAATTTGGCCGAATGTCGCCAACTTGGCGACTTTTTTGAAATGTTGCCAAATTAACGAAAATCTCGCCAAATGGATAAAAATGACGCTAAATCAATGAAAATGACTACTAATTGTCGAAAATACAATATATTGGAAAGAATATTAGTATCTACTATAAGAAAAACCTATTTTTTTTACTGTAAAAGTAGTAAATTCATCACATTATATAAGGAAAGTCATATGTTGCCCACATCAGATTTTTTATTATCTTACAGTCTTCGTTGAGGGATAAAAATTTGTAAGTCTTTGTTCAACAATGATATTTATTGAAGATTTTACATGTATTAAAATAGTTAATCTCAGTATTTTTATAAATTACGAACGCACCCTTCTTGAGACGATTTTCGTGCATTCTGCAGATGTTTTGGGTTTAGTACGGATTTTGTTTGTAATATAACATATTACTATTCGTCAGTCACTCTATTAAATGATAAACATGTTTTATCAGTCTGATTAAAATAATACCGACAATTATAAGGACTATATTCTATATTTCTTGTTATGAGGTTTTTTGGCTATGAAAGCGTTCTGTTTTAAGTAAATAAATCTTTACTGAATAAACTTTACTTTTTTGGAGTGATGCCCATCTGTTTGTTTGCCTGTCTATCTACGGTCGATTACTTATGCACAAGATAGTGGTCAAGCACATTAATGGATTTCCACGAAACTTTATATCCGGTTTGGTATCCAAGTCTAGAACTAAATAGATTTTCTGTAAATTTTAAGTGAAAACTACGAAATTTTATATTTTTTTAACATGGTAGCATAGGATAAAATTTGACATAATCATGCAATAAAGGGTTTATTTATGCTTAATGATCTCTAGACGTTCTTGTTTCAATCATTGCTGCGAAAAATAGACGATATAATGTTCTTGTTAGTGACGTCATTAGCCTCCCTATGGGGAGGAAGTTAACCGTCCTACTGGAAGTTCATTGTCAAGTAGGTTATGAATCTAATAAAAGTTTCAAGATGAAGTAAACACTCTATATTTATAATCAATTGGACCCATGTTACCGAGTTTTCAAAATTTTGCCTGTGTTTCAAATTCAAAATTTTATATCGGGATTTGTTAGCAAACAATATAAAATTAAATATAAATATATTTTTTTTAAATTCGATATAATACAACTACACTTTGAGAGTCGCGTTTTGGTCCTCTTTTGTTCAGGAACTATGTATCACTAATCGTGATGAAGAATTTCCTTTGAATATTTCCATTGAAACTGGTTTATATATATTTTTAAACCATGCATTCCGCTGTGACTAACGAATAGTTTATTGTAAACTTTTATAGTATTCGATGTCCTTTATACTCAAAGGTAATGTCGTTAAACGTATATCATCTCTGATTCAGAAATAACTGAAAAGAATCCTTCCAAAGCAACATGGAGCAATATGCTAAATTAATTAAAGCAAAATGGACAGTTTCGGAAAACAATGGTATCATTGTTTGTGCAATTTCCTTTAATCATCACAGAGAGGAGTATTTAATTTGGCAATCGGTAAGCACATTAATGTGAATTCTGCAATGCTAAATAGGAATGCTGGTCATATGGAGTGTATAATTAGAAATGTACAGGGTTTCCAGAAAGTCTCACTGATGGCAGAATAATTCTGTAAATAGTGATTATAGAAATATAAATGCCCCACGAATGTGTTTGAAGGTACTAAAGGACTTAGCGCTAATCTATAAAAATATTGCAGGACCCATGCTGTTCTATTTCGGAGCTTGGCAAAAGAGTCATATGGACTGGAACATCAATGAGATATCACACGCAGATGCATATCGTTAAAGGTGGGCCTATGACGGATGTGCGGTATCGGGATGAAGTTCTAGACCCCATTGCGAAACTCTACGCTGCAGCAGTTGGTCCCGATTTCCTCATGGACGATAATGCCCGAACTCATTGAGCTAACATCGTTGACGAATGCCTGGAAAGTGAGGGCATTTCTCGTATGGAGTGGCCTGCGTATTCCCCCGACTTTAATCCCATTAAATACTTTTGGGATGCCTTCAAGCGTACTGTCTCTGCACGTTTACCTCCTTCAGTCAGTCTCAAAGAGGTGGAAATTGTCCTATTGGAAAAATGACCATTGCTGTCATCTGAGACGGTTGATCACCTTATTGAAAGCATCGAAAATCGTTGTACAGTTTATGTGAAGGTCCGGGGTGATCACATACCATATTATATATCAGTTTTGTTTGGTTTGTTTGCCTTTAAACATCATTTTGTTGATGACCCAAACGTGACTTCATCATTAAGTCTATCTTACGAAAAGTATTTTTTTTTATCTTCGTACATAATTCTTGCTTTCATTAATGCATAAACACATTTGCTACCTTCATATACAATTTTGAGTTAATCACACTTTTTTATTTACCTTTCCATTTTTGTTGATTTAACCGTCCGTTCTTAACTAACACACACATAGACACACACACACACGCACACACACACACATTTATACACACATACATATATATATATATATATATATATAAGTATATATATATATATATATGTATAGAAATATATATATATATATATATATATATATATATATATATATATATATATATATATATATATATTCACCGAATGTCTGCTTAACAATTATAAATTTCAAAATCATCTCGGTTAGAACATATCAAAACACTCATATGTAGAGCGAAATTAATCTATCGTTTCCTAAGCCTACGATTAAAATATTACCCCACAAAAAAATGCGTATTATTCACCAATCCCAAGATCATAAAGATTAACATTTTGCAACCCCCCCCCCCCCTTCACTCTTCCAACTTGCAGCGCCAATACGATATCAGTTTCTTCTAACCGCTCTTCGCTCCTGCTAGAAACAAACACACAGCAGCAAAATCGACATAAAATATTGCTGATCAATGAAATCCCCCTTTGTAGACATTGGCGTCCATGGGCGCCAATGCCTGCTAGGGGTGATCGAACTGTTTGGGATAGGGTATGTCAAATACCTGTTTGTTTGAGAGGTTCTTCGTTTGTGATTAACACTGTCTCACCTGTAAGCAAAAGGTCAATAAATAGCTTGTCATCTGAAAATTTCGATGTTCTGTAATTTCAATACTGGTTGGAAGTTGATTTCTTTACATTGGTGTTCGTATAATTGAATTTTACAGGTTAGACGCAGTGTTCATCTACATCTAAAACAGGCAAGATTTTATTTCACATTGATCCTACGATTTATAGCAGTGATTGTTAATTAATGAGAAATACCACACAGCCAGTATAAAAATGTTAAAAATGAGGATTACCGGAATCAAGATTGCCTGTGTAAATTTTCAAGATTAAGGACGTTTTCCGGATCTGAAGTTGCACTTCGATCTGAAATCTGAAAAAAAAAGATATAGGACCTACTAATATATAAAATAATAATTTCGTACTATTGATATAATGGATAGAGAGTCGTCTGGCGAATTAGAAGATATGTGATCTGAATCTCGATTGGATCTTGAGTTTTTTACAAAGTTTTTCTAACTCCATTACCGATTTCAAATTAAGCAAAACGCATAATACAAAATGTACTTTTAGTATCTCTACCAGTCTCAATCTTCAAAACTACCATTACTAGATGACTATTATTCAAAAGACTATCAGCCACATCCGAGACTATCAGTCAGACCGTTAAAAACTCTCAGAGGACCGATTTCAGACCGCGAACTTTCAATTGATAAACATAGTCTGATATAATTTGCAAGAAAACATTTTAGGATAACTGGGAAGATCATAAAATAAAATTGCTTAGCTTTCATAACAGTATTGATTTTAATTATAGCTAATTTTGTATGATTCAACTATTAGAAACCAAATGGGTGTAATTTGAGCTGCAGCAAAATTGCTTTACCCTACATAATTTAGTTTCCCTTTGGAAATATCGACCGCATGCTCGTAGTCTCCACTGGGGTAATTTGGGAACTAATTTAATTGATTAGCACTTAAGTGAATGCTTGCAATATCAATATTTGCATTGATTAATTGATTGCGGTGGTGCTTCTGCTTTAAGAGGATGGTGTCTATTAATATCCGTACGAAAGTCGTAATGCCTGGAATATTATACTGTTTGATGATGTAACGACGCAAAATTCTGGAATAAATATGTGAGTCCAAATCTGTTTTGAACTTTAACTAATCAAAAATGAACATAATTATTAAGCCTGCTTAAATTCAAACGATAATACAATCTAACTGCCAGAGGTGTGTGCAGAAACAAATGATAAAATTAGAATAACAACGTTATTAACGTAAAGTATAGGACTTTTGGCCTTAATACTTTACTGACCGGTTACGAGTATACTAGGTTTTGCATGGCCGAATGCTGGTGACCGGTTACAAGTAAACTCGGGTTTGCAGGGCCGAACTTTGCTGACCGGTGACGAATATAATCGGATTTGCATGACCGAACGTTGCTGTTCGGTAACGAATATACCCGAGTTTGCATGACCAAACGCTGGTGATTGGTCACTAGTATATTCGGGTTTGCATGGACAAACGTTGCCGACTGGTCACGAAGATACTCGGGTTTGCATGGCCGGACGCTGCTGATTGTAACGAATATACCCGAGTTTACATGGTCGAACACTGCTGATCGGTCACGAGTATACTCGGATTTGCATGGACAAATGTTGCTGACTGGTCACGAATAAACACGGGTTTGCATGGCCGGACGTTGCTGACGGGTCACGAATATCTTCGGGTTTGCATGACTGAAATTTGCTGACCGGCCACGAGTGTACTCGTGTTTCCAGTTACATTTGTTTGTAATAAGTGTATAAAATGTGTCGATCGAGTGTGTCGATCGAGCAGATCAGTATTTGACGAACGGCTGTATCTTACGCAAAACTCTAAACTGGTATAAAATATTAGCTCTGTTTTTCTTCAATTGTGCCTTATTCAATGCATTGAAAGTTTACTGGAATTATAATCAACAAAAAATGATAATCAAGCATTTCCTACGGGAAATAGTTAGAGAATGGATAGCTGATTATTCAACTAAATGCAACTCAGAACCTGTCAGTCCTTCTGGTATCTCTCGAAGTGTCCAGTATAAAGATTCTACTTTGAGGCTTTCAGCAAAATTACAAGACCGTATTTTAGAAAAAAAGAGTTACCAGCGGGGAAAATCCCACTAGAGTATGTACAGTATACTCTTTCAAAGGAAAGCAGAACGAAATGCGATATGATTTGTAAAACCTGTTGTGTACCATTGCATGTAGGTACATGCTTTTCAGTATACCATACCTGAATAAATTATTAAATACGTTTTATTTCAACGCATGCTATGTTAATAAAATTTATTGAAGCTTATTTAGATGTTTTCATTTTATATTCAACTGCGGAAAATAGCCTTCTGCACGGAATAGTTTTGGCTTGAAATACCCGGCCAGCAATGTGTTAATACCATAAACTCAAAGTTAAGACTTGTGATATAGAACAACATGGAAAAACTTTTTTTTTCTAATGGCCAGGCAATTGATATTTCATCATTCGCCTATACTCCGCCAGAACAGTGAACCTGTTAGCCGTCCCATGACGTTGCCCCAGCGCACCAGTGGGGGTCGGAATACACCGCGTCTAATGACATAACATCCATTCCTGAAGGTGGGACTCGAATTCACAACCTGGAAGCCGAACGATCGCTAGGAAACGATTGCCTTGACCGTTCGACCACCGCGTCGGCAACATGCAAAAACTACACTTAAATACTCAACATTGGTGTATAATGGAAACTTATACTTACCTATAAATCTAAGTATATATCAATGCCATAAATTACCGAAAATAATGGAAATAATAAGAAATGTGTTATTATGATCCTAAATAATTAGCATGCAACTTTATCTATTTCTATATGTATGCTTCTGCCCCATTAAAAGTTTTCAGAATAGGCTGATTTTTGCGTTAATTTTTCACGATATAGTATTTCTACCTACAGATGTGTTCAAAAGTGTTTGCCAATATTGAAACAGTGTTAAACATTAAATTTTTACTGGTTCTTAAATCGACTTCGCCGAAATAATTTCACGCAATCTATTCAGCCAATGTTTAGAATTTTTGATTTTAATAACATCTGTGGTTGGGGTCTCTTTGGCTGAACTTGGAGAACATGGATAATACAAACAATTCGGATGCTTATATCTCCGAATCTAATATATTAAAATCATCGAAGCAATTGCTACTTTCTTTGTCGCATATTAGTTGTATTTATGATTATATAAAATATTCAATATTTTAATATTTTATATATATATATATATATATATATATATATATATATATATATATATATATATATATATATATATATATATATATATATATATATATATATATATTTTTTTTTTTTTTTTTCTTTTTTTTGAGAAAAAAAAATTTTTTTTTGTCCGATCGAGTTTTTAACTCACTTGACTTACATTCACTCAAATTATTTTCTAAATTAAAAATCATATATATATATATACATTAAAGAATAAAAATATAAAGTCGAACATCATCCACTTTCTAGATTAATAATTTGTTTTTGCAAACGTTTTATACTTTTGGGGGAATCATTTTGTCAAATTGAAGAAGATTAAACATTTTTGTATTTCAAGCTTGTAATGTTCATTATCTCGAAAACTGAAAGCGTTGGCTATGATCTATAAGAATTAATTTGTGGCCCTTTAAAAGCCTACAAGAATATATAATTGGATTTCCAATAAGTTTTGGGGGGTTTTGAAACATAGTGTTTATAATTCAGATATTTTTATATTTTAAACTGTTTTGTAAAATGCGGTTCTAATTTCGATATTTTAACGCTTTGGATTATTTTGAAAATGTTGTTCTTATATGACTGTATTTTAATATTTTGAACTGTTTGAAAAATATTAAAAACAAACCACCCAGAAAGAAATAGGTTATTCACGTGAAATCATTTCGGCTCCACAGTACAGGAACAACTGCTGATATTTACAGGTTTGGACCAAGGGTTTGCCATGAATGATAGTTAAAACACACTTCAATTGCAATTACATATTTTAAAGGGAAAAATAAGTAATTGCCATTTAGAGATAGATTGCTGTTGTATGTGTACGTATCATAGAAATTATCACAGTACGCATCACAGTACGTTTTACAGGATGTGTCGCAGTATAAGAAACCCCAATGTGTTCTTTTTTAAGAACAGCTAGAATAAATAAAATTGATCCAGTTGTTGATATTAGAGTGAAAATTAAAGTTAAGGAGTACCTATATAATAGTCTAACATGTTTGTTTCTTTGTTCAATCCAGACCGTCTAACCTACCCGAAGGTGTAAGGTGTTTGGACGGCCGGGACAGTGACACCCAATTTAAACCCGAACCCAGTGAGGGCGGCTTCCATAGGGAGTGTACCCTCCTGCCGCTACCACCAACTTCTCAAAAAGACTTACCGACCTACATATTTAACATGCTCGTATACCGTGGGAACACGGGGAGAGTTTGGGCACAGCCGAGTATCGAACTCGGATCTTCCGAGTGCAATCCCCGCCAGCGCTAACCACTGCCCTGCCCCGACTCCATCTAACATGTGTCTTTTCAATCCCTCCAGTAACGGCGGCATTGAATGCTGACATTTTATAGTATCATACACGAGACAGAACCAAACAAAGCCTGAATTTTTATTCCTCCCCCGGGGTGAAGAATATAGGGGGGAGCTAAAAAATGTCCAGACCTCGTAGAAGTCCCCTTTGATAACTTCAAAGGTTGAATCTTTACATACTCTTATAGTGTCAACCACAGGACAGAAACTAATGCAGTAGGATTTTGATTTCATCACCAAGGACGGGTCAGATGAGGCGGAAGGATCTAGGATACTTCCCAGATAATTCTGTAATCTAGATGGCTGAAACTTTGCTCACTTATTGTTTTAACTACGAGTCTAATTGAGCCTTAAGCTTACTAAAATTGCAAGGTGATTTTTTACCATATTAAGTTACATGTAATATTTTTATTTGTGCTGATTTTTGTGTATTTGATAGGTTTTAATATAAGACATATTGCACTTACCAGATTTACTTACTATAAGATTGTGAAATTTCCAAATGTCAGATAAAATGAAGATACTGATAATTAGAAATAAAGGACTTAAGTGGAATTAGAATGTATAAGAATATATACAAATCAAACATATCCATAATATTTATGTATTCACTGCAAAGAGAACACTGATTCTCTGACCATGTACACTACTTTGATGAACGCCGCTCTTAATGCAATAAAAAAATCTATCTGATGTGGGCAACACATGACTGTCCTTATATAATGCAATGAATTTAATGCTTTTACAGTAAATAAAATAGGTTATTCTTATAGTAGATACTTATATTCTATCCAAAATATTGAATTTTCGTCAATTAGTCGTCATTTTCATTGATATACCGTCATTTTAATCCACTTGGCGAGATTTTCGTTAATTTGGCAACATTTAAAATAAGTCGCCAAGTTGGCAACATTTCGCTAAATTCGTCACCAAAATTTCGCCAAACATTATGGACTGATAAATAAGTTACTCTTATAGCAGATAAATGACTATTGACGTTCAAATAGAAAATTATTACTAAAAGTATCTTTTATCATGAATGGAACGAGCTAGATCCACGAGAATGATGTCACTAAATTTATCACATGATGAGTGTGATAAATTCATCACACTCATCATGTTTATCACATGATGAGTGTGATAAACATGATGAGTGCGATAGTTCACTTATGAAAAGTGAACATATTTCACAATAGGTAATAATGTATTTTATTTTAGATGACTTTTTGATAGTTTTTTTTGAAAAATGTGCAATATTTCGAGAACGATTCATGCTAGCGTTCTAATATGTATGTCAATCGTTTTCTAATGAAAAATTACATAAGAAATGACTATTTAAGTACCTATTTTAAAAGTTTTAATTTTTCTATGATTTGTTCAAAATTTCACTCGAAAATTTAGGGGGGGAGGGTTTCTGAGCATCCGATTGCATATAAAAACAATAGTCTTCCAGTATTCATGAATTGTAGTTTGTATACCAAATTTTGTTCGAATCGCTGCATTCGTTCGTCAGTTATCGTCTCCACAGGCTTACTGACACACACAAACCTTCACACATCCACACACACATACACAGGCATCATCTCAAAAACGTCTGATTCGTGTTCAGGGATTCTTGAAACGTGCTCTCCAGTTGAAAACTCGAAATCGAATTTTCGACCCCATTACAATGCTTTCCTTATACATTATATGTATATAAGGAATGTAACAATTATCATTTAATTTTCATGTTTGACACTTTTTAATAAACTTCGTGTGTTTCGTGTTGTTCATATTTATTTATTTTTTTGCAAATGCCATGCATTTGACAGTTAAGTCATTAACCTTCTAGCTTCCCAATATCTCTGATACAATACAATTCAAAACAATAAGTGCAGTACATGTGTCTAAATGGGGATCCGGAAAAGTGTCCCTCACATTTTTACCCCGGCAGGTTTTTCCCCCAGTAGATAATAAGTAGGCTACAAAAATGCAAGTAATACGCTTAATTTTTTAATAATTCTAATTTAATGTGTTTTGATAGAATAAATGCACATTATTATTGTTTAAAACTTAAAAATTGCATGCAATGCTTCTTAGGTAATCAATCACATTATGATTTTGGAAATCTTGGACAATTCTTTTGATTCTAGCAAAAATTACAGCAGACTTATTTTTTCTTTGATTGACTGAACTACCGGCAACCAGTTGTGTAATTACGAAATTGTGCAGCCCTTGTTAACACTTTCGAACATAGTTGAAAAGTGTTTACAACTTTGTTCATTCTGCTTGTCTGTCCGTCCACACGATAACTGCCGTAAAAATTACGTTATCAAAATGAAATTTTAGTATGTTGTTGAAACGGTCTGTGTCACATATGGGAGTGTAAATGAATAATATCACCCAATTAGTTTTGGATTGAATCCGGTTGGAAATGTTGTTGTTGGGACCCAGACCGTCCGACCTACCAGAAAAGTGTAAGGTAACTGTTTGGACGGCCAGGAAGTGCCACCCAATTTAGACCGAAACCCAGTGGGGGAGGTATCCACAGGAACCGTACCCTCCTTCCCCTACCGCCAACCTCTCGGAAGTACTTACGGACCCACATGTTTGACGCGATCGTACTCCGCGTAAACACTGCGGCAGTTTTGGCAGCGCCGGGAATGGAACCCGGGCCTACCGAGTGCAACTCCAGAGCGCAAACCACTGGGCTACCGCACCCTCGGGTTGAAAATGTGAAATAAATGGAACTGTAAGGGACCTCATATTTTAAACATTTTTAAGCGAAGTTAAAATTCCCAAACTGCTTCAAAAATTTTACGAAATATTCAAATCATCCCATAAAGTATATAAAAGAAATTTCAGCAAAATATGTTCGGTAGTCTTTTAAATAAAAATTAAAATAAAAATTACATCCTTATTATATGAAGAGATCACGTGACCCATTTCAAAATAAAGTATGTCATACATCTTTTTCTCCCATTGTAAAAATAGTGATTTTATTTTTTACATTCATATTTAGTATTGCATCCGTCCTAAAACCGCTTTATTTTTGCATATTTTCCTCGCATCTATATTCTGTACTAACGTAATTACAGTATTTTTTAGTTTAAATGATCATTAAACTTTGATGACTTCTACAACGAAGCCTAATTTCATTGGATGCAGAATGTAAACAAGTGATTGCAAGATCAGTTGTATAAGAATTGCTGAATTTTTTTCACGCAAAATTATTTGGTTCTGGAGTGTGGAATAAAAGTGATGGAAATGAAATATTCATTGCTTTTACATAGAAAGCCAGACAATTTATATTTCTATGATGCCGTTTGAATGAAGTTCATTTCGTTTTTTTCGATGAGTTTCAAGTTTCCAAGTAAAATAAATTATTGTACTGTGATAATTTAAAATATATCAGCGCTGAATGTATCGCATTTCAGAGATGTTTAGATAAAATTGCATTTCATTTGAAAAGTGTTTCATAATCAATACTTCATGCATGACTGATCTTTCTTGATTTAATTTTAAATAATCAATGAATTGATAGTTATTTGTGAATAATGTAGCACAAGTTTACTGAAATCCCATGAACCACCCCATCCACGTCGATGTTGGTACATTGCTGATCATTTAGTGTTTGTCTGTAAACATTTCACAATTAGATGGCAAAAATGGGTAATTGCCAGCCCCTCTGTTGTCATCTTCCAATATATGTACTATCATCAAAGTAGTTTGAAATCACCATAGCTTCAACTGGGAAGAAAGTCATCAGCTTTAACTAAATCTTCAACTGCTTGAATTACCTCAACAGGAGGTAAAATGTAATTTTGAAACATTTTTCTGAAAAGTTAGAGTTAGAGACAGTGCAGTTAGAGTAATCGAGACAATTTAACATTGAATCTCATCTACAGAGGCAGATACTTCAATAAAAAATCGAGTTTGCTAGAGTTGACAGTGTTTACATTTTTGTAACCTACTCATTATCTACAGGGGGCTAAATGTACCTGGGGCGAATTGGGCTGGGAGCGAAATGTGCTGGTGGCAAAATGTGGAGGTGAAATGCGAGCAGCCACTTTTCCGTAAATAGCCTAAATATCTTATATTCATAAGTCGTCCAGAATTGCACCAGGTTCAATTAGGTAAATTTTGAATTTAATTCTCAATAAATGGGCATTGAGGTCCAACGGGTATTGAGGTCCAATGGGTATTGAAGTAATCATGCCCAGTAAGAAGACGAAACAAGGCAACATCTGAACCAAGAGGGAAACTTAGTAGGTTGGTTGGTTGATCGGGATTTTGCAGCACAAAATCCTAAAACAATACATAATGCCAAATACATAGGAATACAAGCAATACAGGAATAGTGCCAAATACATAGGAATGCAAGCAACTAATTTAGTAGCAAAAACCATAACAAGGGTATAAAAGAAAAAAAGGAAAATGTGCACGTAATAATATGGCGTTGGAGAGGGAAACTTGGAACATGAGAGTTTAAATCAGAAATATTTTCCAGGTATTTTCCCTAGCTTCTTTGACCATGTCAGATTTACATGTTTTCCCCAAACTCCAAATTAATTAGACGTTTGCAGAAGTGTTGTTTATATTATAGCAGTTAATTTTATTGTACATACATTTATTTTGTTCGAGCATTTCATGAAACATATTTGTATATTTTTGCAAGATAATTTATGGAATTATAGTTTTTATACACTATTTATAATTACAATTAATCAAAATGACGTAATTTAAATCATTGGAATATATTAAAAACGAAAGTGAAATTTGTGGACAGTTGCTATTTTCTTTAAAAGTATTCATGTAGTTAAGTAGTATTTAAGTTACTTACTGATTAAATTACAGTTCAATAATAATTAATAATATGGGCTACATTACGTATTTGTAACTTTTCGTCTTCACTGATATACATATACTGATATGTATATATTCACTGATATGCATACATTTTCAAATACATTAAAATTTATATAACGTAAAAGGGAAGCATTGGTGATGGGAGAAAATGTGAATTCGAGTGTTTGACTTATTTATATGTTTGGAACATATTTGAACAAGGGTCAAACGTTTTTGAAATAATGTACTTATGTCCGTAAGTCTTTGTCGAAGAGTCCTACGAGAGAGTTGTACGTGTTCGAAGAGAGAGTTGTACTTATGTCCGTAAATGCAATATCTTTTAACGAATGGAATGCTTTGAATGACATGTGGTGCTGTGTCCTGATCTGTAAATACTGAATAGGTGTTTGATAAAAATGCAATTGAACATTCGAAATACCCTCAAATTTTAGAATGATTTTTTGTAAAATCATAAATAATCAGGAGTTTATATCATGATTAATAAACAAATCATTTTCAAACGAAGTTTATCATAATGAAAAGCAGTAACCTTAGAAAGCAAGCACGAACGACTTTGCACATTTTTCGAATGAATATATTAGAAAACATAAAACAAAACAGTCTTAAATATCATAAAATAAGTTAGCTTTCTAGATGCAACAATTATATGCGATAAAGCTATTAACAATGTAATTATAACAACAATCTGCAAAGAACTTTGCTGCCCCGTTCGAGAATCGAACCCTGGATCTTCGAACTGGCCAGCCGAAGATCTACAGTTGAGCAATTTGGAAGAAAGTGCAAACTCTTATCATCGAAGTGGACTCTGTATTCTACACCTTCTAATTCAAGACTGGCAATCTAACTGAACATCCTCCTTCTAGTTTTACCGCAGGTTAGCTTTCCAAGACTCTTTTCATCCTCCAAGTCAACTTCCTGCGTGTTCGTTATCCTCTCGATTTGAAATCGGCCATCAATATCTCAGAGTCCAGTGACTTCATGATAATCGTACCAGGTCACTTTCGAAACTCCGACATCTTTTCAATAACCTACAGGCTTGATTTATTCGGGCGTCATTGTAAAAAAGCTTGCTGCCCCAACCGGGAATCGAACCCAGGATCTTCGAACGGGCCAGCCGACGATCTATCGTTGAGCTACTGAGACGAAATTGCAAACTCTTATTATCGAAGTGGACTCTTCAAATCTTACGCTAATTAAAAAACCCAAAGTAAGTAAATATAAACATATATAGGCATAAAATCACGAAGGAAAGCGTTAAATTGCTTTTATTTAATGCAAAAGAATAATGTGCCTTGGACCTGGTTATTGGACTTCTGAAGAAGTAAAATCGTTGCATTATCTAGGGAAGTTCACATTCTGTCCCCATTAGATTGTTTACCCTTTTACGCAACTATAAAGCATATATTTCAATAAATGCCCTTTTAGGTAAAAGTAAAAATTCTTTAATGGTGTTTTTAAAGAACTGCTTATTTTATTACCGTATACACTGGAACCAAGCCAAGCACCAGCCTGGAAAAGTCCCAAACATTTCTTTGATAATCTAAGTCCAAATATCAATCTTTTAGTGGGTTTGCTCAACAAAAGCCACATTTCTGTCGTATATCATTGTACCATATATGGACATCTCAACTCATAAGTTTATTTGGGTGTATGTAATAGTTTGGAAATAGTATTCACGATATGCTCTATATCTTTTTCCGGGTACTTGTAGTACTTTAGTGAAAGAGCAGATATGTGTAAAATTAATTTAACTTGCAATTATTTTATATTCTTACGAACATGTGAAACGTCTTCATTTGAGTTTCTTGTCTGAGATTAGAAGAAAAAATACCTTTACAGGCCATTCTTAGTAATTCAATGTAGGGGTGTCATATTTGCACATTCGGTGCAGGGTTTCCCATATTTGGGGATTTATTGCCGATTTGAAGACTTTTGGCGACTTTTCAAAGGTACGATAACTTTATCAAAATAGTGAATATTCTCAGAGATACCAACCCCTTCTAGAAATTTCTACAGGGAGTATATAAAAGGAGTCGTCGCTTAGTTGAAGAACACTTGACGTGATACGAGCTATATTGAATTGTGAGATACGTCAATACTTTGAGAATAATTTCGGCTATTTTGTGAAAATAGTTGAGCAGTTAATTCCTGTTTTACTGTAGCTGACATATGTTTAGTTATGTTGTGAGATAGTTACCAAGCTGTTTGCTATATATTGCCCCTGTTCACTCTGTGCTTGTAAATAAACGTATTAGTTACCCGGAAATTTGGACTCATTCTTGTATATCCTTAGAATTGCTACGATTACAGACGATGCGCCGTCACAATATAATTTATAAATATATGTTAACTTTTCAAACTGTTAATATATTTAGCAACTGAATTGCGCTGAATTGCACATGCGTGCTTATATTTTGAATTTAGTTATAAACATAAGGAACATTTAGACGGAAATTCACTTCATACATTTCCAAAAAATATCATAATTGATCTGTGCAAGATATCTACGTCAGATCGTCTGACTAGCACGCGGCTAGTCAGATAGTCAGACTAGTTCAAAATACGTTTCACACAATAACATTATTGAACAAATTTAAACATGTGCATCATTAAAAATGCATATTTTGCAGCATGATCAGACTACGTTAAGCAGAAATTTCTCTGCTTGAATTATATAAACCCTTGTATTTACTATAAACATCACTTGATACAACAGAAAAACTAAAGTATGTTGGCTTTTGTTATTCAATAACGTTGTTTATAATACACATTTCTTTCTGGATCGAGACCTGAATATTAAACAGACATACTGGATATGTTCAAATACTCTATTGGCATTGAATTTACATTATCTTGCAGGGTTTGTTTATTTTGATAGATAGATTTTGTATGATAGATTTTATATGATAGATACAGTATGATAGATATGGATTCTATATGATAGATAGAATTGCTTTAAGCTTCAAGTGGCTCTAAGATAGCATGTTAAAAATAGTTTCTTCATAAATCACGATTTTAGTAGAACTTTTAAAATAATATTTTTACATTTTCGTCTGCTAATAGTTTTATTTATTGATATGTTTGAGTTCAAGATTTTGTCGGTTCATCAATTGTCAGTAATCAATTTTTACTTCTTGAACATAATTCGAATATTAGAAATTGTATCCCTCTCTTTTTTTCTCTCTCTCTCTCCCTTGTGTGTAAATATGTATATGTGAGATTGTTTGAGTTTGTATGTGTATGAATGTAAGAGGACCAGTACCAGATTTTTAATGCGGCTATACAAAAAAAAACAGCTTTCAGGGTAGACCTTTCAGGGCAATTATTCCCTCCAAAACGAATGCATGGATATGGCGGGCCCAGAACGGAGTTGGCCCGATACAGTTCAAAATCAAAATATAATAAAATATAACACAAAAGATAAATATGTACCATATTTCACGTTACTACGATTAAAGGAACTTGATTAATTAAGGCTTTAATGATTTTAAAAAGGAGTACATTTCTTTGGCGGGCCCAGGATATGGAAAGCCTGATAAGGTTCAAAATAAAAATAAATAAAATATACCACATAAGACAATGACATACCACATTTCATGTGACTATGATTAATGGAACTTGATTTGTTAGTGCTTCAAATATTGCATCACACTGATAAACACACAAACAAACAAACAAACAAACAAAAATTCACCAGATCAAATGAAATAAAATATTGTAAAAATGAACTGTAAGGTGCTTGGATAGTGGCACTTTCTTCATTGAATACAGAAATAGTTTATTGTAGAATACTATTCCGCTATTGGATCTATGAGTCATTTTAATAAAAATAAATTCTATATGTTTTTGAAAGATATAGGTGTTTAAATGTATGTTTATGATAAGTATATAGCTTTCCATAATAGTCAAATATTGGGGCGAATACAGTTATGAAAACATTCTAAAATATGCAGGCACTTTAATATTGGATATTTCATACGAGTTATAAATACACCATATAAGCAAACGCAAATTCCGATTTTCGGATGAAAGTCAAACAAATCGGTAAAATGTAATCATCGCATTAAATCGAAATTTTATTTAGTAAGTAAATATTCGTGGAAACATTTTGAGTATGTATTTGAATTTCAGTGTATAGGGAATTGCCCACGAATATTGTGATAATCATCCTTAAGTGCTGCATTAATCTATTGCTGTTTAAATATTTGGAAATTATATTTTAAAATTTAATAAAATATTGATATTTATACTCGCAGAATCCGCTTATGGGAGACGTTCTCAATATGAAAATCAAAAGGTGGGATAGCCCAGTGGTCAGAGCAGAGGGATTGCACTCGGACCGATTCCATACACCGTCCAAACTATCCCCGTTTCTTTTCGGAGTACTGGCACGTTAAATATGTGGCTCTCGGAAAGATGGTAACTTTCCGAGAGGTTAGTGGTAAGGTAAGGAGGGTACGCTCCCTGTGGATGAGCCCCCACTGGGTTATAGTCCAAATTGGTTATCCCTTACCGGTAGTCCAAACAGATACCTTACACCTTCGGGTAAGCCAGATGATCTGGTTTGAAGAAGAAGAAGGATATGAAAATTAAAAGGTGGTTTAACTCAGCGATTTTGCACTCGGAAGAGCTGAGTTCGATTCCATACTCTGCCCAAACTGTCCCCGTTTCTATGCGGCGTACGGGCACGTTAAATCTGGGGATCCAAAAATCCATCCGAGAGGTTGGTAGTAAAGGAAGGAAGATACGGTCCCTGTGGATGACTCCCTCACGGAGTTCCGCTCTAAATTGAGTGGAGGTATCCCAGCCGTCTAAGCAGATACCTTAAACACATTCTTGCTGGTTGGGAGGTTTTAGGAAATATACCGTAAGAACACATTATGTAGGTCAATATTTCGTTAATATATTGTAGGTATCAGCGACATCACAGCAACTACCGCATTGTTGCATTTCTCCAGTAAAGCAATGTTAAAAATATAAGGCACTAGTTATAGATTGTCACTTTCTCGAAATACCAATTGCAACCATTGATAAATTTATCTTAACCATTGAGAGTAATCAGGAAAGAGTATAAATTCCTAAATAAAAATAGCGATTTAAAAAGAATAATACAAATTTAGAAAAAAGTAAATGTTTATAGTTTATATGTGTCTCATCTTACTGAATGTTAACTACAATCGTCTTAATTCTTAGTTGTTAACACAAAATATTTTAATTCAAATGATCCCCTATCTCATTACTCATCATGGAGGGTATATGTCTGCAAAAATTCAGGTCTTGTTATTGTTAGTCTGTCCAGCGCACGAACTAGCAGCTTAAATATTTTGCTATTTGCATTAAAAACAACATATTAAAGAAAATTTAAATTGGTAAACGGTTTATTCCAGTGTGCTCCCCTAACATTTCTTTACAAATGTACCAAATTTTTACTTTCTATAGGTTTTGTAGTACGATACGAAAAATTTCGAGGAACGCGAAATTTGTCAAACAGCTGCTGCAGAGCTAGAGTTAGCTACTTTTTGTTTCAGTATAAAGAGATTAGCTGCACCCAAAAGAAATAGAAAATCTAAAATTAATTACTAGTCCTTCTCGTTCAAATTTGTGTAATAAATAAAACTCGTTAAGATTTTATTCTAACGTTTTAACATTGGCTGATAGTCTTTTATAATATAGCTGTCGGTGCCGGCATATATTTACTTTTATTCTATATATAACTGATTTAAAAATTATTTCTCACCTCTGGAAAAAAACACCAATATATCCGGCTGTACATAAGATGCCATATCAGCTACAAAATATACCATATCAGCTACAAATGCCAATTATAGTGCCATTTATATTTAAATTAAACCTTTTGATTCTATTAATATTAATAGTACAATTATTTCTGCTTTATATGTACTTTATTTAGTTAACTTCATTCTTGGTTTTAACTGCCTGCAGGAAAATCGTTTTCAATTTTCCAATAGATAAAAAATTCCAATAAAGTTTTAATACTATGTTATATAGGTTCAAACATTTTAAAACTAATTTTAAAGTAACTGAAGAATATTTGAACACTAAAAGTGACAAAAAATGGAATGTAGAATACTTTATAGATCCTTTTCATACTTTAGATTGCAAATACCCAGATTGTTTAATGTTTGTTCAACACTGCTCATTCCTAGTACGTGGTATAAAGCAAACTGAAATAAAACTGTTGACTTTGAGTTATTTTTTCAATCAAAAGAATACACTTGAATCCTTTAAAAATTGTTTTTAATCTTTTCGTATACTTCAGTTTGCAGTTTTGGTTACATTCCAAGCAAATATTATCTCACATAATAAAGAAATATGTCTGTGTGAGTAGTCTGCAGCAATAAATTTAAATGTCGTATGGTCATGAAATTTGGTATAAAGGTACTTGGAAACCCAAATAGGTGAACCTCGGATTTGTTTTTTTAAATTTCGAATGGGTTTTTTTAGTTATTTTATGTTTTATTCCGATTTACAAAGATTTTGTGCGATATACACACAATTTTTGTTTCCTTAACTACTTAAAATATTATCAGAGTTTCCGTCATGACACGATCAGAAGGATCGAAAAATTATTCTTCGAACAAACTGTGCCATACGGTTATTAGACGAATTTTGTGATCTTTAAAAAAATATATATTTTTCGTGCGTTTCAAATTCTCTGAATTTTATATTATGATATACATAACTTGACTTGCCATCTGTCGTTCACTTATTTACAGCACCTGTTTAAAATATCACAGACAACTCCAGAAAAGAATAATTGCATAAACTCATCAGTTATTTTATACGTGAGCAAATGTTCGGCAACCCCCCACATGTACACACACATATGCACAAAACTCCTCGAAAAATGTTCGATCCGTGTTCAAGGATTCTTTAAATATGTCTTTCAGTCTTTAACGCAAATCCGAATTTTCGACCCCGTCACAATACTTTCCCTATTCATTCATCAACCTATAAATTTATCCCATACATTTCTATGTTTGTAGGGATATCCTAAAATAATATGGTTTTACAACAAGCAGAAAAATAATTTTCTTTGTCACGTCTCATGGGACACCTGGCTGAACGTTTACTGAAAATACATTTTGCCCTTTTCAAATCTTTTGAAATTCGATGTCATTCATTTTAGATTTGTGTTATACATGGGAATATGATATATTGCACGCTGATTTATATTATACTGGAAAATATACCCGGTGCTTGGGATTAAAGTAGGAATAAATTGAAGTTATTTTAATCTATAAAATTACAAAAAAAAAGTTACATTTTATTCACATAAAAAAGTGAAACTTACAAGAAATTCGTACACAACCGGTGCATAGACACCATCCCCAAATTATCCCTTTCTCCCTACACCTTTGAAAACGTTCCAATTCCATGCGACAAAAAGATTCAAACGGAAATCAATCCTTCTAGTAGAGGAGGCACTCGTGGCTTTAAGCGCATGCACAGTCGTTGAAACAAAGGGAAAATATATAGCCTGGGTGAAAACGCGTAGCATTCCGTTCCCCAAATTATCCCTTCCTAATTACTTTAAAAGGGGTTCGATTCTGCATGACTAAAAAAAATCCTTTCTCTAACAGAGAAGGCATCAATGGCTTTAAACGTGTGGCAGCAGACGACTCTGCTCCTGCCAAAAGACTTCGAACAAAGATGCTAGGATACCAGAATTTTAAGTTCGGAGTCGAAGCTAGCTTTTGCTCTAATCTTATAATGTCGGACTTGTAAGCACCGGGTCCCGAGTTAGGGCCTGGCTCGGGACTAGCAACATCAATTCCTACAATGGAGACCCTGGACGTTTGAAACACGAAATCTTCTCTCTCCAACGATCTCACCATCTCAACAAGAGATGGCAGCACCACACGGAGCCAGAGACTCAACTACTCTCTTCTTGGTTAACCACGACGGACGTCACGCCGGAGGTACGACACGCCTCCCGACCTCCGGCAGCCCATACTGCTGCTCTGAGTCTACGGATGAGTCGGAAGGTCTGGGCTTTCGACGACGCCCGGCCATTCAGCCCCTAGACTGAGTTTCGGATGGAGACGCGTGGGGGTTTTCTGGGCGGCCCCCCCCCCTCGCCGAAATTCGACCGGAGCCTTCTCATCAGGTGAGGGAGTGGACGGCAGCAGACGACTCTGCTCCTGCCAAAAGACATCGATCGAAGATGCTAGGATAACCGAATTATAAGTTCGGAGTCGAAGCTAGCTTTTGCTCTAATCTTATAATGTCGATCTTGTAAGCACCGGGTCCCTGGTTCTGGCCCAGTAACATCAACTCCTACAAATGCATAAGCAGTCACCGAAACGAAGGGATAAAATGCGTAACATCAAAATTGTTAAAAGTTCGTTCGCTTTTATAAAAATTATAAATTATGAGCAGATAGCTTCAGGATTTTATTTTGTTCTGAAGCAGTATGTAATATTTAAAAGGAGATGTTGTTAAATGTTAAAGATAGTTTTGCCAGTCATATTTTTATATTAAAATATAAAAATCGAGGATATTATAAACACAGCAGCAAATTATATATATATATATATTTTTCATTCACGATCATTCCTATATTAATCGAATGGGTCCGTTTAAAGTTTCTTTAAAAGAGAATTTTTCAATCTATAAGACAATCTCAATATGAAAGTTTTCGGTCGCTAAGAAACCAATTTGTGTGAAAAACGCTCTAAAACATAAATAGCTACAAAACTAATTCCAATTTAAAAATAATAACGCCGAAATCCACCTTCCTAGGTCCCTGAAATACTCCTGTACAAAATTTCATGGACGGACAGCGCTCAAATTTCCCGCTACAGACTGCACAGACAGGCAAAGATATTATTTTATTATGCAATATATTTTAAACATATTGTCATACATATATGTATTTGACATAAAATTGCCTTCATATATGCAAATATACAATTCATATATACTAATATACATATTTATAATCCACATATACTATTATGCATATTTAAAATTCATATATACAAATATACACTTTATATATACAAGTCATAGTAACAAATATGTATTTTGCAAATAGGAACTTATTGAATTATGTTTTCTTGCAGTATTATTTGTTTATTTGCCTATGTTATTGTACTCAAAGATCAAGAGGTTTACTTATCAAAATCTTTTCAAATTTCACCGCTCCTTTTGGAATCTCCCAAAAGACGCCATGTTTGTATAACGTTGCTGAAGAGAATTCATTTAACGATTAACTTACTGAACCAAGATATATTTTCATTTCCCTAATGAATTCTTTTCAAATACTTTATGCTACTGTCAACACATTAACTTAATGCGTACGTTAATAATAAATATTTTAAATGTCATTCGCTAAGTTTGTAAAATGTGCTGTATCTGGTGAATCTAGTAAATGTAACGATGATTGGTAAATACACATTAAAACTAGATTTAAAAAATCTAATGTGGACAGCATGTGGCATTCCCCGCAAACTCATATTCACTTTCTCTTTATTTCTTCAAAAAATCATTAAATTGAGTGTAATCGCACAAAATGACGCACTTTATTGTTTTAAATTACACTTAAATTGCATTTTGTATTCAATTTTCGTTTTCATTTGGTAACTGGACTTATTTTCAAAGGTGACATAGCGAAAATGCAAAAAAAAAAAAATCTGATGTGGGCAACACATGCGTTTCCTTATATAATGCAATGAATTTACTACTTTTACAGTAAAAAAATAGGTTTTTCTTATAGTAGATACTTATATTTTTTTAAGATATTGAAAATCGACGATTAGTCGTCAATTTCCTTGATTTAGCGTCACTTTTATTTATTTGGCGAGACTTTCGTTAATTTGGAAACATTTAAAAAAGTCGCCAAGTTGGCGACATTCTGCCAAATTTGTCGCCAAAATCTCGTCAAGCCTTATGGACGAAGAAATAAGTTATGCTTGTAGGAGATAAATGACTACTGGCGTTCAAATACAAAAGTGTTACTCAACGTATCTTTTCTCATGAATGGAATGAGCTAGATCCACGAGAATGATGTCACCAAATTTATCGCATGATATTACATATGAAAAGTGAACATGTTTCTCAAAAGTTAATATTTTTTTTCAATTTATGCGATTTTTGGATAATTTGTTTGAAAAATGTGCAATATCTCGAGAACGGTTCATGCTAGCGTTCTGAAGTTTATGTCAATCGTTTTCTAAGGAAAAATTACATTAGAAATGCCTATTTGCGTAACTTTATAAGCGGTTTTGATTTTTTTGGCTATTTTTTCAAAATTTCTCGTGAAGATTTAGGGGGGGGGGGGGTTCTGAACATTCTATTGCGTATAAAAACAATAGGCTTCCGGTGTTTACGGATTGTGATTTTTATTTTTGTACCAAATTTCGTTCGAATCGGTCTAGTCGTTCGTCAGTCATCGTCTCCACAGTCTCACTGACACACACCCACACACACACACACACACACACACACACACACACACACACACACACACACACACACAGACATCACTTCGAAAATGTTTGATTCGTGATCAGGGATGCCTGAAACGTGCTCTCCCGTCGAAAACTCGAATTCGAATTTTCGACCCCGTCACAATACTTTCCTTATACATTATGTATATAAGGAAAGTAAAAAGACTAATATCTCTAGAACGGCTTGTCCTAGAGTAATGGGTTTTATCTTATTATTTTCGTCGTTAAAAATTACGTAGAGAACAAGCATTTAATTGCTATATTTGAGCATTCGTAATATTTTATTTTAGATTTTGACGATTTTTGCGGGCTATTCCGCAAAAACAAAAGCAGGCTCCTTTTTCCTGAATAGCTATTGACAACAATCGCTACCGAGACAAACGCTACCGAAATATCATTACAATACTATTATTTTTCAAAACATAATTAATTTCATTGATTTAGTGTCATTTTTTAAAATTTGACAACAGTTTTTTCGATTAGCGATAATTTCGCTAATTTGGACTAATATTTGAGCAATCTCAGCAATTTGTTTTGCTAATATTTGAGAAATTTCGTCACATTTTAAAAAAGTCGCCAAATTTGTTGCCGAGTGGGATGGTTGGAGTGACAGGCAAAAGCAACCGAAATTTCATTGCAATACTATCTCCTTTCGAAACAGAATTAATTTAATAGATTTGGCATCATTTTTTTCACTTCGGTGACATTTTTATCAATTTGGCAATATTTTTATCAATTTGGAGACATTTTTAGCCATTTCACTACTTTATTAAAAATATGTCGCCAAGTTGGCGATTACCCGCCAAATCCCTCCTCAAGCGTTACATAGACGGACGGAGGGAACTATTCTTATTTTCATAGATTAGAAGATTATACCCATGTATTAGAATATTTAGCCGTACTATAATATATGGATTTTTAATAAAATGTTCCCCAAAATAAAACAGTTTGGGTAAGAATTCGTAAATACCTGTAATCTCTATACTCGTTAAACTGAAAGGCCGTAATGGATATAATCCAATCAAAAATGCAATTCCGATAAAATTTATTTATATATATTTCTTTATAATTTAAATCAAAAAAATATTTACTGCTGTAATAACTTATTGAGTTTAATTTCGTTTATCATCAATATGATATTCTTTTTTCAAATATAAACTCACTGGGTTTAATTCCGTCACTTATCAACGTTATACAATTTTTCAAATAATTTGTGGAACAAATATTGTTTGCATAATGCTATCTCAATGGAAGGGTTAGTTTTGCGTTTTTAACATTTTCCACAGTTGTAAAGTGTTTATGACTCTGTTCATTCTGTCTGACTATGTGTCCAAAAATTTAATCCCTAAAAAATAATAATAATAATGTCCTTATTTCGAAAAAAAAATTAGTCCCTATTTCGAGTTCCTAGGACTATGGGTTGCCAAGATATTATTAAATCCGTTCAGTAAATCCGTAGACATAGTATTAGGCAGACGATATTTTCCCCTCAAATTTATTTAAAGAAAATAATATCATGTTGCTTAGCATTGCAGTAAAATCAATGCGTTTAATATACAGAAGAAGATTTTTATTAATTTGTTTCCGATTAAAAGAATACAAAAATGGATATAAGAATTAATTATTTAAATGAACGGTAATTTCGACTGGATTATATAAATTACGGCCGTCGGGATTAAAGATTACTGGACTTATTGATATTTTCATTTTCTTATGCAATCTCGTTTTACTTTCCTTATATACATAATGTATAAGGAAAGTATTGTGACGGGTCGAAAATTCGAATTCGAGTTTTCGACGGGAGAGCACGTGTCAAGCAATCCTGATTACGAATCAAACATTTTTGAAGTGATGTCTGTCTGTGAGTGTATGTGAAAGTATGTGTGTGTGTGTGTGTGTGTGAAAGTGTGTGTGTGAAAGTATATGTGTGTGTGTGTGTCAGTGAGTCTGTGGAGACGATATCTCACGAACGAATGGACCGATTCGAATGAAATTTGGAACAAAAATCACAATCCGTGAATACTGGAAGCCTATTGTCTTAAAACATAATCCCATGTTCAGAACTCCCTTACATATTCGAGTGAAATTTTGAAAAAAACACCAAAAAAGCAAAACCTTTAATAAAGTCACGCAAATAGACATTTTTTATGTTATTTTTCCTTAGAAAACGATTGACATAAACTTTAGAACGTTAGGGGAACTCGCACACACCATTCACTCTCCGGCTACTCAACCAGCTGCTCATACCCTAGGGCGAGTCGGGTGACCTGGATCTTTCACACCATTCGCTCTTCTCAAAATGTTGTTTGTGTTTATGTTTGTGTTGATGTGCTTGATGGGGTCTCAAAAATTTATAAAATACCTAATGACAAAACAATTTTCAACAAATTCAATAATTAAATATATTAATTCCAATAGTTTATATGTGATTAAAGATGATTTCTAAATACTTAAATGAAATTACATGTACTTTATACAATATCCTGTTATGTGTTTAACCGTAAATTCAAAATGTGATTAAAATTTCATCACTTAAAATTTCATTATTTAAACTGATTATAATATATTTATACAGTGTTAAGTATACTGATCCCTAGTTCAATGCATCATGTACAGTAACCCCAAATGGTTTTGTTATTATCATTCATTTTATAAATCCACAAGACCAATATACTTCTTGCTCCAATTATAATAATAAATTATACACCAAATATAGGACTTTAAAATAAAATAATAGTTAAAATTTTCACTGAATATAAAATAATTAGTTGTTTACAATCTGACTATTTATTTACATAACTTTTTTTTGAATTCCATATTATATCAAGTATGCACTGAAATATTTGCCTATAACAAAATTCTCATTATTTACATTCTAAATCTCACTTAAATATCGAACTTATTTTATCAATAAAAAAAAATTAATTTCATATGTTTATTCATTACTTCTCAATAACTCTATGTATTCTCATCTGTCTTATTTACTTACTTATTCTTCATTTCTTCTTTCATAACTCATAATTATTTGCTTCACATCTCATTTATTTTCTTTTAATTACTTCCTATACAAGTTTATTCCCACACTGATCCAATAACACTGGCAGTTAAAAGGGAGTATTCTATCTTGTGATTGGTGTATCCCCATCCCAGTACCAATAACAAGGGGTAAGTAAAAGCATTTATAATAGAAAAAGTTTCCTTTCAACACAGAATCTGATATTCTTTGTTTACATTAATAGATCTCTGCCTGGGTGATTGATCCTCTTATACGTGTTTTCATCCTGTCTCCTAAATCTTGATTTACACAACATAATATTTATTCCATGTTACACAATATCCTTCTTTAAAATTTATAAAATCAAAAGCATTATCATAATATACTTATTATTTATTTATAATAGTTAACTTCATGTGACTGTCACTGGTTATTTTCAAACTTTATTCATATTGTATAAAGTGGAAGAGGCAAAATGAAAAACTGAAAAAAAAGATCATGCTGAAATCCAAGGAGTTTGGGTTTCCTTAGATCCAGCATCAAGAATTATTTATGTGGTGGAGGTGACTTGATTAGAATAACAGTTATCATTTTTATAGCAGATAATGCAATATAAAAGAAAGTTAGATACACTTCAAAATATTCTTAATTTAATTAAATTATTAAAGGCACTAAAATTGTGAAGTCATTAAACATTATTATAGAATTTTGAATGTTATAAAATAAACTAAAATATTAATTAGATCATTAATATATATATTATTGAAGACTTTGAAAATAGCATTAAAAAATTAAAATTATTTAAATTTAGAAGATGTCATAAGAGCATTAAAATTATTTACTTTTTTGATTCATGAAGCTTAAATATCTCTGCAGGTTGAAAATTGCAAAATTTCTGAGTTTTGTTTACTTGTATACATAATTGTTTAATATTGTTTGGTAAGGTTTTTTTTTTCTTTATTACTTTCCTTATATACATAATGTATAAGGATAGTATTGGGACGGGATCGAAAAGTCGAATTCGAGTTTTCGACGGGAGAGCACAGTTCAAGCATCCCTGATCACGAATTAAACATTTTTGAAGTGATGTCTGTGTTTGTGTGTGTGTGTGAAAGTATGTGTGTGTGTGTGAAAGTATGTGCGTGTGTGTGAAAGTATGTGTGTGTGTGTGTGTGTGTGTGTGTGTGCCAGTGAGCCTTTGGAGACGATAACTGACGAGCAAACGGACCGATTCGAACGAAATTTGGTACAAAAATCATAGTTCGTAAACGCTGGAAGCCTATTGTTTTTATTACGCAATTAAATGTTCAGAACCCTCCTAAATTTTCGAGTGAGATTTTGAAAAAATCGTCAAAAAATTAAAGCTGCTAATAAAGTTACGCAAATAGACATTTCTTATGTAATTTTTTATTAGAAAACAATTGACATAAAATTTAGAACCCTAACATGAACGGTTTTCGAGATATTGCACATTTTTTGAATAAATTTAACAGGAAATCCTATAAATTAGAAAAAATATATTAACTGTTGAGAAACATGTTCACTTTTCATATGTAATATCATGCGATAAATTTGATGGCATCATTCTCGTGGATCTAACTCGTTCCATTCATGAGAAAAGGTACTTTGAGTAATACTTTTGTATTTGAACGCCAATTGTCATTTATCTGCTATAAAAATAACATATTTCTCAATCCATAGCGCTTAGCGAGATGTTAGCGACTAATTTGTCGGAATGTCGCCAACTTGGCGACTTTTTGAAACGTTGCCAAATTAACGAAACTATCGCCAAATGGATAAAAATGATTCTAAATTAATGAAAATGACGACTAATTGTCGAAAATTAAATATCATGGAAATAATATAAGTATCTACTATTAGATAAACATATTTTTCTTACTATAAAAGTATTAAATTCATTGCATTATATAAGGAAAGTCATGTGTTGCCCACATCAGATTGTTTCATAATTAACACTTGAAAGTTTATTTAATATAGTGTAGGGGTTAGTATAATAAGAAATTAATATTCTTGTATTGGAATATTTGAATTCTTACAGAATAACTAAGTCACCAGGTTGAAAATCAGCATATTGGAAATATGAATCATACCTAACCTTTCTTTTTAAATTATACTCTTCATTCCCTTCTTTAGCAATATTTTTTGCTTCTTCTATTGGTGGGCTATGTCATTATTACTAAGTAGAGGAGAAATATAAGGTAATTTCCCATACATCACATAAGCAGGAATATACCTGATTACAGATTGAGGGGAATTACTGTATTCAGAAGTTACTTACCCCAGTAATTTTGTCCCTGATATCTTACCAGGAAAAGAATTGATTTTGCAAATTAGTCTTGTAATGATAGTTTGATTTACTCTTTCATTTTCCCCATTCGTGTGTGGTCTGTGTGAAGATATTAATAACTGAGTAACATTATAGCTTTTTAGAAAATGTTTAAATTTAGAAGCAGTAAAAGCAGCATATATATATATATGTATATATATATATATATATATATATATATATATATATATATATATATATATATATATATATATATATATATATATATATATATATATATATATATATATATATATATATATATATATATATATATATATATATATATATATATATGTATATATATATATATATATGTATGTATATATATATATATATATATATATATATAATATATATATACATGTGTATATATATATATATATATATATATATATATATATATATATATATATATACCTAAGGTTTATCATTAATAGAAAATGTTCTGTATATCAAAAGTGAAATGAAGATAGACTGAGATGTAAATGTGATAGCAAAAATACTATACGACAAGTTGTTGAATAGTTGAACCTGGTAAGAAAACATTATAAATAAAACAGGTATTTATTGGCATAAAATACTCCTTTTCTCCCTGTTCCATATATAAGTTAATGTATGGAATAAGATATATGTGGTAAAGAAGGGTGAAAAAAATTTTTTTATATGAAAGTATATGTATAAGAAAGTAATTTTATAACTCATATATGTAATGCAGGTACTTAAGGTATTAATCTCCTTGTTCCCTACATAAACTGCAGAAACACACACACACACACACACACACACACACATATATATATATATATATATATAATTAGGAAAATCAAAAAGAACAAACTCCTTATTTGTTTTATCTACTAAAAAGGGAATCTAGTTTAAATGTAATTTACCAGTTCTAATGCCATTCCCTTGTCTATCAAGAAGACAAGTAAATGGCGAGACAGGGGAATGGCAAATCATGTGATTTTACTTTCTAAGTATATGAATTTTATTTGCATTTAAGCCTAACTTAATATTCAGTTTTCTACACACTAACTAGGTACACATATATGTTAAAAAAATAAGTTATATATTTTTTTATTCTGTTTTAATCTATGTACAGGATGAGGTGTTAAAATTTAAAGACTCGTTAATGATAAAAAAGCTAGGGGACAGTTATATAAATCTGATGTGGGCAGCACATGACTTTCCCCGTAAACTCATATCCACATCCTCTTTCGTTTAATTAAATTTAATTCACTTTTAAATCAATTTTTGTTCTCATTTGGTAACTGGAATAATTTTCAAAGGTGACTTAATGAAAATACTAAACTAAAATATCTCGAGAACGGCTAGACCTAGTGTAATGGGGTAGGTCTTATTCTTTTCTTCGTTAAAAATTACGTATAAACAAGCATTTAATGGATATATTTAAGCATACGTTGCTTTTCTTTTAGATTTTGACGACTTTTGCCGGCCATTCTGCAAAAAGGGCATTTTATATTTTTCCAAATCATACTAAAACCTAATCAGTACCAGAGTATTCTACAAGTAATTTATATACCAAATTTTGTGAAATTTAGTCAATTAGTATTTTAGCGAGAGTGAATATATGAAATTTTTACGGGTCATTTCGCAAAAAAAGGAAGGTTCTGTTTTTACGAATCGTACCAAAAACTAATCACACCAGCGTCATACCTCATACTTACCTACCAAATTTTATGAAATTCGGTCCATGAGTTTTTGAGTTAGTGTGGATACGTACATTACACAGACAGACAGACACACACACAGACACACAGACACACACAAAGACCCCACGCTAAAAATAGTTTTTCGTATTCTAGAGGTCTCGAAACGTGTAGATCCGTCGAAAACTTGAGTTGTGATTTTCGGTATGATTATAATGCTTTCCCTATAAATTGCAGGAAAAGTAAAAATCTGATGTGGTCAGCACATGACTTTCCCTGCAGACTCAAATTCATGTTTTCTTTATATCTTTAATATTTCATTAGATAGTTTTGAATTGCACCAAATAACACTAAATTTGCATTTTTAATTCAATTTTCGTTTTTATTTGGTAATTGGACTTTTTTCCGAAATCGGCGTAACAAAAATGCAAGAAATCTAAAATATCTTGAGAACGGTTAGTCCTAAATCATAATGGAGTGTGTTACATTGTTTTCCTTGTCAAAAATTGCGTATAAAACAAAAATTTAATTAATACACTTTTAAAAACACCTACGCATACGTAGTCTCCTTTTTTTAGTTTTTTGCGGGAAATTTCGTAAAAAAAGGAAAGTTCTTCTTTTCCGAATCGTACCAAAATCTAATCAAGGCTAGAGTATCCCACAAGTGACTTATCTACCAAATTTTTTGAAATATGGTCAATTAGTATATTAACTATGGTGGATATATCAAATTTTTGCTGGCCACTTCGTAAAAAAAAAATTGTCCTTTTCCGAATCATACCAAAATCTACTCAGCACCAAAGTATCCTACAAGTAACTTATCCACTAAATTTTGTGAAATTTGGTCAATTAGTATTTTAGTTAGAGTGAATACATGGAATTTGTACTGGCCATTCCGCAAAAAAAGTGGGTTCCGTTTTTACGAATACTACCAAAAACTAATCAACACCAGGATCTGACCCAAGTGACTTACCTACCAAATTTTATGAAATTCGGTCCATTAGTTTTTGAGTTAGAATGGATACATTCGTTGCACATACAGACAGAAAGACGTGCAGACAAACAAACAGGCACGCACACAGACGTCACGCTAAAAATAGTTTTTTCGTATTCTAGAGGTCTCGAAACGTGTAGATTCGTCGAAAACTCGAGTTGCAATTTTCAGCATTATTTAATACTTTCCCTATAGATTACCATGTATTTCAGGGAATGCAAAAACTGAACATAAAATATTGCTGTAATGCATAGCGGGTATTTTTCTTTCTCTGCAATACTTGGTAATGTATAGGGAAAGTATTGGAATCATGCCGAAAATCACAACTCGAATTTTCGACGGATCTACATGTTTTAGGATTTCTATATCACGAAAGCACTATTTTTAATATGACGTCTGTGTGTGTGTATGTGTGTCTGTCTGTCTGTTTATCTGTGTATCTGTCTGTGTGTCTGTCTGTGCAATGTCGTATCCACTCTAACTCAAAAATTAATGGACCAAATTTCATAAAATTTGGTAGGTTAATCACTTGTGTGTGACCCTGGTGCTGATTAATTTTTTGTACGATTCGGGATAAAAGATCCCGCCTTTTTTGCGAAATATCCCTCAAAAAATGCCCGTATCCAGCTAAATTGTCTGTATCTAGCCAAAAAACTAGTCAATCGAATTTTACAAAATTTGGTAGATAAGTCACTTGTTAGTTACCCTAGTCCTGATTAGATTTTAATACGATTCGGAAAAAAATAACCTGTCTGGTTTTGCGAAATGGCCCGCAAAAATCGACAAAACTAAAATAAAAATTATGTATGCTGAAATACAGAGGCTGTTCGTACATTTTTTAGACGATTTTGGTAAGCGGTAATAAAAAATCGTTTGCTGCAAAAGAAATAATTCCAATTGTACTATGTTTTTAAAAGTCAAAATTATCGTCTGCGGCTTGAAAGTTTTGTTTTTATTCAAAAATGGCGTTTTTAACAAAACAGTGGTTCGAAGGCTACATTTATGCTCTTTCCGAAGAGAAATATGCATACTCTGTTATCCAAAAACGATGTGAGAGTCATGGTTTTGTGATATCTAAAGCGTCGATAGGTAATATCGTCAACAGGAAAGGGAAAAAACGTCAAATTGGAGCCTCAAGTGGGACAAAAATTCCAAACAAGTATCCAAGGAAAAAACGGACATCTTCGACTATTGCAAAGGTACGTTGTTTAATGTTAATAGAAAATCCCCCTAGTCAAAGGACAGTTGCAAAATCATTAAAATGCTCGGTGTCCACTGTAAACAAAATGATAAACGTTGATTTAAATCTTAAGAAAGCGAAAAAACGCAATGTGCATCGTCTTCTTCCAAATCATATCGCTGAACGCAGGACACGCTGCAGAATTCTATATGAGAAACACTTATCCAAAGAAAAATGGAAAACAATTGTCACAATAGATGAATCATGGGTGTATTTAAATGATTGCAACAAAAAACGAGCCATTTATTATCATAAAAGGGGAGAAAAAATTTTAAGTACATGGTTCAAAGAATCGAAAGAAAGTTTTTCTAAGGGATTCATGATTGTTGCTGGTTTTTCTTATAATGGCAAGTTAAAAATAAAGAGAGTGGGAAAAAATGTCAAGATTAACTCCAAATACTATCAGGAACATATTTTATCGCCAATTTTTCTGAATGAAATACCATCGCTTTACCCACAGTGCCATCAATCTGTGAGACTCCGCATCAGGACAAAGCTAGCTGTCACACATCAAAATCCACTGTAAATTTCCTAAAAGAAATGGAACAAAAAACTGGTATCAAGGCCATACCCTTCACTGATATCCCTACTAAATCTCCCGATGTATCACCTATGGATTTTTGTGCTTTCGGACTTTTAAAATCTGCATTATCCAAACGTCGTCCCAAAACTCTTACAGGACTCTGGAAAGCTGTTCAGGAGGAATGGGATAGAATACCTCTTCTGACACTTCAAAAGGCATTATTATCCTGGATATTGCGGTGTCGAAGGATAGTTCAGAATAAGGGATGTCAAATAGAACATTTAAAACACAAGAATTTTATGTAAATTAATTTTGTGAATACAATATACATCGTCTAAAAAATGTGTGAACAGCCTCTATATATGAATTAAAGGCGTGTTTTATTCGTAATTTGTAACGATAAAAGAATAAGATCAATACCATTGCATCAGGACTAGTTAAGTTAATCAGTTCATATAAGTTAGGATTAGTTAACTAAATAAAGTTGTATTTTAAGTCACATTGTATTATATATGCCGTACATAGAACTGGTATAATGCTAGTATATTATAAAAGTGAACATATGCTAATTTTCTAAAGAACAATTTATTAAAAATATTTAAAAAAATATTTTAAATCTGATTTTTAAAATCATTTTTCATAAGATTATATATGCTATTTTTGAGGCGCATATTAAAGTCCATATGCCTGGAGTGACTTATTTTTCAAGGTTTGGACCTAATATTTAAGCTTGCAATTATTAAATATGTGAATAAGTCTTGAATGCTTTTAACTGTTAATGGTATTGTATTGTTGGTTAGAAATTATTATCAGTCGCTCTTGAGGTATTATAAATTTTACATTTTTAATGTGCATTCTATGTATTACATTTCTAATGTGTATTCTAATTATTTCAATTCTAATATTCAGTCTAAATATTTCATTTTTAATGCCCATTCTAAATATTATATATCTAATGTGCATTTTAAATTTTACATTTCTAATGTGTATTCTAAATCTTACATTGCTAAAGTTCATTCTAAATCTTACATTTCTAATGAATATTTTATGTCTTAAATTTTTTATGTGCATTCAAAATCTTACATTTTTAATATGCATTCTAAATCTTGCATTTCTATTGTGCATTATAAATATCGCATTTCTAATGTGAATTATATATATTACATTTCTAATGTACATGCTAAATCTTACATTTTTAATGTGCATTCTAAATTTTACATTTCTAATGTGAATGCTAAATCTTACATTTCTAATATGAATTCTAAATATTACATGTCTCATGTGAATTGAAATATGATTGGCACACATTTTTTGAAATTTTTTATGATAATTTACATTAGAAACTATAATAGGCGTATTGCATATTAACGATATTGATTCATAAGAATGCTCAAATTTCTCTTATTTTTTGTCAGAGCATTGATTTTTTTTTAAATTTTCGCGGCAAATAAGTCATGACAACAATTTTTTTTATCTCAAGAGACAGAGTTATTTTCAATATTTGGAAGAGTATAGCCCTTACCATTTGTTCCACTTTAGTTCTTGTTCACGTTTATTAGCACATTCGTATAAGATTTCTCACGGTATATGATAGAAATGACGCAAAAGCCTCATCCATAATTCATGACAGAGTGCATCGTCATATCGTGTTCCTACAGACATTTATTCCTTTTGACGGATACTGCTTTTACTAAAGCATTTATTTTCTTTCAGAAGGGCTTAAAATATTGTCAAAATCTATATAAAATAATTTCAATAAACTATCGTGAAATTAAAGGCAAACGTAGCAAGATTTCTACAGCGGAAAGTAATAATCTATATAAATAAAAATGAAAATCTGTCTGTCTGTCTGTCTGTCTGTCTGTCTGTCTGTCTGTCTGTCTGTCTGTCTGTTTGTCACACCATCACGGGAGAACGGCTGAACCGAATTTGATGAAATTTTGTGGGTAGCCCAGAAATAGCCCCACTTAAAATTATATCCGTGTTTGGAGTTTCTACGACCAGTGCTTCTCGAGATATTAGTAAAAAACGAAATTTTCGTTTGTCTCATCGTCCCGGAAAAACGGCTGAACCGAATTTAATGAAATTTGGTGAATAGCCTTGAAATATCCCCCCATAAATTTTGTCCAAGTTTCGAGTTTCTAAGACCTGGGGTTGTCGAGATATTAATGAAAAACGGAACTTTTTCCTAGGAGTTCTACTCCCTAACTCCGTGGTTTATCCAAACGAAAAGCTTGAAAATCGTTTGAAAGTAAATTAAAATTTAATCTCTGAGTTTGATGGGAGGTTTTTTGCGTTAATTAGTCACTTTCTGAAAACATGAATTGTTTGAAACATGATTTAAAGGGGAAATCTATCTCCATGGTTCATGGTTTATTTAAAACAAGCTTTTACGGAACAATGAGAAGTATAGAGAAATCAAAATCGTTATTTAATTTCGCAGTTTATGTTATAAGACATGACATATTTACCATGTTATAAGATTCTATCTTATGTTACTCAGAAACGCAATTAAATAAAATCTGTCTGTTAATTTTAATAATTATTTTTTCGATTTGAATAATAAATAAATGGATATAAAAATATATTTTAGAAAAGAACGATTTGATTTTTCTTATAGCATTTTTGACTGGATAATATCAATTACGGTCTTCAGGTTTAAAAATTATTATTATTTATATTTTCGGGGATTATTGATTCAAGGATTATTGATATTTTCAAGTTATTATGCAATTATTTTATTATGACAAAAATTGTTTGAACTCATATATTGTATGTTGTACGAATCTTCTACAAATACACGTGTATATCTTTTAATCTACGAGAATATAAGCAGTGCAGGTATATTGACATATGTTTTGATATATATTGGCATATATTGGAATCAATTACGACCTTCTGGTATAAAGAGTACGGATATTATTGATGTTTTCAATTTATTACGTCATCTCTTTTATTTTGGCAAATATTTTTGAGACGCATATTGTAATACGGGTAATCTTCTACTAACACATTGGCATATTTTCTGATCTGCGACAATATAATTAGTACGGGGTTGCATATATTCATTCAATTCCTATTTTTTCTTCTGTAAATTTGCTTACAAAATGGGGCAGGATGTTTTATTCTTCAGATCTGATCGTGAAGATAATTTTGCTTATTGAGAACATATATTCTTAAACTTCTCTTTAGGAGCAATAAATTTAATATTTTAACAGAATTTGCACATGATTGCGAACTTTAAGTTTCTTTAAATTATACACTCCGTACGAATAACGGGTGTGCTGTTAGTGGTTAATAAATTTTAACATTTTAGGAGGATATATCGTGTTGCTCGGCATCGCAATTAAATTAAATGTGTTTGTTAATGTTTTTATTATTTTTTTTCGATTTAAATAATAAATAAATGGATAAATGGATATAAAAGTATATCTTATGAATGGACGGTTTGATTTTTCTTTTAATTATATTAATTGCTGACTGCGTACATTAATTTCATTTATTTTGGCAAAGAGTTTTCAAGCTTATATCGTATTTAGCTACTAAACTCATATATTGTGTTTAGCCAATAAATTCATATAGCCGATTGTTGAAACAGAAAAAGAGTAGAGCGGGTATATCTTCTAATGCAGTTGTAGTGTTTTCATTTAGTATATTGAAACAGGATATGAATGTTTCATTCAGATCTGCAAATTCAAAGCTACGAATTTGGAGGGATATCGCTAATTTGACAACTTTTCTTAAACTTTGCCAAATTGACGGAAATGTCGCCAAATTGATATAAACGACACACAAACAGCTGCCATAAACCTTCGGGTTGGTCGTGTGGCTTGGGTCTTCTACATATCAATGAAATTTTGTTTTGTTTTGTTAGAAGAGAGTACTGAAATGATGTTTGGTTAGCATTTATCTGTCAGACCAACCATCCTACTTACACGTAATACATTTAGCGAATTTTTAAAATGTCACCAAATTGATAAAAATGTTTTCAAATCTATAAAAATATCTTGAAATTGATAAAATTGCGCTACATAAATGATATTAATTGTTTTTTGTTAGGGGATGGTATTGTGATGATATTTCGTCAATTTGTCGCAAAGTGGAACTGTCAGGTCTACAGTCCCACTTGGCGATAAATTTGGCGATTTTTTAAAATGTCGCTAATTTGACGAAACTGTCGCCAAATGTTCCATAGAAATATAACTATTTAGACGATATTTTTTCTACCAATTTATTTGAAGCAAATGATATCATGTCGCTTAGCAACGGATTTAAATCCAATGTGTTTATGCGGCAGACGATTTTTACTAAATCCTTTCCGATTTGAATAATGAAGATATGTATATAAAATAAATTTCATTGCCATTTCATTTTGGACTGGATAATATCAATTATACTCTTCAGGTTTAAACATTATTATTATTGATATTTTCCGGAATTATTGATTCAGGGATTATTGATATTTTTAAGTTATTACGCCATTGTTTTATTGCGGCAAAAATTGCTGACACACGCATATTGTACGTTGTACGAGTAATCTTCTAGGAATGCACGGGTATATCTTCTAACCTACGAGAATATAAGTAGTACAGGTATATTGGCATATATTTTGACATATATTGGCATATATATAGGAATCAAGTACAGTCTTCTGGTATGAAGATTAAGGGGATTAATTATATATTCAATTTATTACGTCGTCTGTTGTATTTTACCAAAAAACATTTGTGACTCATATTGCAAAACGGGTAATCTTCTACTAATAATCGGACATTATAAGTAGTACGTGTATATCGTCCCATATAATTTTAGCACTTTAATTTTGACATATATTGGAATAAATGACTGTCTTCAGATTTAAAGATTACGGGTTTATTGGTATTTTCAATTTATACATGTAATCTACTAATACAGGTTATATTTTCTAATATTCGCGTATATAATCAGTACGGGTCCCATACAATTTTAACGCTTTAATTTTGCATATATTGATTCAATTCCATATTTTTTTTTATATTTGCTTACATAAGGGGTCCAAGATGTTTTATTCTTCAGATATGTCCATGAAGATAATTTTATATAGCGAGAACAGAGATTCTTAAACTTCTTTTTAGGAGCATTATATTAAATATTTTAACAGAATATTTTGATTAAACATGTCATTTAGTCTATATAAATAAAAATGAAAATCTGTCTGTCTGTCTGTCTGTCTGTCTGTCTGTCTGTCTGTCTGTCTGTCTGTCTGTTTGTCACACCATCACGGGAGAACGGCTGAACCGAATTTGATGAAATTTTGTGGGTAGCCCAGAAATAGCCCCACTTAAAATTATATCCGTGTTTTGAGTTTCTACGACCAGTGGTTCTCGAGATATTAGTAAAAAACGAAATTTTCGTTTGTCTCATCATCACGGAAAAACGGCTGAACCGAATTTAATGAAATTTGGTGAATAGCCTTGAAATATCCCCCCATAACTTTTGTCCAAGTTTCGAGTTTCTAAGACCTGGGGTTGTCGAGATATTAATGAAAAACGGAACTTTTTCCTAGGAGTTCTACTCCCTAACTCCGTGGTTTATCCATACGAAAAGCTTGAAAATCGTTTGAAAGTGAATTAAAATTTAATCTCTGAGTTTGATGGGAGATTTTTTGCGTTAATTAGTCACTTTCTGAAAACATGAATTGTTTGAAACATGATTTAAAGGGGAAATCTATCTCCATGGTTCATGGTTTATTTAAAACAAGCTTTTACGGAACAATGAGAAGTATAGAGAAATCAAAATCGTTATTTAATTTCGCAGTTTATGTTATAAGACATGACATATTTAACATGTTATAAGATTCTATCTTAAATCATGTTACTCAGAAACGCAATTAAATTAAATCTGTCTGTTAATTTTAATAATTATTTTTTCGATTAGAATAATAAATAAATGGATATAAAAATATATTTTAGAAAAGAACGATTTGATTTTTCTTATAGCATTTTTGACTGGATAATATCAATTACGGTCTTCAGGTTTAAAAATTATTATTATTTATATTTTCGGGGATTATTGATTCAAGGATTATTGATATTTTCAAGTTATTATGCAATTATTTTATTATGACAAAAATTGTTTAAACTCATATATTGTATGTTGTACGAATCTTCTACAAATAAACGTGTATATCTTTTAATCTACGAGAATATAAGTAGTACAGGTATATTGACATATGTTTTGATATATATTGGCATATATTGGAATCAATTACGACCTTCTGGTATAAAGAGTACGGATATTATTGATATTTTCAATTTATTACGTCATCTCTTTTATTTTGGCAAATATTTTTGAGACGCATATTGTAATACGGGTAATCTTCTACTAACACATTGGCATATTTTCTGATCTGCGACAATATAATTAGTACGGGGTTGCATATATTCATTCAATTCCTATTTTTCTTCTGTAAATTTGCTTACAAAAGGGGGCAGGATGTTTTATTCTTCAGATCTGATCGTGAAGATAATTTTGCATAGTGAGAACATATATTCTTAAACTTCTCTTTAGGAGCAATAAATTTAATATTTAAACAGAATTTGCACATGATTGCGAACTTTAAGTTTCTTTAAATTATACACTCCGTACGAATAACGGGTGTGCAGTTAGTGGTTAATAAATTTTAACATTTTAGGAGGATATATCATGTTGCTCGGCATCGCAATTAAATTAAATGTGTTTGTTAATGTTTTTATTATTTTTTTTCGATTTAAATAATAAATAAATGGATAAATGGATATAAAAGTATATCTTATGAATGGACGGTTTGATTTTTCTTTTAATTATATTAATTGCTGACTGCGTACATCAATTTCATTTATTTTGGCAAAGAGTTTTCAAGCTTATATCGTATTTAGCTACTAAACTCATATATTGTGTTTAGCCAATAAATTCATATAGCCGATTGTTGAAACAGAAAAAGAGTAGAGCGGGTATATCTTCTAATACAATTGTAGTGTTTTCATTTAGTATATTGAAACGGGATAAGAATGTTTCATTCAGATCTGCAAATTCAAAGCTACGAATTTGGAGGGATATCGCTAATTTGACAACTTTTCTTAAACTTTGCCAAATTGACGGAAATGTCGCCAAATTGATATAAACGACATACAAACAGCTGCCATAAACCTTCGGGTTGGTCGTGTGGCTTGGGTCTTCTACATATCAATGAAATTTTGTTTTGTTTTGTTAGAAGAGAGTACTGAAATGATGTTTGGTTAGCATTTCTCTGTCAGACCAACCATCCTACTTAGTAATACATTTAGCGAATTTTTAAAAGGTCACCAAATTGATAAAAATGTTTTCAAATCTATAAAAATATCTTGAAATTGATAAAATTGCGCTACATAAATGATATTAATTGTTTTTTGTTACGGGATAGTATTGTGATGATATTTCGTCAATTTGTCGCAAAGTGGAACTGTCAGTTCTACAGTCCCACTTGGCGATAAATTTGGCGATTTTTTAAAATGTCGCTAATTTGACGAAACTGTCGCCAAATGTTCCATAGAAATATAACTATTTAGACGATATTTTTTCTACCAATTTATTTGAAGCAAATGATATCATGTCGCTTAGCAACGGATTTAAATCCAATGTGTTTATGCGGCAGACGATTTTTATTAAATCCTTTCCGATTTGAATAATGAAGATATGTATATAAAACAAATTTCATAGCCATTTCATTTTGGACTGGATAATATCAATTATACTCTTCAGGTTTAAACATTATTATTATTGATATTTTCCGGAATTATTGATTCAGGGATTATTGATATTTTTAAGTTATTACGCCATTGTTTTATTGCGGCAAAAATTGCTGACACACGCATATTGTACGTTGTACGAGTAATCTTCTAGGAATGCACGGGTATATCTTCTAACCTACGAGAATATAAGTAGTTCAGGTATATTGGCATATATTTTGACATATATTGGCATATATATTGGAATCAAGTACAGTCTTCTGGTATGAAGATTAAGGGGATTAATATATATTCAATTTATTACGTCGTCTGTTGTATTTTACCAAAAAACATTTGTGACTCATATTGCAAAACGGGTAATCTTCTACTAATAATCGGACATTATAAGTAGTACGTGTATATCTTCCCATATAATTTTAGCACTTTAATTTTGACATATATTGGAATAAATGACTGTCTTCAAATTTAAAGATTACGGGTTTATTGGTATTTTCAATTTATACATGTAATCTACTAATACAGGTTATATTTTCTAATATTCGCGTATATAATTAGTAAGGGTCCCATACAATTTTAACGCTTTTATTTTGCATATATTGATTCAATTCCATATTTTTTTTATATTTGCTTACATAAGGGGTCCAAGATGTTTTATTCTTCAGATATGTCCATGAAGATAATTTTATATAGCGAGAACAGAGATTCTTAAACTTCTTTTTAGGAGCATTATATTAAATATTTTAACAGAATATTTTGATTAAACATGTCATTTAGTATACTATAAGAATTTGGGCATGATTATGAATTTCAAGTTTCTTTATATTATATACTCCGTACGAAGAACGGGTATGCTGCTAGTATACTATAAGAATTTGGGCATGATTATGAATTTCAAGTTTCTTTATATTATATATTCCGTACGAAGAACGGGTATGCTGCTAGTCTATATAATAAAAAGCAATGTCTGTGTGTGTGTCTTTCTTATACACTATAGGTCCAGCGACCGCGCGTCGCAGAGCTACGAAATTCAGCAATCAGAGACCCGGGGGGAGGGAGGAGACACGTGAAAACCGATTTTTAAAATTTGAATTATTTTTTCTTTATTATTTAATGTTTTGAGCGATTTCGACCGTTTTTCCCATTTTTCCTCTTTTTTTCCACCATCCAGACGTCGGAGAAGAAAAACAAATCACACCACCGAAAAGAGCAGACAATTGTGAGTAAAAATATATCAATTTCAAATCTCAATTTAAATGTCTAATATGTTTTAAAGATTTTAAAACAAAAGATGCTTTCGGCTCAAAGAAATGATCTTTGGTTTTTAAATCCTCGCATCGGAAAAATACTAATAATTTACATTTTTTAGAAAGTTCAAAGATCGGGTTTTCTTACAAGTCCAATCTGGTCAAGAAATAATAAAAAATTGCGGCAGGATCAGGATTTTATGAATTTCCCAATTTCAATTTCTCGGTAGACCCGGCGAAGATCCGATTTTTCTACCGCAGGGATGTCACGCTGTTTCCATGGAGATATTGTGAGGGTGAAATTATTATTGTTATTTAATGTTTTATGCGTATTTTAAATGGTAAAATGATATGGATTTTTTTAAATGGATATTTTAGTTTATGGATATTTTAAATGAATATTTTTATTTTATGGATATTTTAAATGATGGAACGATGGAATGCAATAAATAAAAAGTAAATAAAAAGAAAGTTATGGAGATTGTCACGGTGATATTACGTTATATTTTAAAAGCGGGAATTACACTCGGTAGGCCCGGGTTCGATTCCCGACACTGCCAAAACTGCCGCGCGGAGTACGATCACGTTAAACATGTGGGTCAGTAAGTTCTTCCGAGGGGTTGGTGGTAGGGGAAGGAGGGTACGGTCCCTATGGATGCTTCCCCCACTGGGTTCGGATCTAAATTGGATGCCACTTCCTGGCCGTCCAAATAATTACCTTACACCTTTCTGGAAGGTCGCGCCAGCGAGTTTGCCACGGTCAGAATTTTCAAGGGTAGCGAACAGGCTGGTCGCCGAAGGCGGCAAGTGTACAATATAAACAAATCTCAAATTCATGTAAATCTCAAATTCATCTATGCAGGTGTTTTTAAAAGTTTGGATAATTTTATATCTCTGGAACGATTGGTCGTAGACCCATGGTTCCACTTTAAGAAATGTTTTAATGAAGGTAAACTATCATTGTATGCAAATTTTTATCACGTGACAACTTTTAGAAAATTTATGCACAATTTAATATCTCTTGAACAATTAGTCGTACACACATAGTTCCAAGGGGCGCGGTAGCCCATTGGTTAGCGCGCTGGAGTCGCACTCGGTAGGCCCGGGTTCGATTCCAGTCACTGCCAAAACTGCCGCCGTGTTCATGCGGAGTACGATCACGTTAAACATGTGGGTCCGAAAGTCCTTCCGAGAGGTTGGTGGTAGGGGAAGGAGGGTACGGTCCCTGTGGATGCCTCCCCCACTGGGTTCCGGTCTAAATTGGGTGGCACTTCCCGACCGTCCAAACAGTTACCTTACACCTTTCTGGTAGGTCGGACGGTCTGGGTTTCAACAACAGCAACAACAACACATAGTTCCAATTTAAGAAATGATTTAATTAAGATAGTCTACCATCGTATGCAAATTTTAATCATGTGACACCTCTTAGTAAGAAGGTTGCGTAATTTAATGCATTTTGTACGTTTGGACTTAGACCCATGGTTTTAACTTCAGAAATGCTTTAATTAAGATATACTATCATCATATGCAAATGTTAATCATGTGACATATTTAGTTAAAAATACAGTATGTAATATTATGTATGGTACCACTAGAAATACATCTACTATGATAAAAATATATTTCGTATCCCAATTAGTGAAACGAAAAAAGTTGCATTGTCATGCGATTAAAATAGCTCGAAGTAATCATTAATTAATGCTGTTGACGAATAATTTGGGTGTGCATAAAATGCTTGTTGAAAAGTGATACTTATGCAAAATTTCGAATAGAAATGTTATCCATTTTATCTATTTTTAAGAAAATTCAATTTTTCTACAAATCCCCTGATATCAATGTTATCGTAGTTACTTTTTACTCGGGTCAAAGAGCTTTGAATGTTACAAAATTTTACGACCAATTGGCGTTGCGAACTGTGATTTTTTTTTCAAAATATATTTAAATGAATAAAGGACAATTTACTAATTGGGACCTCATTTATAGAAAACCTGTATAAAAAGGTGCATTTTGTACTTTTCACTAAAACGTATCACAGAACTAAAACTGTCGAAATACGAAAGTTTATTTTATTTGAAACATTTCTTACATTGAAACAATAAATCATCGACCAATCGTTCAAGGGGATATTTAGGCCTGCATTATTTTTTAAACATCCAGTACAATTAGTAAAGCACCCGATTTTGCACACAGTCAAGAATACTCGTGATTTACAGTGTAAAATGCAGAGCAGATTAAGATAAATAAGTATACTTACGTTTCGAAAATCAACTGGATTCCCTTCATCATGTGAAAAAGTCGAGATCTAAAAGCCCAAATAAGCAGAAAACAATGTTTCTTTGAGTTCATATTTTTTCTGCCTGTTACATTTATATTTGCTACTCATGTTCATATTTGTCATTTTATTGTTTTTGGGTTTAAAAAACATTAAATTAGGTTTACTTTCAAAATTAATTTTGTGGATTAAATTCATTATTTTAATTAAAGTGGTCGTGAATCGCAACATTTGTACATTTCTTTCATGGCCGCAAAATCCACCATTACTTCTTTTCACAAGTTTCTTAACATAATCATTAAATCAGAACACTACACATTAAAATTTACAGTTTAACTTTTAAAATAAATTATCATTTATTCACACCGCTATATTATTATAATTGAAATTACATGAATTTATTAACAAACGCTTAAAGAGTATAAACGCACAGTGTAAGGCTTTTGAATTTTATTCCAATGATTCAGAATTGATCTAACACACATGAAGACTGGCACATACCTCTGTAATTCAGATCTGCAGCTCAGCATGACTATCACCTTTTCTGATTCTTTTTCAGACATTTGGAGTCAGACTTCGTCTTTTTCTGTAACATTCTCAATACTAAAATGAATAAAGACTCTCTCCGAAGAACACTGCCTGAAAATAAGACTCTCTTTCTTCAACTCTTAAAAAATCATTCATTGAATAATATTCGTTGATTTTTCTCCTTGCAGCAACATAATTTGACATGGGATTCAGATAAGCCCTTCTTGCTCTCCTCACTGGATGCTCCTCAGTGGGATGTTGTATCTTTGCATTTTTTGATTCTGGCATTTTCCAATGCAGCTTAGTTTAATTCTTGGCCCTAGGATATTTTGCCCGAACCACAACTAAAATTTGTGTGACGTGTTTCTATTGGGGTCATAACTATCTCTACCAAGACTGTCATAAAACGATGATTAAAAGTCTGCGATTCGTTTCGCCGTAAACATCAAACTGCATATGGTGCCTCTTAATCTCGCAGTTTTATTTCCCTTGCGTTCCATCAGGTGGCGCCACTATATTGTGAAATCTTTTAGGCATTTTAGTTTGGCCGACATTGTTTTGAGCTAATATAGGGCTGCCTGCGGGTCAGAAAAGATATTAAAAGACCATAATATCCGCTCGGGGAAGAATTGATATCCAACTAGTAGAAACTATTAAACAAAAATCCGAAGCAGCTGAAAAAAAAACAAAAATATACATTAATAAATACACGCTATTTATCAAGACTATTAAAAAATTAACTGGATTATGGATCAACACAACTTTGACATACCAGAATTCATTTTTTAAATTTTACAAGAACATTTTAAAAAATCGGTGTCTTGGGTCTAAATGATCCCAATTATAGCATGTTGTTATTCACTATAAGGGGTTTCAAAAAATATTTTGATTGATACCATACATGACAATGTGTTCCCGGGGGTAACTCCTACCCCAAGGGTAACATCGGGGAGTAACGTACACACTCACTCACTTAATCACTCAATTCAGCGCATATTCTATAAATATACCACTAACACTTTCACATATTTAAATTACGAGCAACGACGGTTATACCTGCTAGTACATAACTGTAAAAAATTATAACAAAACCTGTATAAAGTAATTTAAACAATGCATCGTAAAATGCTGAAAAGAAGAACGTAATATGAAACCTACTACGAAAAGTATTATATTAATAAACGGCGAAAGAATGGTCAAATTACTGCTACAATATCTGATGTATTTGTTCCTCTAAAAGATTTAAAGTTGGAAGAAAAATATACTCAGACTACAAATCGTCCTTAAATGGGAAAAAGATGGAAATATCGATCAAAAATACAAGCATTTGTACAATTAAAAAAAAAACATTTTGAACGAAGATTTAATCTTTTGTGATAATGCTGAATACTCTTACTCGCAAGAATTTTGAATTCTTAATATTTTGAAATACTTGAAAATTGAAATTTGAATGAACATATTTTATGGGCTCAATGAAAAGGAATATTTTCTAAAATGTTACTTCATCGTTTTGATGATAATAGCTTTTATGGTTGGGGTAGAAAAACGGAGCGTTACCAAAAATGTAAACACTTTGGATGTTCGTACATCCGAAATTATACAAAAAAATGTCAATGAAAACGTCGATAAAAACGTCACACATATATTCGAAATTTTAAAACATCAGCCTGCTTCGCTGAAATAAGATGGATCAAATGTGATCTAAATACAGATTCTAGTTAGATCAGAAGCGCTGGATTATTGAAAAAAGTTGTTTTGAATTTTTTAATTATTTAATTGAACAGTTAATCTCAATTGGTTTTTCTTTTATTTTAGATGTTTTTCTCTGGTTTCGCAGCTGAGATGTATCAAATGACACATAAGCCATTATTCTAGCCGTTGTTATTGTTGAGATCCAGACTGTCCGACCTACCAGAAAGGTGTAAGGTAACTGTTTGGACGGCCGGGAAGTGCCAACCAATTTAGACCGGAAACCAGTGGGGAAGGCATCCATAGGGACCGTACCCTCCTTCCCCTACCACCAATCTCTCGGAAGGACTTACGGACCCACATGTTTCACGTGATCGTACTCCGTATGAACACGGCGGTAGTTGTGGCAGCGCGCAAATCCAGCGCGCAAACCACCGGGCTATCGCGCCCGAAATGTGCCAACAGCACGCGGTTTTCCCCGGTGGTCACTCACCCAAGTACTAACCACGTCCGTTGCTGCCTGACTTCGGTGATCTAACGAGAACCGGTGTTTTCAGCACGGTGCGGCCGTTGGCCCATTCCAGCCGTTGTGACAGTGTTTGCCAATTTTAATACAATACCCCCTGACTCAATCACTCACTCTCTAGCTCACTCGCTCACTCACTCACTTATTCGCTGACTCACTCCCTCACTCACTTGCTCACTCACCCACTCAGCCCAGTGCATATTCTATAAATACACTATCAGAATTCGCACCTATTTCAAATCACGAGCAACGATGGTTATGTGTGCTAGTAAATAAATAACATTATTTAATTCTATCAAAATCTTTATAAAGTAATTTAAGCAAAATATCGTGAAATTTCGAAATTAATAATGAAACTATAATATGATTCCCACTCCGAAAAGCAACATATTGATAAACGCCAATAAAAAGTCAAATTACCGCCACATTATATGATATATTTGTTTACCTAAAATATTTAAAGTTGAAAAAAAATGCTTACAACTACCGATGATCCTTAAATGAGAAAAAGTTCGAAACCTCGTTCTAAAATGTAATCCTTTATACAATTGAAAAACATCTTGATCGAAGCTTTAATCTTCTGTGATAATGCTGAATGCTTTTACCGCAAGAATGTTAAAATCCTAATCTCCTGATATATATTTGGAAATTGAAATTTGAATGAACATTTTTTATGGGCTCAATGAAAAGAAATCTTTTCTATATCGTGTCTTCTTTGTTTTGATGTGAATAACATTTATGGTTGGGGTTTCTTTGGTGGAAAAACAGAGCGTTACGATAAATGCAAACACTTTGGATGTTTATACACCCAAACTTATACATAAAAATGCCAAGTCGATAAAAACATAACCCATAAGTTGACATTTTAAAATATTAGACTGTTTCGTTGAACTAGAAGCTGAGATGGATCAAATGTGATCAAAACACAGATTCTAGCTAGACCGCATGTGCTCGGTTATTCAACAAAGTTGCTTTGAATTCTTTTATTATTCCTTTGCACCGTTACTCTTAATTCGAATTTTAAAATTTTAGATTTTTTTACTTTGGTCTTGCAGCTGAGAAGTATCGACTGACTCAAGAACCAAATTCTAGCTGTCCTGGAAGTGTTCGATAATTTTGATACATTACCCCTCACTCACTCACTCAACTACTCACTCAACTACTCACTCAACTACTCACTCACTCACTCAAACACTCACTCACTCAAACACTCACTCACTCAAACACTCACTCACTTACTCACTCAAACACTCACTCACTTAACCACTCACTCACTCAAACACTCACTCATTTAACCACTCACTCACTCAACCACTCACACACTCACTCAACAACTGATTCGCTCAAACACTCACCCACTCAATTAAGTGTATATTCTATAAATACACTATTAGAATTTGCACACGTTTAAAATCACGAGCAATAGGGGGTGTATCTGCAAGTGCAACAGTTATTTAACTGTGAAAAATTTTATCAAAATCTGTATAAAGTAATTTCAACAAAGCATCGTGAAATTTCGAAAACAAATAAAAAACGTAATAGGATGCCCACTACGAAAACCAATATATTGATAAACGCCAAATAAAAGGTCAAATTACAGCCACGTTATCTGATGTATTTAGTTTTCTAAAATATTTAAAGTTGAAAAAGAAATACTTTCAGACTACCAATAGTCTTTTTTAAATGAGAAGAAGATCGAAACTTCAATCTAAAATGTAATCCTTTTCACGATTGAAAAAAAAAATAAATCACCTCGATCGAAGCTTTAATCTTCTTTGATAATGCTGAATACTTTTACTTGTAAGAATTTTAAAATTCTAATATCCTGAAAGACTTGGAAATTGAAATTTGAATGAACATTTTTTTTTATGGACTCAGTGAAAAGAAATATTTTCTAAAATGTATCTTCTTCGTTTTGATGTCAATAATATTTATGAGCGGGGTTTATCTGGTGGGAAAACGAAGGGTTACGAAAGAGATAAACTTTTCGGACTTTTATATATCGGAACTTATAGATAAAGATGTCAATAACTTTTCTTGTTTTGTTGGAAATAGGATCCAGAATGATTTCAATATTTTATTATTTTGAACGTTTTTTAAGCTTTAAAAAATAGCTCTCATTGCGAACGTTTTATTTCATTATTTTTCCAACTGTCACTTCCAATTCCCATTGAATCAAACTGCTCCAATTGATTTAATGAAAATTGAGCTGGCATCATAGCCATTGGATCTATTTATCAGTGAATGGTTTTAGGTAAGATATATTAGAAATTATTCTTTACTTAAAAATGATCTATTGAAAGATATCTTGCATAGAAGCGATCATCCATAGAATCCTTCAGTTATAGGAGTTGACCCATATTTCTTGTCATGCCCTAGTGGATTGTCCTACTGTGTTTTCTGTGCCTTCACGGATCTAGCTGTGTTGCCAAGTAAGGTTTAGCATTCCTAACTATGTCAATAAGAGAAACCCTGGAAGAGACCTCGGAACACATGTTATTCTTCTGCACTGGCGGGAACTTTTATAAAACTGTTTTAACAAAAATTCGTGTTCCTCTATATTATCTATATTGTCTAATGTAAATTGTGTGTGCATTGCTTAGTTTAGTCTATACAAGATGTCGTGAAATCGATCGCCAATGTGCCGGATTCACATATCAAGTTGAATTGCTTTGCATTCCAGTTTTCGCTCGAAATATGTAGTAAACTATAAAATATATATATATAAATAGTAAACGACAAAAATGTATACTAGGGAATTTAGTACAAAAGTCTGTATTTATTTTGAAAGATCTTATAGTTTTCAAATTTTTTCAAGTGGAATAAGATTGAAAACTTTACGTTTTTACTTTCCCTGCAATACATGGAAATGTATAGGGAAAGTATTGGAATCATGCCGAAAATCGCAACTGTAATTTTCGACGGATCTACGCGTTTCGAGACCTCTAAAATACGAAAAACTATTTTTGGAGTGACGTCTGTGTATGTGTGTCTGTGTCTGTCTGTCTGTCTGTCTGCGCAAATTTTGTATCCACTCTAACTAAAAAACTAATTGACTGAATTTCATAAAATTTGGCAGGTAAGTCATTTGTGGGCGAATCCTTTGCTGATTAGTTTTGGGTGTCAATTCGGGATAACAGAACCCGCCTTTTATTGAAAAATGGCCCTCGAAAATTTCTGTACACACTAGCTGAAAAACAAATGGACCGTATTTCACAAAATTCGGTGGATAAGTCGCTTATAGGTCACCCTGGTGCTTATTAGGTTTTGGTATGATTCGGAAAAAAATAACCTGCCTTTTTTTTGCAAAATTGCCCGCAAAAATCGTCAAAATTTAAAATATAAAACTACGTGTGCACAAATAAATCCATTAAATGCTTGTTTTATACGTAATTTTTAATGATGAAAAGATTCTCATTACACTAGGAATATCTTTTCTCGAGATATTTTAATTTTTTCGTATTGTCTCTACGCCATCTTTGAAAATAAGTTCAGTTAACAAATGAAAACGAAAATTGAATTAAAAGTGTATTAAATTTAATTAAAATGAAAAGAACGTGGATATAAATCTGCAGGGAAAGTCAAGTGCTGCCCACATCAGATTTTTACTTTCCCTGAAATACATGGTAATGTATAGGGAAAGTATTGGAATCATGTCGAAAATCGCAACTCGAGTTTCCGACAGATCTACATGTTTCGAGACCTCTAGAATACAAAAAAACTATCTTTAGCGTGACGTCTGTGTATGTGTGTGTGTGTGTGTGTGTCTGTCTGTGTGTCTATCTGTGTGTCTGTCTGTATGTCTGTGCAATGTATGTATCCACTCTAACTCAAAAACTAATGGACCAAATTTCATAAAAGTTGGTTGATAAGACCCTTGGGTTTGACCCTGGTGCTGATTAGTTTTTGGTATAATTTCGAAAAAAGGAATCCCCCCTTTTTTTGCGAAATGACCTGCAAAAATCTCATGTATTCACTCTAGCTGAAATGCAAATTGACCATATTTCACAAAATTTATTAGATAAATCACATGTAGGATGCTCTGATGCTGATTAGATTTTGATATGTTTCGGAAAAGAACAACCTGACTTTTTCAACACACAGATTTCAACCTGACTGTGTGACGAAATGACCCGCAAAAATCGCCAATATCTAAAAACAAGAAAGATCAATCATACATAAGCATTGATTATGAAACACTTTCCAACTGAAATGTTATTTCATTTAAAAATTTCTAAAATGTGATACATTCAGTGGTGATATCTTTTACATTATCACAGTACTACAGTAAATTATTATACTTAAATATTCAAAACGGTATCAAAATATAAATCATCTGATTCTTTATGCAAAATCAATGAATATTTCATTCATATAACTTGTATTCCAGACTCCAGAGCTAAATAATTTTGTGTGAAAAAAATTCAGCAATTCTTATGTAATTCATCTTACAATCGCTTGAGATATTTGCATTCTGCATATGTTAAAATTAGGCTTCGTTGAAGAAATAATTAAAGTTTAGGGATTATTTAAAATCACAACTATTGTAATTGCATAGGCACGGAATTTAGATACACAGATAATATATGTGTGTATGTGTATGTACTCAAAGTATTGGAATCGCGCCGAAGATCGGAAATCGAATTTTCAAAGGATCTACACGTTTTGGGACTTCTAGAACACGAAAAAACTATTTTTAGGAAGACGTCTATGTGTGTAAGGGTGTATCTGTGTATGTTTCTGTGTGTCTGTGTGGATATTACATCCACTCTAATTGAAAAACTAATGGACCGAATATCATACAATTTGGTAGGTATGTTTTTTGTTTGAAATCCTGATGTTCATTAGATTATAGTACGATTCGTAATAAAAGAATCTGCCTTCTTTGCGAAATGGCCGCAGAAATTGCCTTTATCCACTCTAGCTAAAAACTAATGGAACAAATTTAACAAAATTTGGTGTATAATATTTCAATAACCTACAAGTGATTTATATACCAAATTTAACAAAATTTTGTGTATAAATCATTTGTAGGTTATTCTAGTACGATTCGGGAAAAAGGAACGGGCTATTTTTTGCGAAATGGCCGCAAAAATCGTTATATATAAAAATGAAAGACTACGTGTGCTCAATTATATCAATTAAATTCCTATTTTATACGTGATTTTTGACAACAAAAAGACTAAGACTAACCCCATTACTCTAGGACTTGCCGTTCTTGAGGTATTCTAGTTTTTTCGCGTTTTTGCTACGCCACCTTTGACAATAAGTCCAGCTATCAAATGAGAACCAAATTTAAGTTTAGCGTGTAAATTCAATGTCATTTAAAATACTTATGGTTGTTATTTTGTGAAGATAAACTCATGTTATTATTGAAGAAATAAAGAGAACGAATATGAGTCTGCAGGGAAAGACATGGTCTGTCCACATCAGAATTTTTAACAATATTACAACAATGATTTATAGAAGTGAACGGGGATTATTTTCAGGTCATTTCGAAAAAAATGTATGATCTATATTTAAAGATCTATCAAATTTTTATCGAATAAAATGTTCAACAAATTTAAGCTGTGTACCAAATTTTAACTCTCTAGGAAGTAAGAAAGTGCATTAAAAATGCCATCAAATAAGTATATCATGAAGAGTTATATAAAATTAAAACAAGAAAGATCAATCATGCATAAGCATTGATTATGAAACACTTTCCAACTGAAATGTAATTTCATTTAAAAATTTCTAAAATGTGATTCATTCAGTGGTAATATCTTTTACATTATCACAGTACTACAGTAATTTATTATACTTAAATATTTAAAACTGTATCGAAATATAAATCATCTGATTCTTTATGCAAAATCAATGAATATTTCATTCATATAACTTGTATTCCAGACTCCAGAGCTAAATAATTTTGTGTGAAAAAAATTCAGCAATTCTTATGTAATTCATCTTACAATCGCTTGAGATATTTGCATTCTGCATATGTTAAAATTAGGCTTCCTTGAAGAAATAATAAAAGTTTAGGGATCATTTAAAATCACAACTACTGTAATTGCATAGGCACGGAATTTAGATACACAGATAATACACAGATAATATATATGTGTATGTGTATGTACTCAAAGTATTGGAATCGTGCCAAAGATCGGAACTCGAATTTTCAAAGTATCTACACGTTTTGGGACTTCTAGAACACGAAAAAACTACTTTTAGGAAGACGTCTGTGTGTGTAAGGGTGTATCTGTGTATGTTTCTGTGTGTCTGTGTGGATATTACATCCACTCTAATTGAAAAACTAATGGACCGAATTTCATACAATTTGGTAGGTATGTTTTTTGTGGGAAATCCTGATGTTCATTAGATTATAGTACGATTCGTAATAAAAGAATCTGCCTTCTTTGCGAAATGGCCGCAGAAATTGCCTTTATCCACTCTAGCTAAAAACTAATGAACCAAATTTAACAAAATTTGGAGTATAATATTTCAATAACCTACAAGTGATTTATATACCAAATTTAACAAAATTTTGTATATAAATCATTTGTAGGTTATTCTACTACGATTCGGGAAAAAGGAACGGACTATTTTTGCGAAATGGCCAGCAAAAATCGTTATATATAAAAATAAAAGACTACGTGTGCTCAATTATATCAATTAAATTCCTATTTTATATATGATTTTTGACAACAAAAAGAATAAGACTAACCCCATTACTCTAGGACTAGCCGTTCTTGAGATATTCTAGTTTTTTCGCGTTTTCGCTACGCCACCTTTGACAATAAGTTCAGCTATCAAATGAGAACGTAATTTAAGTTTAACGTGCAAATTCAATGTCATTTAAAATACTTATGTTGTGCAGATAAACTCAAATTATCATTGAATAAATAAAGAGAACGAATATGAGTCTGCAGGGAAAGACATGTGCTGTCCACATCAGAATTTTTAACAATATTACACCAATGATTTATAGAAGTGAACGGGGATTATTTTCAGGCCATTTCGAAAAAAATGTATGATCTATATTTAAAGATCCATCAAATTTTTGTCGAATAAAATGTTCAACAAATTTAAGCTGTGTACCAAATTTTAACTCTCTAGGACGTAGGAAAGTGCATTTAAAATGCCATCAATTAAATTTATCATGAAGAGTTATATAAAATTTTAAAAAAATGAAAAATTGTTATCTACCAAATTTATTTTAAAATATGAAGCCACTCCCATATGCAAAACGTTTAAACAAATGGAGAGATATTTATTATATAATATCTCTCTTTTTTCTTTCTGGAAGATATCCCAAAGTCAGAATTTAATTGAATTTGTTTTTTTCCCTATATTAAATAATTTTTTTAATTAAAAAACTACTTAACATATTTTACTGAATTTTTTTTTATATATTCTATGGGATAATGTGAATATTTCCTAAAAATTTCGAAGCAATTCGTGAATTTTAAATTTACTTAAAAAATGTTTGAAAAATTAGGTCCCATAGGGTTCAATGTATTTCATTTTTTCAACCCGGGTTCAATAAAAAACTAATTGGGTGATATTATTTATTTATATTCCCATAGGTCCTACAGACCGTCTGAACAACATACTAAAATTTCATTTTGATAAACTCATTTTTACGGCAGTTATCGTGCTAACGGACAGACAGACAGACAGAATGAACAAAGTCATAAACACTTTTCAACTTTGTTGTAAAGTGTTAAAAAAATGAATAATTGTTATCTACCAAATTTATTTTAAAATGTGAAGCCTCTCCCATATGCAAAACGTTACAACACTTGGAAAGATATTTATTATATAATATATCTCACTTTTATTTCTGGAAGATATCCCAAAGTCAGAATTTAATTGAATTTGTTTTTTTCCCCATATTAAATAATTTTTAATTAAAAAACTACTTAACATATTTTACTGAATTTTTTTTTATATATTCTATGAGATAATGTGAATATTTCCTAAAAATTTCGAAGGAATTCATGAATTTTAAATTAATTAAAAAAATGTTTGAAAAATTAGGTCCCATAGGGTTCAATGTATTTCATTTTTTCAACCCGGGTTCAATAAAAAACTAATTGGGTGATATTATTTATTTATATTCCCATAGGTCCTACTGACCGTCTGAACAACATACTAAAATTTCATTTTGATAAAGTCATTTTTACGGCAGTTATCGTGCTAACGGACAGACAGACAGACAGACAGACAGACAGACAGACAGACAGAAACAGACAGACAGACAGACAGAATGAACAAAGTCATAAACACTTTTCAACTTTGTTGTAAAGTGTTAAAAAGTCATAAACACTTTTCAACTTTGTTGTAAAGTGTTAAAAACTACGTATGCTGAAATGTATGTTAAATGCGATTAAATGCGTGTTTTATACATAATTTTTTACGAGGAAAAGAATAAGAAAAACTCTATTTCTCTAGGGCTAACTGTTCTCGAGATATTTGAGATTTTTCGCATGTTTTATGCCTCGTTAAGAAAATTGTCCAATTATCAAATAAAAGCAGAAATTGAATTTAAAATGCAAATTTAGTGTCATTTTGTGCAATTTAACTCAATTTAATGAGCTCTTAAAGAAATAAAGAAAAAAAAGAATTTAAGTCTGCAGGGAAATTCATGTGCTGCCCACATCAGATTTTTTAGGTTTGTAATACTTATATATAAAACTGAAAGAGAAAGCAACGTTGAACAATGAGCAAAAATTTGTAGAATTTTAAAAGCTCTATACGTGTATATAATTAGATTTGGGATTGAGTTCGTTTTCTTCGAAAAAATTTTGAAAAGTACCTATTTGAGCGAGTGTTTTTCTTTTTCATTTTTCTTATTTCAGTTGAAATATCTTCGAAATTATAAAATATAGATATAAATATTAAGTGACAGAAATATGTATGAGGACATTGAATTTCGAAATCTATATTTATGTAAAAATATCTCTTATAGTTTTAGCTTAATCACTTTGTTAATTTGAAAAAGTATGTACATTTTATGTTTTTCACGTTTGTATAATGCTTATATCTTATAAACTAAAACATATAGCTATACACAATACGTAAGAATAAGTGTCCTATAATTGCATATAATTAGAATTTGGATCCAATTTTCTTTCGATATTACAAAAGTTGAGTTTTATTTTCATGTCCGTACTTAGGGGAAAGGGAAAAATGTTAATTTAATTAGAAGTCATTCCTTACAGAATATTTTAATAACATTATATGTGATTGGGGTTTGAACAGCATGATCACGATTAATATAGTCACAAAAAATATAATATAAATTTTACGCGATATGAGAGAAAAGAAATACGACAAATTTTGAAATTAGAACATTCAGCCACACTGGTGTGTTTTATCCCACGTGTATATTAATACGAATACGTTCTGTGCCCAAATTGCTTCTAAAACAGGGCTCTACGAGACAAAACGTGTGAAAAAGGGATGGAACATTCCAGTGATTACAGCACATGGATTGCACTCGGACGACGTAAGTTCAAGTCACGGCGCAGCAAAAACTATTCCCGTGTTCACGCGGAGTGCAGGCGAGTTAAATATATGAGGCCGTAAGTTTTTCCTAGAGTATTGTAGTAGGAGAAGAAGGGTAACCTAACAGCATTTTTTTCACAGTGACGTAAGATTTACGTCACACTGTGACTTTGGGACGTCATAGGACGTCTCAGTACGTCTGGGCAGTGTCATATTGAGGTCACAGCGAAGTCAGTTTGGTCATTTTCTTGGTCGTTTGTGAAGTTTTCCCTAGAGGTTTGTGGTGGGAGAAGAAGGGTACAGTCTCTGTTGATGCCGCCACCATTGGGTTTTAGTCAAATTTGGTTGGCACCGTCTCGGCTGAACAAACATGTACCTTATACCTTCTTGTAGGTCGGACGGTCTGGACCGATGTAGAAAAAGTGTGGAAACCACTGATCTAGATAAAATTAAAAAAACTAGCTATTTTAATCAAGTTATGGAATTTTATATTTTATTCTCGTGACATAATATCCCCAAAACTGTTATTCTTTGGGAAAACTGTATGAGGGCAATAAAATAGAAATTGGGAAAATGTAGTATGCTTCAACACAAATTAGATTCATATTGCATGACAGATTCTACTTTCCATGAAATAGGTTATTACGAAAAATATACGTTTATTAACGAAAAATATATTATCTTATGTAATTAAAAAGTAAAGTTCTCACATATAACAACGCGAATTTCATTCAGTTGCCAAAAGTATTTTTCCTTTATCATCCATCCAGCTAGTATATGTCTGAAAAAAAAAAAGTCGTTAGTTTCGTTCACCATGTTTTAATTGTTTAGCTAATAAAATTTATGTCAGCCCGTAGGGAATACTTAGGCACATTATTTTCACCAGGCTTTATTTGTCGAAAGTGCAATTCATAGGGACAGTTTTTAAAAACATGTTTTTGATGTAAATAACATCTAACATTGGGGTATTTCCAGATGAAATTTGAGCGTTACGAAAATTAAAGACTTTGATCGTGGAGAATAACACAAAATATTTATACCAAATAGGTAGAGTAGATATAGACTACACACTTTGAAAAACCGATTTTTGTCATCTGTCTAAAAAATAAACTTTAAAAAACTGTGTGTATATGTTTACCAAATATAGCTTTCTTACTTGCCTGATTTTTTGATACCCCCTCGATTGGATAATGAAACTTATCCTACTTGAAAAAGTAAATGATTGACTTGCTTCTAAGAGAAATAGTTCGATGTATTTTCAACAGATGGCGACATCTATAGACAGCTTTAATGGTCAACTGCGCCATCTACAGCCCAACTCACAAACTATTTCTGTTTTTAGCATATCAATCATTTACATATTTTTCGAGTAGGAGCGGGTTGTAGTTGCAAATAGATAATATCACATGTCAATGCAAATTAAATTCAGATTGTATGTCACATTCAATATTTCCATATTTATTAATGAATAATATTACGTTCTATGTGGCTAAAAAAGTAAAGTTTCCACTCGTGTTTTATTAAGACGTCATGATTTTTTTGCTATTATTTTTAATTCTCTGTATGTTTTTATAATTAACCTGAAGTGTTTGTGTAATTTTTCCTGTGTTTGGGTTATGGTTTTTGTTTGTCTCCATATACTTTTTTCAAATTTTTTCGTCCATTACTTTCCAAAATGATAAAAAAACGAATTTCTTATTCCTCCTCCATTTCTCTTCAATGACTGGGAGAAAAAGAAAAGTTGTTTTTCTTAGTCTGGATGCCTGGTTTTTTGATACCCCCTCGTTTGGATAATTTTTATTATTTCTTTTATTTTTAAATAATCATATTCTGTCACTCCATTCTTTTTTTTGTATATATTGATTCAATTTCATATTTTTTGTATATTTGCATTCAAAAGGGGCCAGAATGTTTTACTCTTCAGATCTGCCCTTGAAAATAATTTTGCATAGTGAGAACAGATATACTTAAACTTCTCTTTAGGAGCAATAAATTTAATATTTTAACATAATTTGCACATGATTGTGAATTATAAGTCTCTTTATATTATATACTCCGTTCGAAGAACGGGTATGCTGCTAATAATTTATAAAGTTAGGTCAACGAACTGAGTATTAAAGTCAGATAGATAAGAAACATCCAATTTTAGAAGGCAATACGAACATTATTACAAAACTAAATCGGAGAAGTCCGATACAAAGTTTTAGAGTATTGTTTAATGGAGTAGGAATCGTCTATATGTCACAAAATGCATTTATTTGAGACAATAGGATTGTTGCCTAATGATTATCCCATTCAGAAATGCTGGAGTAAGCAACAGTTGCATGCACGCAAATCTACTGCACAGATTTTTCAAAATGCTCACCGCCAGAAATACCCTCCGTTCAAAATGTCCAATGTGAGCATTTGAACTGGAGAACAATTTTATCTCGTATTTTGGAAAGCATTGCAGATATCAATGTGTGAACCGGTCTTGCTGATACGAAATTTTGAAAATGCATTACCTTCCATATACGCGTTTCTTTCGTTCCTGGTGTCTATTCCTACTAATTAAACAATGTTATGCAACTTTTTAATTACATTTGTCTTTTATAGTCTTTTGTTGTTGATTTTAGTGTCCTAACTGTTCGATTCTTCACTAGAAGCGCCGCAATCATTTTGGGCATAATTTAATCGAGCTAGATCACTTCACTATATGTAGACCTAACGTATATACTTTTGGACCTTTCATTACAGTTACTAGAATTAATAATAGATATGTATTGCTGGTGTCCTAAATAAGCGAACGCTTTTTAAGTAATACAGGTAATACCGCCTAATTGGAACAGATAATACCGATTAATTGGAACAGATAATATTGCTTAATAGCAACATTTTACACTGAAATGCTAATTGAAATAGCACAAAGCTAAAACCCACTTCCATTGCAGGTAACAGCATCTGTGGATCGGTGTCATTCTTGATATGTGCTCGTCAGCATGGAATAGCCTTTATAAAAGAAATTGCCATGAGCAACAACAAGTTGCACATTCAAGAAATGGCTATGTGAAACATTCATTTAGATCGAGATTGTAAATTTTCAATGATATTACTTTCTTGAGTCCTTTTATTAACATCATCAAAACCAAGCTATCTATAAAACTGAGCTATCTATAAAAGCTTATGTATGTAGTTTTCATTAACGCTGCCACTAATGATGGACGTTATGACGTCTGGCAGCGCTCTGTTACTCTTTTAAATTTTTGTGTATGCCATTAATGGTGTTTCTAAATAGAAACATTTTACAAAATTTGTAGTCCTTGCTGGAAATATTTTGAAAGAACTAATAATTTCTGGTCACAGAGCGAACAAATATTTATATTTGTAATATTTCATTAGATAACTTTTGGCACTAATTCTTCATCAAAAACATGTCACTTACTCGATAATTTAAACCTTTTCGATTTGATTTTTAAAGTTATATTGCTTCGGAATACATTAAATGTGATAAAATTATGTTGGTCTCCAAAGGCCTTATCACGCGACAAATCTATTACTACATTTTTCAGGCAATTAACTCGTTCCATTAACGAGAAAATATGCGTTTTTCCTTGGTTTTGTGATTCGTTATTAACAAATTCTCCAACATTTAACTATTCTATGTAATTTTTATTTAATATCAACGCGTGCAATGACATTTTATAATGTTTGCATGTGAATATACATAAAATCACTTTCGGTTTCACCAAAAATGACACCCAAAGAACCAATTCTCAATTATGTGCTGTGCGAGTTTGAACTTGAATATTGTCATGCCAAAATAATGAAAGTGCGTATTTTAAAAGTACCAATCTTTAAGTGTAGCATATATTAGAGCAAAGAAATCTTGAAATTTAAAATTTTCGTGAACAATTTTCTGTAATCTATATCCTACATTATAAGAAAGTAAAAATACGCATTACAGCTTTTCACATAATTTTATTCATATTATAACAAAAATTCATTCATTTTCGTCATTCATATCATAGACAAAACCTAATATATGTTTTATAGCATTTACTTTTGCATAAAATAATCTTTTCAAAATGATCTGTGTAATGTCTGAGCTATTATGTTTTTATGATTATATCATCATAATACTCGTGAACAAGGGTTTTAAAAACTCACCCTGTACTTAATGCATTTTTGAAAAGATCTGTTTCTGATAATTTATTTTAATGCAAAAGATTTAAAAACACATAAAGACATGTTTTATTGCGCTATCTTTCGTTTTCACGAATTCTATGGGATTATTTTTGCTAAAAAAGAAATGCCTGTGTAATATGTTGTGTTTTCTCTCTTTTGGAATAAAAGTGTATTGTGCGTTTTACTGGTATTTTAATAGCGCCCCAAAAATTACTGTGCAGTACATTTTTTTTGTTTATCTCAGCACGATTTTAAAACACAATATCCCGACAGGGAATTTCAGGCAAAACAACAATTTGTTGGATGTAATGAAGCACATTAATCAACCGGGGCGAACCGGAACCTCTTTTAGAAGATTATCGCCTTTAGTTGTAATCGGCGACCATGTGTATCGAAAGGAAAAATCTGATGTGGGCAACACATGCCTTTCCTTATATAATGCAATGAATTTACTACTTTTACTGTTAAAAAAATGTTATTCTTATAGTAGATACTTATATTCTTTCCAAGGTATAGAATTTTCCTCAATTAGTCATCATTTTCATAGATTTAGAGCCATTTCTATCAATTTGGCGAGATTTTTTTTAATATGGCAACAATGAAAAATATCGCCAAGTTGGCGACATTCTGCCAAATTCGTAGCCAAAATCTTGCCAAGCGTTATGGACGGAGAAATAAGTTATCCTTAGAGCAGATAAATGATTATTGGCGTTCAAATACAAAAGTATTACTCAAAGTATCTTTTTTCATGAATGGAACGAACTAGATCCACGAGAATGATGTCACCAAATTTATCGCATGGTATTACATATGAAAAGTGAACATGTTTCTCAATAGGAATTTTTTTTTTTATTTTATATAACTTTTTTATAAATTCTTTGAAAAATGCGAAGTACCTTGAGAACGGTTCATGTTAGCGTTCCAAAAGTTATGTCAATCGTTTTCTAATGAAACATTACGTAAGAACTGTCTATTTGAGAAACTTTATTAGCGATTTTGAGTTTTTGACTATTTTTCAAAATTTCACTCGAAACTTTAGTGGGGTTCTGAACATTCGATTGAGTATAAAAAAAATAGGCAATGTTTACGAATGTTTACGAATTGTGATTTTTGTACTAAATTTCGTTCGAATCGGTCCATTCGTTCGTCAGTTATCGTCTCCACAGACTCACTGACACACACACGCACACACAGACATCACTTCAAAAAATTTTGATTCCTGATCAGCGATGCTTGAAACATGCTCTCCCATCGAAAACTCGAATTTGAATTTTCGACACCGTCACATTACTTTTCTTATACATTATATATAAGGAAAGTAAAAATGATATATACTCACTACTTTAATTGACACAGAGTTCGGCAATGTACAAAATTTACATTGTAAGATGAAATGGCTGAATCAAAATTGCATTCTTAAATATTTTGCCTTGCATTGCATTTTAGTATATTCTCTTTAAGATGGATATTCCCTGACGTCAGATCATATATCTTCTTCAAATCAGGATTAGGATCTTTTAATAGAGTACACTTGACCTGAGAGCACAGGTTAGCACCTGCGTCGACATGGCGTATGTCATTTTATGAATTTTTAGGAAGGTTGTTTTTGTTACTTTCCTTATACACCTTTACCACCTTTCAAGCACCCCTAATCACGAATCAAACATTTTTGAGGTGATGTTTGTGTGTGTGTGTGTCAGTGAGTCTGTGGGGACAATATCCCATGAACGAATGGAGCTATTCGAATGAAATTTAAAACAAAAAGTACAATCCGTGAATACTGGAAGCCTATTGTTTTTACACACAATTGAATACTGAGAACCCCCTAAACTTTCGAGTGAAATATTGAAAAATTCATCATAAAATCAAAACCTTTAATAAAGTTAAGCAAATAGACATTTCTTATGTAATTTTTTATTGTAAAACGATTGACATAAACTTTAGAACGCTAACATGAACCGTTTTCGAGATATTGTGCATTTTTCAAATACATTCCATAAAAAATCCCATAAATTAAAAACAAATATTAACTGTTGAGAAACATGTTCACTTTTCATATGTAATTTCATGTGATAAATTTCGTGACATCATTCTCGTGGATCTAGTTCCATTCATGAAAAAATATGCTTTGAGTAAATACTTTTGTATTTGAACGCCAATAATCATTTATCTGCTATAAGAATAGCTTGTTTCTCTGTCCATAACGCTTGGCGAGATTTTGGTGACAAATTTGGTGGAATGATGCCAACTTGGCGACTTTTTTCAATATTGCCAAATTAACAAAAATTTCGCCAAATGGATAAAAATAACCATAAATCAATAAAAATGATGCTAATTGAAGGAAATTTAATATCTTGGAAAGAATATAAGTATCTACTATAAGAATAACTTATTTTTTTACTGTAAAAGTAGTAAATTCATTGCATTTTTTAAGGAAAATCATATGCTGCTCGCATCAGATTTTTCCTTATATTTAGTGAAGTTTATATTTTTAATTTGAAATGACAAATTTCGGGAGATTTCAATACTTTTGCATTAATATTGTCAACATTTGTTAGGTAACAATGTAACAAAGATATAAAATGCACTGAAAACTGTACTTTACTACTGACCATCAGCTATAAATACTTCATTAAATTTTAAGTCAAATTTCAAGGTTTTAAAAGTAAAATATAGAAACGTTGTACCACCTGCCGCAGCACACGAAATGAGCTATCATTTATTAAAAACAGTTTAGTGGTTAAGGCTTTAGGTACATCTACATGAAATAAAAACAAGAAAGAAAGATCAATCACACATAAAGCTCTGATTACGAAAGTGAAACTTTCCAACTGAAATTCAATTTTATTTAAACATCTCTAAAATTCGATGCATTCAGTGGGGATGTTTTTAAATTATAGCAGTACTACAATAATCTAATTTACTTGAAAACTTAAAACTCCATTAAAAGAGGCAATGCCATAAAATTGTATATGTAAAATCAATGAATATTTGATTCATATCACTTATATTCCAGACTCCAGAGCTAAATAATTCTGAGTTATCAAATTTGGCTTTGCTGTAGAAATAATCAAAGTTTAGTGATCATTTAAAATAAAACACATTGAAATTGAGTAGGCATATAATTTGGATACACTGATAATATGCAAAAGCAAAGCTGTTTTAGGACGGCTGCAACAATACATATAAATATAAGCGTTCTTTAAACATCACGATTTTCACTAAGCGAAAGAAAAATGGATGCCATATTTTACTTTGAAATGAATCACACGATCTCTACATATGATATGTGCATAATTATTATTTTAATTTTTATTTAAAAAAAATTTAACATATTTTGCTGATTTTTTTTACACATTTTACTTGATAATTTAAATATTTCCTAAAATTTTCAAATCAATTTGTGAATTTTAACTCCGCTTAAAAATGTTTTAAAAATTGTTTCCCATAGGGTCAGTGTATGTCATTTTTTCCACCAGTGTTCAATCCAAAACCATTTGGGTGCCATTATATTTTACATTCCCATATGTCCCACATACCGTCTTAACAATATATTAAAATTTCATCTTGATAAAGTCGTTTTTACTGCAGTTATCGTGCGAACGGACAGACAGACAGAATGAACCAAGCCATAGACATTTTATAACTATGTTGGAAAGTGCTAAAAATCGGTAGAAAGACAATAGTAAAAGTGCCAATTTAATGGGGTTTTTTGTCTTAAATTTTTTGTTCGGCTTTGACACGATTTTACAAAGAAAGGATATTCATGTATTTAGTTTTCTGAGGGGCTGAGCTACAAATCTTTAGAAATCGGGTTTGCCACGTCAATTATAACACACACTTGCCAGCAGGCCAACGGCCGTACCGTGCTGAAAACACCGGTTCTCGTTAGATCACCGAAGTCAAGCAGCATCGGGCGCGGTTAGTACTTGGTGGGTGACCACCTCGGAACACCGCGTGCTGTTGGCCATCTCGGGTGCGGTATCCCCGTGGTTTGCGCGCTAGATTTGCACGCTGCCACAAATGCCGCCGTGTTCATGCGGAGTACGATCACGTTAAACATGTGGGTCCGTAAGTCCTTCCGAGAGGTTGGTGGTAGGGGAAGGAGGGTACGGTCCCTGTGGATGCCACCCCCATTGGGTTCCGGTCTAAATTGGGTGGCACTTCCCGGCCGTCCATACAGTTACCTTACACCTTTCTGGTAGGTCGGACGGTCTGGGTCTCAACAACAACAACACACTTGCCAGCTATGTATTCGAGCATGAATGCTTCGCTGAGAAGAATGCTGCCACGAACCTATTATATATTTTTAAATGTATTCATATAGCAGAGAATATAAGCATCTTCCTTTCTAGATATTTATTTTCGCATTAAGCTATTTATTCATATTAAGAAGCGTAATATCTGCGCTATTACATCTTAATGCCCGTGTTTCATCATTATTCTCCTGCTCACCCATTAAACCTTTTATGGACTTAATGTACTTTTAGAAAATTCGTCTCCGAAATTTGTTTTTAATGCAAAGTTTCACAAACGCACAAATACTTTCCTTTTATTGTATTATCTTTTTTTACAGCACATCCCCCGCTCCGCCTCAGTCGTGACTGAAATGCTTACGTAAGACGGCATTTCTGCTTTCTTGAGTTTGAAAGAATGCGGAATCGCGGGTGGGGGCTTGAATTATACCTAAAGTGATTACTTTCTATTTAAAGAACCCTTTCTGTCTTGAAGTTAAATATTATGTTTATTAGACCCTATGCATATAAACCTAAAGTTTATATCAGAAAAGTACTGAAAGAGCTTCTTGTGCTTCAAAACAAGGATCATAGATTTAAAATAAATGTATGCTGGGTAATGTTACTTTCTAATACGTAGTATTAAGAAAGTATATTCTTTCCAAGAACATTTTTGATTTCAAGATTTTGTGGTGAATATATCCCTGGATAAGTTTTGACTCTTTTTCGAGTGATGTCAGTCTGTCTGTCTGTCTGATGTCTGCGGTCGGATCCTTGTGTACGATAGCTGTTACAAATATCATTGGATTTTCACGAAACTTTATATCCGGCTTTGTTATCGAAAAATCTTGAACGACAGTACTGGCCAAAATTGTGGAAATATTTCGTAAAAAGTGTATTCTTGATGTTTGATGGCTCTCAACACCACTTTTCTTTGTACCAATGCAATAAAGTTTACCCAACTAAGTATCAACTGACATGGTGGCAATTTTTGTATGTCTTATTTTTTCTATGTATTTCACTTTTCTTCTTTGTAAATGCTGTTCTATTAAAAAAATAATTCATAAATGATATTGTATTATAATTTTGATTAAATTATCAAAATTATAATACATTCATTGATATATAATTTTATGGTAGTGATACAAAAAAATCTGATGTGGGCAACACATGACTTTCCTTACATAATGCAATGAATTTACTGCATTTAGAGTTAAAAAAATGTTATTCTTATAGTAGATACTTATATTCTTTCCAAGATGTTGAAATTTCTTTAATTAGTCGTCACTTTCATTGATTTAACATCATTTTTATCCATTTGGCGAGATTTTTGTTAATTTGGCAACAATTAAAAATAACGCCAAGTTGGCGGCATTCCGCCAAATTCGTCGCCAAAATAACGCCAAGCGCTATGGACGAAAAAATAAGTTATTCTTACAGCAGATAAATGACTATTGGCATTCCAATACAAAAGTATTATTCAAAGAATCTTTTTTCATGAATGATACGAACTAGTTCCACGAAAATGATGTCACCCAATTTATCGTATGGTATTAAATATGAAAAGTGAACATGTTTCTCAATAGGAAATATTTTTTTTTATTTTATATGACTTTTTGATATTTTTTTAAATGTACAATATCTCGAGAACTGTTCATGTTACAGTTTTAAAATTTATGTCAATCGTTTTCTAATAAAAAATTACATAAGAAATATCTATTTGCGCAACTTTATTAGTGGTTTTGATTTTTGACAATTTTTTCAAAATTTCCCTCGAAAATTTAGGGGGGGTCTGAACATTCGATTGGTATAAAAATAATAGGCTTCCAAAGTTTACGGATTGTGATTTTTGTACCAAAATAAAAAGTGGTGTTATGAGCCGTCAAACATCGAAAATACACTTTTCCGAAAGGTTTCCACAATTTTGGCCACAACTGTATATAGCATTTTTACTTTCATATAGCATTTTTACTTATATACATAATGTATAAAGAAAGTATTGTGACGGGGTCGAAAATTCGAATTCGAGTTTTCGACGGGAGAGCACGTTTCAAGCATCCCTGATCACAAATCAAACATTTTTGAAGTGATGTCTGTGTGTGTGTGCGTGAAAGTATCTGTGTGTGTGTGTGTCAGTGAGACTATGGAGACAATAACTGACGAACGAATGGACCGATTCGAACGAAATTTGGTACAAAAATCACAATCCGTAAACACTGGAAGCCTATTGCTTTAAAATGTAATCGAATGTTCAGTACCCCCCTAAATTTTCGAGTGAAAATTTGAAAAAATCGTCAAAAAATCAAAACCGCTAATAAAGTTACGCAAGTAGAAATTTCTTATGCAATTCAGTGTTAAAAAACGATTTACATGCATTTTAGATCGCTAACATGAACCGTTCTTGCGATATTGCACATTTTTCGAAAAAATTATCAAAAAGTCATATAAAATAAAAAAAATATATTTCCTATTGAGAAACATGTTCACTTTTCATATGTAATACCATGCGATAAATTGGGTGACATCATTCTCGTGGATCTAGCTCGTTCCATTCATGAGAAAAGATACTTCGAGTAATACTTTTTTATTTGAACGCCAATAGTCATTTATCTGCTATAAGAATAACTTATTTCTCCGCCAGTAAAGCTTGGCGAGATTTTGGCGACGAATTTGGCCAACGACTTGGCGACGAATTTGGCCGGAATGTTGCCAACTTGGCGACTTTTTGAAATATTGTCAAATAATCAACGAAAATTTTTTACTGTAAAATAGTAAATTCATTGCATTATATAAGAAAAGTCATGTGTTGTCCACATCAGATTTTTTTTTTAAATTCGAGCGAAAACTGCGAAATTTATTTGCAATTTTACATTTTTACTTTCCTTATATACATAATGTATAATGAAAGTATTGTGACGGGGTCGAAAATTCGAATTCGAGTTTTCGACGGAAGAGTACGTTTTAAGCATCCCTGATCACGAATCAAACACTTTTGAGATGATGTGTGTGTGTGTGTGTGTGTGTGTGTGTGTGTGTGTGTGTGTGTGTCAGTGAGTCTGTGGAGACGATATCTCACGAACGAATGGAACGATTCGAACGAAATTTGGTACGAAAATCACAATCCATGAATACTGGAAGCCTATTGTTTTTAAACCCAATCGAATGTTCAGACCCCCTTGAAGTTTCGAGTGAGATTTTGAAAAAATCATCAGATAATTAAAACCTTTAATAAAGTTACGCAAATAGACATTTCTTATGTAATTTTTCCTTAGAAAGCGATTGACAGAAACTTTAGAACTCTAGCATTAATCGTTCTCGAGATATTGGACATTTTCCATATAAATTTATCAAAAAGTCTCATAAATTACACAAAAATATTAACTGTTGAGAAACATGTTCACTTTTCATATGAAATATCATGCGATAAATTTGGAAACATCATTCTCGTGGATCTAGCTCATTCCATTCATAAGAAAGGATACTTTGTGTAATACATTTGTATTTGAACGTCAATAGTCGTTTATCTGCTATAAGAATAACTTATATCTCCGTCCATATCGCTTGCCGAGATTTTGGCGTCGAATTTGGCGGAATGTCGCCAACTTGGCGACTTTTTTAAATGTTGCCAAATTTAACGAAAATCTCACCAAATGGATAAAAATGACGCCAAATTGATGAAAATGAAGACTAATTAACGAAAATTGAATATCTTGCAAAGAATATAAATATCTACTATAAGAATAACCTATTCTTTTTGCTGTAAACGTAGTAAATTTATTGCATTATATAAGGTAAGTCATGTGCTGCCTGCATCAGATTTTTTTGAGATGGCAGCATTGGACAAAATTTGATGTAATCTTGCATGAAAGGTATTATTTATATCTCAATGATCACAAGACTTAAAAATCTGATGTGGGCAACACATGACTTTCCTTATATAATGCAATGAACTTACTACTTTTACATTAAAAAAATCGGTTTTTCTTATGGTAGAAGCTTATATTCTTTCCAAGATATTGAATGTTCGTCAATTAGACGTCATTTTCATTGAATTAGCATCAATTTTGATCATTTGGCAAGATTTTCGTTAATTTGGCAGCATTTAAAAACGTCACCAAGTTGGCGATATTCCGCCAAAATTCGTCGCCAAAATCTCGCCAAGCGTTATAAACGGAAAAATAAGTTATTCTTATAGCAGATAAATAACTATTGGTGTTCAAATACAAAAGTATTACTCAAAGTATCTCTTCTCATAAATGGAGCGAGCTATATCGTCGAGAATGATGTCACCAAATTTATCGCATGACATTCCATATAAAAAGTGAAAAGGTTTCTCAACAGTTAGTATATATTTTTTAATTTATGGGATTTTTTGATGAATTTATTAAAAAAAGTGCAATATCTTGAGAACGGTTCATGCTAGCGAAAAATTACATAAGAAATATCCATTTGCGTAATTTCATTAAAGGTTTTGATTTTATAATGATTTCTTCAATATTTTCCTCGAAAATTTAGGGGATTCTGAACATTCAATTGTGTGTAAAAACAATAGTCTTCCAGTATTTACGGATCGTAATTTTTGTATCAAATTTCATTCGAATAGCTCCATTCCTTCGTTAGATATCGTCTGCATAGACTCACTGACATATACACACACACATACTTTCACACAGACAGATATACTTTCACACACACACACACATTCTTTCACACACACACGCACACACACAGACATCACCTCAAAAATGTTCGATTCGTGATTAGGCTTGAAAGGTGTTCTCCCGTCGAAAACTCGAATTCGAATTTTCGACCCCATCGCAATACTTTTTTTATACTTTACACTATGTATATAAGGAAAGTAACAAAAACAACCTTCCAAAGCCATAAAATGACATCCGCCAAGTCAACCCAGGTGCTAACCTGTGCTCTCAGATCCAGAGCACCTTATAAAAAGATCCTAACCCTGATTTGAAGAAGATATATGTGATCTGTCTTCAAGGAATATCTATCTTAAAGAGAATATACTAAAGTGTAATGTAAGATAAAAGATTTAAGAATACAATTTTGATTCAGCCATTTTACCTTACAATGTAAATTTTGTACATTGCCGAACACTATGTCAATTACTGTAGTGAGTATATATAATATTTCCTTTCTATACACATGGTTGCCGATTATAACTAAAGGCGATGAACCTCTAAAAGAGGCTCCGCGCCGACTCACTAGATTAATGTGCTTCATTACAACCAGCAATTTGTTATTTTGACTGAAATTCTCTGTAGGGATATTGTGTTTTAAAATAGTGCTGAGATAAGCAGAAAAAAATGTACTGCACAATAATTTTTGGAGGCGCTGTTAAAATACCAGTAAAACACACAATACACTTTTATTCCAAAAGAGAGGAAACACAACATATTACACAGGCTTTCTCAGCAAAAATAACCCATAGAATTCGCGAAAACGAAAGATTGCGCAGTAAAAACGTGTCTTTATGTGTTTTTAAATGTTTTGAATTAAAATAAATTATCAAAAACAGATCTTTACAAAAATGCATTAAGTACAGAATGAGCTTTAAATCCCTTGTTCACGAGTATTATGATTATATAATCATAAAAACATAATAGCCTAGACATTACACAGATCATTTTGAAAGATTATTTTACGCAAAAGTAAATGCTATAAAACATGTCAGGTCTTGTCTATGATATAAATGACGAAAATAAATGACTTTTTGTTATGATATGAATAAAATTATGTGAAAATCTGTAATGCGTATTTTTAAATTCTCATAATATAGGATGTAGTTTATAGAAAAGTTTCTCACGAAAATTTTAAATTTCAAGATTTCTTTGCTAATATATACTACACTTAAAGGTTGCTACTTTTAAAATACACACTTTCCTTATTTCAGCATGACAATATCTAAGTTCAAACTCGCACAGTAATTGAAAATTGGTTCTTTGTGTGTCATTTTCGGCCGAAAGCAACTTTCTTAAAGCTTTTGATTTTTTGATAATTTTTTCAAAATTTCACTCGAAAATTTAAAGGATTCTGAACATTCGATAACGTTTAAAAACGATAGGCTTCCAGTATTCGCGGATTGTGAATTTTGTTCCAAATTCCATTCGAATCGGTCCTTTTGCTCGTCAGTTATCGTCTCCACATACTCACTGACACGCACACACAGACAGAGACAGGCATCACATCAAAAATGTTCGATTCGTGATCAGGGATGCTTGAAACGTGCTCTCCCGTCGAAAATTCGAATTCGAAATTTCGACCCCGTCCCAATACTTTCTTTATACATTATGTATATAAGGAAAGCAATAGTGTCAAGCATTATTGCAAAAAAAGTTTCTGTACAATTGTTGTGATCGTGACGTCATTGTCCACCTGGGGGGGGGGGGGTCACAAATACCTCCGGGGTATGTTTTCAAGTATGGTATAAATCGAAAGATTTTGTCAAGCCTTTAAAGTGAAGAGTAACACACTATGATTGTAATAATTTGGATCAACCAAACCCATTTTTCGAAATTTTACTTGTAAAATTTGGCAAAAAAAAAAAATCTATATGCTATTTTAAAATGGATTATAGTATGAGAAAAATCGAGTTGAGTCAGACTTCAATAAATTTTTCCTAGTATTTATTATTTTTCCACGGAGAAAATGAAATATGCAATAATCATACTTCTATATATGTTCGAATATGAAGCAAATCTCAGTCTTTCTATTTAGTCCTTAAAACATGGAATTGACCATACCTGTAATGGCAGTAATACAGGTGGAAAACTACTGAGATTTTGCTAATAATGTGAATATTTTATCTCAAAATTTGCAAAGTTGATATTTTGTTGCTGATGTATTAATAAATCTATCATGTAAATTTAATATAGATATCATGATTACAACACTAGTTAGAAATGCTTTTATGAGTGTCTGTCTGAATTAAAAGGGTTGAAATTGATATCTGTAGATGTAGTTTTCTCAGCTTTGCATTTATTGTTTCTTTAAATTATTCAAATTTTTATAATTCAGATACTAATTAATGAAATGTTTTGAAATTTTTTGTAACTGTTGTTCAAAACATATATTTAAAATGCTACTTTTGATTAGTTTATTAAATTATTAATTGTGTTTTGCATAAAATATTGAAATTTTGTAAAAATAGTACTTTAATTCAAAAATGAATTTTACTAAAAAATTTCCTATTTTGTACTGCTCTAATATATAAAAGTATAAATTAAAAAATCTTTTTACGAGATTAATTACTCAAATTCGGAATCAATTTCGATCAAATTGATTCAACTTTTGCTTCTCGGTCGAGGACATGCTTCTGATTCATGTTTTCTCCTCCTACACCTTCCAGTTGACGAAATGAAATAATAATGCAATTTTACCTGACCTTAATTAACTTACTTAAAATCAGAATAACAAATTAATATATATGTCTTCACTAGTAGCTCATTAGGAGCAGCTTTATATTTACATACTTGATATCTTTAACCGCTATCATATTATTTCAGTATTATCCCGAGCAATGCTGGATATTTATGTTAGTCTTCAGTATTTATGATAGTCTTCAGTATTTATTTTCTTGAAGAATCCAATTTCCACAACAGATGATATTTAGAAACTATTTAAAATTGAGGACGTTCGAGATTGCATACATATACATTTTATTCCTTACATCCAAACCAAATTTTCGGAAATGATCTTTCGTATTCGGTTTTCGTATTCGGTTTTGGGTTTATGTTTACTCCTCCTACACCGTCATGTGTAAGAAATGGAATTACAATGCATTTTTCCTGACCTTAATTAACTTACTTAAAATCAGAACAGCAAATTTATATATTTGTATATACTGTTAATTCATTTGGAGCAGCTTTATATGTACATATGTGATATCATTAACCGATATCATTTTATTTCAGTATTATCCCAAGCAATGCTGGGTATTTCTGATAGTCTTCAGAATTTATTTTCCAAAAGAATCCAATTCCGAAACAGATGATATTTAGAAACTATTCTAAATCGAAGACGTTCGACATTGCATGCATATACATTTTACGCCTTACCTCCAAACCAAATGTTCGGAAATGATATTTAGTATTCGATTTTTGATATATGTTTTCTCCTCCTACAGCTCCACGTGTAAAAAAGGGGATCACAATGTATTTTTCCTGATCTTAATAATTTTACTAAAAATCGGAATAACAAATTTATATATTTGTTTTTACTAGAAGCTCATTACGAGGAGTTTTATATGTACATATTTGATATCTTTAACCACTATCATATTATTTTAGTATTATCCCGAGCATATTTATAATTCCCGAGGGTATTTTTGATAGTCTTCAATATTTATGATAGCCTTCAGTATTTATTTTTCTCGAAGAATCCAATTTCCGCAATAGATGATATTTAATATCAATTTTAAGTCGAGGACGTTCAGTTGGGGCATCTTCTAGTTTAAAAAGTACGAAAGTGAATGAGATTTCATACATATACATTTTACGTCTTGCGCCCAAACCAAATTTTCGAAAATGATCTCTTTCATATTGAACGTTTCTGGGCCATGAATAATGGATGAAAATAGTGAAGCTTGGGCTCTAGCACCTGCTCAGGTATTTACATGGTATCTCTGAGGGGATCGGTCCAAGTTTTAGAATCTTTAAATGTTGTGCGCAGAGGAGAGAGGATTTTTAAATGAATGATACATATTTTATTCGACCGACGTATATTTTAAACACATATTTAAAATTATCTGATGTAGTCTATGCATATAATCAAATATGCATAAGAATTTTTTTTATGGATGAATATCTGAAATATACGGCAATGGTCTGGGATAGTTCTGAAATAAAATTGACGAAATTTGAAATACACTCTGTTGCAAAAAAATATTTGTACCCACAAGAAATTAAGCTACAGCCGCGAAACTCGGTATGTATGTATCGTGTGAGGAGATAAGCAAATTATTAAAATTTGGGGGCAAATAAAGAACGTTTAAGAAATGGTAGCAACAATATGACGTTTTAGTAAGTAATACATCCTCATTTTTCATCTATACAAGTGTATACGGTGTCTATACAAGTGTATCATCTATACGGTGCGGCACACTGTCAATTGAGTTGCGTATGTCCCTCTGAGGAAGTCTACCATAAATGTTGAAACTTGTCGAATGATTCAATTATATTCTGAGAAGGTTGGAATTTGTGTCCCAGCATGTCTCAAACGTGTTCAATTGGTGATAGGTTTGGAGACCTGGATGGTATTGAGAGGGTATTAAAACCTCGTAGACATTATTGGAAAAGTCGTGCAGTAGGTGGTCAAGCGCTGTCTTGTTGGTAAATGGAATTTGGGCGACTTGACAGCAAGGCATAACAGCAGATTATCTTTTGAGTACAAGTGAACCTTCAGATTGGCTTACTGCACAGTTAGAGGAGATCGGCTGTCCAACGAGATGGCTCCCTATAGTGTCACACCACGTGTGATGGTCGTGTGCTATTCGACAGCAAATGCGGGATAAGAACGCTTGTCAGTTCTCCTCCATGCACGTATGTAGCAGTCATCAGCATTGAGACAGCAACGAGATTCGCCTTAGAAAACATGTCTCTAATCGGACACTGTCTAGACTGACGCAGCTCTGAGCCTATCCAGACGTCCCTGCCCATGTTGAGGGGTAAGTGGTAGGTATCTTAATGGATGTCGACACGCAATCCCACTTTCTATCGGTCGTCTCCGAATAGTATCCCTTGATACAGGATGCATAGAAAATGGTAAATGCCTTCGAATTCCTCAGCCTCTGCGACGGTTACGTGTGCATTTTCTGATTCCCTGTAGTCAGCACAGAGAATATTGTTCCCAAAATACTAAGACTGATATGTCTGTTGCTCCAACCAGCTTCGCTTCAGAGTTTGATGCGATCTCTCTCTAAATCCGGCAATTGCTCGTCGCGTCGTCAAAAACATCTTTGTACATAAGCTTGCAGTATCAAAAGAGAAAACTCAGTTCCAATTGCCCGTTAATGAGAACACCCACCTTTTTAATAGCTGCATGATGCGTCGTTTTCATGCACGTTTCATGAGCCCTATAACATCATTGGCGCTGACAGTTTGATATTTTGCATATGCATAAAAAGGCATACGCATTTTGAATTTCGCGGTTGTAACTACATTTTTATGGGTGCATATATTTTTTTGCAATAGAGTGTATTTTAGCTATAAATATGCTGCAATTCAGACAACCAGAATATAAATGTGCAATTCGGTCTTTTATTTGATCTCATTTCTTATTTTATTACTGCATACTTTTTGTTCTCATTTCAAGTTTTTTTTTTGTAATAGTTGGAGCTATGACTGCTGCAGTTTAAAGTTTGACTAGTTAACCCAACGTGGTTTCGGTTTTCATTTAACATTATGAACTTGAGTAAGGCCCCTATATAGAGAGCTAGTGCATCCGCCATTTTGTATCATACATATCTGCTGGTTTCTATTGCCAGTGACTCAACATAGCGCTTTGTGATAAATTCGCAATAAAATGAGTTGTTGTTTGGCTGTAAATTGATATTATGATTTCCGAAAAGTGATACCATATTTTTGATTTCTGCAGAAACAGGAAAGAAGAAAAAATTGATATATTGTGGAAGAGATGAATGCAAGAATATCTTTTTTGCCACAGTCGGTAATAGGTGTGCCAAAACAGGTGCGCTCAATTAAGATTAGCATGGAAAGCGGCCCTGGTTTCTACTCCTTGTAGCCAAGACGTTTCTCGCTGTGACAAAACATGGCGGTCTGTGTTATAAGAACTCTAATCGTATAGAATTTGGAATTAAAAGCATCTCTGAAATGATAGTTTTATTTTTATCGCTTCATTTGTGCAGAAATTTATATTGTGATATCCTAGTTCATTTCTTACTACAATCGCTCTGACTTAAAATCAACACTGCTCTCTTAATAGCGAATCAAAATAACTTCAATCACAAATCACAAGAAGAAAAGCTCCAGAGGATTTCTAATAATTGATTGTCAGAGTGATGAATACATACAGAAAATTGTGAGGCAATTGAACTTCTATCCCCTCTCTCTAGTTGTGACGTCACCACCCGAATGAGATGGGAGAATGGAGTGTATTTCAACACGGAACTATGAAAGAGACATTATGATAAAATCCACTTTAAAAAGTAAAGAAAAAAATATCGTCACTTAAATAATGTTTTTAATTCGTACGGTAAATAATTCGACCGTGTTCATGAAAAATATTAGAATTGTAGAAATCTTCAATTCGTTGATGAAGGCGTGGAAAATTCCTAAACCGATTAAGAAATTATATACATATATATATATATATATATATATATATATATATATATATATATATATATATATACATATATATATATATATATATATATATATATATATATTATATATAATATATATATATATAATATATATATATATATATATATATATATATATATATATATATATATATATATATATATATGTATATATATATATATATATATATATATATATATATATATATATATATATATATATATATATATTATATATATTTATATATATATATTATATATAATATATATATATATATATATATATATATATATATATATATATATAATAATAGAAGTTTGAAAATCCAATGAACGAAAAGTAAGAAGAAGTAACACGATAAACCTAACTTTTTAAAAACACCCACAAAATAAAATATAATACAGCAAATCATCAATCAAATGGATTAAAAATACAAAACACTAGCTATCAAGCTACAGAATCTCTGTAGCCACTAGCTACAGAAAATCAACCAAATTAAAAGGTATGGAAACAAAAAAAGAAAAACTTAAACTAAATTCAACTATCTAACTGGCTTACAAAACAAATGTAAAAATCAATTAATCCTCAAGCATATGGAAAAAATAAAAAAATTAATATCGAATCAACAAGTCAATGAAAAATATAATACAAAGGTATGGAATCGAAATAAGTATAACAAACGAAATCAAGCACAAACGCCTTACACGTGGACGAGGCTCTAAGCCTAAATCATGAATTGTTAACCTCTACAAAAATCTAATCATGTCCAAGTTTTTTGTAGAAGCAAACTCAAAAATGTATGTTTCTGAAGAAATAGATAGATTAAATCTATGAACTATTTCTACTTGGACGACATACATAAAGATGGAATAAAAAAGAAAAAATGAATACCTGGAAAAAGCACAGCGTGTGTACAGACGATTCATTACAGGGATCGAGGGAACACTGATAGAAGAGACCAGTGTTGCCATTCGTAAAGAAAAAATAAAAAACCATTTACTGTTGCCATTCATAAGAATTGAAAAACTGTGAAGCGAAATGTAAAGAAAAAGTATTAATATACAAAAAGAGCTACTAAAAAGAGGGGCAAATAAAGGTAATGCTGAAGTGGGAAGTGAATGAAAAAAAAAAAAAAAAAAAAAAAAAAAAATGGAGATGACTGGCTAATATAAGATACTATGAATAGAATTATATGATACTATGGAAAGAATTATAAAAATCCAGCTATTTTAAATTTTTTAACAATACTATTTACTAAATAAGTGGGATATTTATATAAATTACTAGTAATTTTGAGATTATTGATATGCATAGCATGAAATTTTTTATCAGATAATCTATAAATTCTAAAAAGCTGATTGAGTATAATGTTTCTAAACAATTGAATCGAGTTACAGGAATTAAAAGGTAAGATTTTATTAATATTAAAATTATAAAAGTCTTTTTTATCATATAAATTTGTAACAATTCTATTAGAAGGATCAATAAAAAGATTTAAATCCAAAAAATTAACATTTTTATTAGTAGTAGCTTCATTAGGTATTAATTCCAAATTGTCTGGATAGTAATCTATATCTATGAGATAATTTTCTGTATGTACTAAGCAAATCAGATCATCAACATATCTGTAAAAAGTATAATCTATTGAAGTAAATGACATTTCATAATGATAAAGGTATAAATTAGCTAGCATACTGCTACTACAGCCACCCTGTGGAACTCCTGAGACTTGTAAGTATAATTTATTTCCTTGAAAAATATAATTATTGAAAATAACAAAGTGAAGAAGTTTAGGAAAATTTTTAAATTTAATTTGATTTGAAAGAGGTGTAATATAAGCATTATATAGAGCTAAAATTACATCATATAGATCAGATATCTTAATATTATTAAAAAGATCTTTAAAATCAAAAGTTTGAAATCCTATTATTTTTCTAAGAGATGTTAATTTATTCTTTAATTCTTTACTATTATTTAGAATATGGTAGTTATTGCTAGTCTGGCTTAAACTATTATTTATTAGATTTAAAGAATTTAGTAATAATTTACTCGCAGTAGTAGAGTAAGTATTATGGCCACTAGTAACTGTTCTAAATTTAATAGGATTTTTATGAAATTTTGGAATAAGCACTATATAAGGAAATTTAAGATATTTATATTTAATATTTAAATCATTATACATATTGATAATTTTCAATTTAATACTATTGATGGAATGTAAATCAGGTTTAAAAAGACTATTATTTTTTAAATAATCTAACAGAAATTGAATATAAAATTTTTTACAGATAATAGCATAATTATTAGAGGCTTTATCAACATAGGTGATATATATATATATATATATATAAATATAAATTATTAAATCCAAAGTTAGAATGTATGTAGTAACTCATAATACACTATTCCAAAATTTTCTACAAATACAAAGAAATAAAAGAAATTAAGACAAAAAGAGGAAATGATAAAGCATAATGCAAGTCATGAGGACAAAGACAATCAACAAATTTCAAAAATGAGGAATGCAAATAAGAAAACAAATAAATCAAGCAAAAAAGCTTGCACATGGAGGAGATTTAGGCTTACGAGATTAGGCTTACGAAAAGTTCATTTCGAAAAAATTCTCGTCGGGTCCATATATCCTTTCGAAATGAACACAAAAATGCTTGTTTCTGAAACACAAGATAGATTTTATCTATAAACTTGTGTTATATGGACGACAAGCATATAGATTGGAACAATAAAGGAAACATAAATACCTCAAACACACCTCTTCAGCGCAACCATGACGAGCAAAATATGACTGGATCAATGTTGCCATATGCCAAAATGAAAAGATGTGATTTGCTGTTGCCAAAGAGAGTAATAAAAACTGTACTGCGCAAAAGCAATAAAATGAAATAAAATTAGTTATTCAACTGTTAAAGCTTCGAGATAAAAAGATGAAAATGTAATTGCAGGAGAATGAAGAAGTACGGCTAAAATAAGATAATAAGGGGAGAATATGAGAATTTTAGGCTAATCGAAACTTATTAACTATACTATTGACTAAATATGCAGGATATTGATACATTTTACTGGTAATTTTGAGGTTATTAATGTGCAAAGCATGAAATTTTTTATCTGATAATCTATAAATTCTAAATAGTTGATTAAGTATAATATTTCTAAACAATTGAATCGAGTTGCAGGAATTAAAAGGTAATAATTTATTAATATTAAATTTAAAAAAATATTTTTTATCATATAATTTAGTAACTATCCCATGAGCAGGTTCTATAATTAGATTTAAATCCAAATAATAAACATTATTACTAATAGAAGTTTCATTAGGTATTAATTCCAAATTATCCGGATAGAAATCTGTATCTATGACATAGTTATCAGTAAATACAAGACAAATCAGATCATCTACATATCTATAAATTTTATAATCAGTTGAAGTAAAGAATTTTTCATAATGATATAGGTATAAATTAGCTA